>PTEX01000125.1:2052648-2073049 GCA_003342815.1 Eudromia elegans | reverse complement strand
TCTTCTCTTCTCTTCTCTTCTCTTCTCTTCTCTTCTCTTCTCTTCTCTTCTCTTCTCCTTTCTTTTCCTTTCTTTCTGTCTTTCTCTCTCTCTCTTTTTCTCTTTTTCCTACTTTGCTATTCCATTTCCCCCCCACTTTTAATTACCTCAATGATTTTAGAGAGCTCCCACAGCCTCTTGGAAAACCTTGAAACAAATTCATTTTTAGAAACAATTCTGCTGATATGTAGCTTACCTTATACAGCTTTCTCCCATTATTATTATGCAAATGACTTTGGAAGAGAATCAGCGTACTTCTGAAGAATTGCCCTGCTAATACTGCTTATTTGTGTCTGAAGCTCTTCTCATCTTTTTCTTGTAAACAGGGACAGCAAGTGTGGAGCATAGGGAGAACAGACTACAAATAAAGTTCTTTTTTAAAAAAAATATTTTGAGGAAGTGCCTTGAGACTTTTGAAAGTTTGCATTCTGCCTTATCTGAGTCATGGAATTTATTTTTCACAGAATATTTACGAAAATACTCTCCATAACAAAAGGTTTTGCCTCATTAGAATCACACTCTCCTGATCATGACCGATGGGATCAGCTGAGCTCCTTTCAATGACGGTCACAACAGTGTCTGAAATAACATTCTCCCAAGTTACCTAACACCACATTAGTATGCAATCAATACAAGTTGATTGAAGATTTCTGCTCAGGGAATGGCTGGGAGAAATTTGTAGCTCTGCCATGCAACACTGAGAGCACCCAAGGTCTGAGCAGAGAGGTGGTCTCTTCCTGATTACCCTGCGGGAGCAGAGCATGAAAGTCAGGATGAGGCTGAACTTGGAAGGTGACAAACATCTGAGCAGGGCAGGATCAAGATTCAGACACACACTAGAAATTGCCTGCTTGCTTCCATGTGCATCTTTTACCTTTGTTTTCTTTGAGTTGTTCTTCATTCCTTTCCCTTTTACTTCCTTTGAACAGAGTAAGTTAATAAAGATCAGCTGCACACTGTGTGTCTACTGCTATGGGTAGTCTAGGTGACCTTGGACACACCTCCCTACAAGGGTGGCACTCAAGATCCTAAAAAGCTCTTCATGCTTCTGTGGTGTTTTTAAGCCATTGTTACATTCACTTTGAATTCCTTTTCATCCATTTCATTCCCTCTCCTTACTTCACTTTGTCCACAGATATTAAACTCTTCACCCAGAAACTGTCTATCACTGTGTTTCCCCAGGTCTGGTAGAACGGAGCCTGATGTCTGGCTGATCTTCAGGTATGAGGGTAATAAGACTAATAAATAACAATTCAGCTAAATTTGATATGCACACACGCATTATAAACTACCTATTCAACATTTAAATAATGCTTTAAACTATATAAAATATGGATAACTGCTATTGATTTTGTTGTCAGGCTATATATATATCACTAAGACTCCCTCATAAGGCCTCAGAGTCTCAGATACATTTAAGTGCCTGATTCACCTTTCATTTCATCCAAGAAGCTTTGAAAACATGTATCTATTATTCTTAAAAGCTTCTAAATGAATATGACACATCTACTCCACCTCTGTCTTCTTAAATCGCCTCCTACACCTGCAAACGTATTTGCATCAGCCCCCCATCTTTGGATTTACAAGTGGGCCAGAAAAGTGAACACACATGCACAGAATCATCCCACAGGGTTGAAGCCAAGTTACCTTTTTTCTTCCCTCTAAGACTTTCGACTCTTCTGTCAGAGATGTGTCCTCTGTTCAGTCTGGAGTCTCAAATATAAGTAATCAGTGGCTCAATTTGCGAAACTCTGGATTATTAAACATATCTCTTCCTAGCAGCGTTTGGGGCCTTGCTGAACACTGCTGTGAAGTGCAGTGTTTGATTAAATCACAAAGATGCCAAGTTAGAACTTGTGCACAGCAAACTTGCTCCAGCTTCAGTGTGAAAACCTCACGATAGGCACATTCAGCTCGGTTGCTTTTGCTATCAGTGACATCTGTGATTTAGGGAATACCTGTTTAATTCCGGGTCTGCAGTGTCTTTCAGTAAAATGTGAGGCAAGTTGAAAATAGTCACTTTTTAATGTTAGGAAGGTGTATTTTTTTCTGCTCATTTACCTCCTTGATAATGGCTGATCTGAATTTATCCTATTTATCCAAAGTAAAACTCCTCCCAAGAACAAACTGCAAAATTTACTTCACATAGTGAAAAAAAAAAAAGATTGTAAATTATAAACAGCTAGAAATGAAACACTTGGCATATTTAATTTTAAATTCATTATAGTGACATCTTTTTTATCTACTAGGATAGTAGCTACATTTGCCTTGTATTTGTTGGAAAAGAAGGCCCCAAAAGATGGAAATTACAGAAGGTGACTGGTTTCATTAAGTTAGTTTAATAGCTTATTAGCACTATTTAGTCCTCCACAATGTTTTATTAGTAATAAGTAAACTTAATACAGTGTTCTATATGCCCCAGTGGCTATAAAAGACAAAACAAATTGACAATAAATGTCAACGGCAGATTATATCTTCTTTTTTTTCAACCATAAATAAAGATTTCATAAGTCTATATGTAGTTTTGCCAATTTTTATTATATTTTTCTTCAAATTTACTGATGTATATTATACTGGTGTCTTTTACCATATGTTCAAAAAACAAACCAAAACAAAATAAAAACATTGGAGCAAGAGAAACTACTTCCTATAGCATTACATTATTGTATGACCAAATACCAACATACTTTTTTCTGTACTTTCCCTCTTGCTGGACTTGCAAACACTCGCACAAATCAACCAAGATAGTTCCAGACAAACAACCTGTTATAAAACTCTTCCAAGTTAGAAAGGTATTCACTCTTTTCCCTTAGGATATGCAATTACAGTTCTCTTGCTGCATAAAAACTTTGGAAATTTTGGTGATTTTCTCAAAACTTTACAACTTGGGTAAAGTAATTTCACACCCTGTCAGCCAGATCCTGTCTTTCGTAGGGAGCTTGGTGCGTGGGATGGTTTCTGCCGTTCACAGAGGTCCTGCTCCAGCCTGGTGCTGCTGGGGACCCCGGCAGAGCGTGGTCTGGGATGCCTTGTGCAAAGGTAGAGTGGGTGGTAGAGTGGGGCTGCCATTCCTGCAGCCCTGTGTCTCCTCCAGGAAAGCCAGCCCAGAGCTCTCCTCATTCGGGCACTTAAACCAGGCCTTCTGGGGCAGCAGCACCAAGACTCACATCTAAACATCAGTGCAAAAAAGTAAGTAAATAATCTGTGCTGAAACATACGCCCAATGTTGTGATTCAATAAGGATTTCCTCCCGGAAAGCTCTACTTTCATTTGCAACTGCTCTACACGTGTTTTGATCTTTGAAGTGCATATGTGTTGGTTCTGTTCTGTTCAGCCAGTCCTTATTCTTCGTCTGCCCTTAACACTTTGCCCCAGCCTGGCACGGTTTGCCTCGAAAACCTCCACCACCTCCTCCCCTCCACCCCTGGTGTTACAGAACCACTGCCTCCAACTATATAAAACCCTTGGCCTCAAACCAGGGAAGACCTAAATGCAGGAAAGTAAGGATAAATTAAAGTGACAGGGTCTCAGCAGTGGAAATTAGTGCAACTCTTCTAATTGCATGTCTAGCCTGAATGATGGGATACTTAATTCTTACACATCCCAGACAATTGCTTTATACTAACATGAGCTCTGGGAAAAAGGCAGATTCCAGAGACATATGGAGCAGTAGATGGAGTGGAAAAATAAATCAGTTGTCCCAACCACAGTGGAAAAAATGCTTTATCTGCGCTGCTAATATAAGGTGTTGCCACCATTAAACAAAACTGATAATGTCTCCTTCATCCATTCTAGCTATAAAAATAGAACATTAAATAATTAAGTAGCTAAGTAGGCTCCAGGCTCTATTTATTGTTACTTTAACAAGAAATGAGCTTTGGGTGAGGAGGTTACATTCCTCTAGTTAGTGGACACAGTCCTATATATAGGATCCCGAGAGACATAGTCCGGAGAACAGAATGCTCTACTCCACTTCTATAAGGACTGCTAATAAAAGGCTTCAAAACTAGCATGGGTTCTTATATCTATTTAACCTTTTGCCCCAAGAAGCAAAGAGCATCTGGTTAAGTGGAGAGTAAAAGCACAGCTACTTTTCATTATCAAGGCTTAGAGCCAGACTATGTGGAAGCCTGAGCTGCCAAGCCTGGGTTAAATGCTTGTTGCCTTCACTGCCTGAGGCCATCTAGCGTGTTTAGAAATGATTAAGTACTGCAGCCTAGAAAGGACCTGTCCTGAGCGTTCATCTCTGACTTCCAGCAGAAAAGAGAGCCTGGCAATGACAGAGGCAGATGGATGAGTCTCATTAGTATGGCGAAGCAGCGAACCAGACTGCCTTCACAGAGCTGTCCAAAAAAAAAGGAGAGCAAATTAAAATAGGAGCTGGGAAAACCAATGAGCAAGTGTTTTAACTCTCTGATACCTGGACTCATCTCCTGCAGGTTACACAGCTGGATGTCCTTCCCGAGAACCTCTGACCCACAAGCAGGTGATCAACCCTCGGAATGCACAGGAATTTCCACCTGTCCTCGCTTTATTTTTGCATCTATTTTTGGCTAGCATAGGATGTATATAGGATATATATACATACTATGCCTCACACACACATGCACTTTGAATTTTTTGTACTGTGGTTAGTGGCAAAATAAAATGTTTTGCACTCATAATATTCTTTTATCCATGCTTAAATTACCACTCAAACCCACAAAGTATGCTAATTGTGTTCGCTGAGAAATACGGCTCGCAAGGATGGCACGGGGGCACCATCTCTTACATAAACAAATGTCCGCCACACCAGAATGACTAGGATCTGCAGAAAGGAGCATCATTATCGCTCTGAAGAAGAACAGAGCCGGGCGTTACCTGAAACATTCTCTGCCCAGAAAAAGGGGCAATTCTGCCAGTGAAGTGAGAGAAGCACCGGTCGGTACAAGAGGCTGGCTAACTCGGTGGTGTTGGGCATGCCAGCACACCCTCCTGAAATTCTTCGTAGGGTGATGGACTTGCAAACCTGCAGCTATTTTGAACGAGGCTTTCTGCAAGACTGATGGGAAATTATATCAATTTATTACCTGCTTTGATTTGTTTGAATTGATTCAGGCACCATCTAACTAAGGGAAGGAAAAGAAAAAGCATTTGAATAATTCAAAGTGCAAATTGCTGCATGCAAGGCAGCCATTTTGCTTTGTCTTTTCATGCGAGATGAATAGTGTAACACTGTAGAAATTCACCTAATGCCCTTCATTTTTCTTTTGATGAGGTAAGTAGCATCATAAGTGACAATTTAACGGAAGAAATCTAAAAGCAGTCAGAGATCTAGAATCTTCTGAATGTAAAAGAAAGAGCACGGAAACTGCCCCTCAGCAAGTCATACGGTAACAGACTTTTAAAAAATCAGAATTTTGTTATAAATAAAAACATATCTTAAAGTGGGAGTATCTAGATATGCAGAAGTATATTGGAGGAAGTACTGAAAAAATTTCCTTCTCCACATACAAATCTTTGCTGTCAGGAATGGATGAAATCACAAAAGAAAAAAAAATTGTATGTAGGTATCTTTTTCACACAGTTATAGAAAAAAAGAAACTTCCATAATTACTGTAGAAAGTAGGATTTTGGGGCAGTGTTTAATGTCTCTGAAGTCCATAAGGACTTGATTTGCAAACTTGTTAACACCTCTGTGCATCCCACGTCCTGCGTCTTATTCGGCACTTTTGGCTTGCAATACTTTTTTGTGTTTGCTCAGAGACTTGATTCTACTGTTGTCACTGTGCCCAGGAGAGTCTGGAAACAGAAATGTTAAAACTTCTTCTTTTTTTTTTTAATTTGACTTTTTCTGCACAAAACGAACCTGGACTTACCGCTCAAGAGGCACTAGGGGCCTGAACACTTCTGAGGAGGAGGAGGAAGGTAAAGTTAATTTCTTCCTCTGGTAAAGAAGGGCCACTGCAACAAGGATCAGAGACTGTGGGAGTTGCCTCCTCCTCCTCCCAGCTCCTAAGTTGTTCAGCAGTCAAAGCAGGAAAGACGACCTGGGAGCGCCTCTCTGATATCCCCTAACGTGGCCAGCCTCCTCCTCCTCCTCCTCCCCTCCTCCTCCTCCTCCTGTGTGCGCTCTCCTACCTGCCCGTGCCTGACCTCTCACCTGCACGTTCACTTCTTCTGGGCTCGACTTGGGCTCTTGAAGCCACCGTTACACAGGACGAGAACATGCTGCTTTTTAAAATCACTCTTGACGATGGAATCTAAAAACTTACCAAAAAGTTTCATACTCACTTTTTACGAAGCTAAGAGATAGCAGTACCATTCTTTTTTTTTACTGTTTCAATGTCAGGTGAGCTAGCACTTAACACTCCTTAACACTTGCTTGAACTACAGTTTTTATTTTCATCTAATTTTGAAAAGCTGCTTGTGAGGGTAAATTAAATGTTGTTCTTATAAGTTCTTTCAGTGACCAAATGCTTTAGATATTAGATAATTACAATTTTTCCTTAATGTGAATTTACCTGGTTTCAACATTCAGCCATTTACCTAAACACCTCACATATTTTGAAAGCATGGTGGATACAGTAGATGCTCTAAGCTTCAGAGTGGGATTTTTCAAATGGGTTCCTGGAAGACTAAGGGCTTGCCAATAAAAGAAAGACATTTAAATAAACTGTCTTAAAATATAATTCCTAGTCAAAGAAAAGGACTTAAGTATTTAAGGAAGACTTAAGCTTAAGTCTGAAAATCTCATCTGAGATATCACCTAACACTTGAAATGTAGGTTACGGCATCTGTAGTTTCACCTTTACTTTCCTCACAAGTGCCTCAATGCTGCTAAAACTGAACCATCTGACATCTTGCTCATGCCTAAAACCCATCATCATCCACCAGAGAAATATTCTTCCCTCTTATCTTGCAAGGTTTGAGTCAAACACAGCCAGCTGCACTCCTCTCAGGACGTAGTAGCTACTACTGCTTTCTTCAACAGGTCAGATTACGCAGTAACTTTATGCCTAGAGTTTTATGCTCAGATGCAGGACGTCCTTGTGAATCCTGTTCTCAGCCTGACAATATTCTACCTCCTGACTTTAGCTAGCTCTAATCTTTTCCAAAGGATAGGATAATCTTCTCTTGTCTTTTGAAACTCTTCCTTTACCCAGACAGAGTAAAGGCTGCCATGGTTTAGAGCCATCATAATCTACTGCATTTTGGTTTCCTTGGTACATCCTCATTTCCTGCTCTTAGGATTCTGCCTGAGTGAACTTCTGCTCATTGCAGCCAACAGCTGGGCTTTCTTTAGTCCTTGTCAGTACCAGAGTTGTGTGTTTTTATCTGATAAATGCCATGACGGGAGTGGTTAGAGCTACAGCGTGAAAAGCTCCTCTGTGAGAAGCTGTGGGAGCGCTACGGGCCAAGGGGACTGTTGCGCGTCGCCTGATCAGGTCTTGCTGGCTGGTTTGAAGGCAGAGATAAGCAGACAAGATTGTCGTCCTTCTTCAGGAGTTTGGCCAATACGAAAGTCCTTAGTCGGTCTTATGAGTGATGCACTGAGCAGTGAGGCAGGAGGATGGAGCTGGAGCCAGGCTCTGTACTGCTCTCCTGTCTTGGCCTGAGGATTTCCATCCACAAGAGCGTCTGTTCTGAACGCAGCAGAGATATCGTCACCTGCAAACAAATGGGTGCCTCACTTTTGTATGCCAGGGAGCAGAGGGAGCACGATGCTAAATGGGGAAGAGCACTTCCTACCTGCCTGGAGAACGGTATTTGTCTCACTACACTCAGCTAGGCTCAAGGCCAACCACCTGTAGACAGCTGAGTGATAAAAAACCAGCTGAGTGAGCACTCAGCTCACTGAGGGGAAGCTGTGATGGGAACGGCCTGGGTTCCTGCCACGGCTTTCATTTCAGGATGAGGATCTGTCCTGCCTTTGTAGGTGAGTCAATGTGACATGCCCTTTCCTCGTGCCAGAGCTCACACACAAGTGGCTCACTGAAGGCGAGAAGACATGGATGCTCCTCCAGAAAATATCTGGTGTCAGTTTTCAGAAAACGCTCATGGACAAGGGTCAGGAATTATACTGCCATGCTGACCTCTGAAGAGGAGAAACACAGCAGCAGGTTTACAGTCCCATTTAATTACACATACCAAATTGACCATGAAATTTTATCATTAAGTAACTAACCTCTTTTAAGTAGGAAAGGTAAGTGATGGAGTGACACTGCCTCACCGACTATTATCACTTTACCTGCATTCCTGTGTCTCCCTAATGCATCTACTAATCCTTTAGTTCAACTTAATATGAGGAAGAAGTCAGTTTTGTTCAATGCATTTGCAAAATGAGAAGACATGAGCTTTTCCCACATACACTGGTATTTATTTTAGCACACAACATGAAAAAGAGCGCTAGACTTAATCACTTCTAATCAATGTCAACTACATTATTAGTTAATGGGAGTTTATACTGCATAATATTATTTGTTTGCGAGCCATTTTCTGATGTGTTACATCTAGTTAAATGCCTCATGCTTGTATATTTTAAACAAGGCAAAAATGAAGGTTAGAATCAGTGAATTTGTAAATATTGACATTGGGAATCAATTTTATTTAATCATAATGAGGGCACAAATTAACATGGTAAAGGTATGACTTATTTCCAAGTTTTTCACCAGCTGCCCCTGAACAGATCATGATTTACACAATTAAATCTTTAAAAATTATTGTTTATATATAAATCCAACAGTTGCTGCATTTTCTGTCTGTATAACCTTCTTAAACTTCATCTTTACACTACACAATTGCATTGCAACTTTCCGATGCATTCCTTGTTATTTACTTTCGAGGCTCTGGAAGGACATTCAAAATCCTGCAGATCTGCCTTGAATGAACACACTTGTCTATAACCAAACTTAGCCTGGAGTTTTGGATTTAAGAAATATTCCACCCCTGCTTTGACCTAATATACCCTCTTCACTCCTATGCATCTCATCCTCCTTTGCATCATCCTAATCATCAACTAAATGGCTATGAGTAATAGTGGAGTAACAAGTAGATGGTGACTGAATGAGGAAGGAATGGACTATATGATATAACTCTTTTACTTAAAAGGGATTTCCTGTTCCATTATTAACTTGTAATATAACAAAAGCCTGACCTGAAAGTTAATAAAGAGAGCATGTTTACTAATTAGGCTTTATTCTCATTGGTCCATGCTAATTGCAAAATATCAATCTATCTCACTTATGAATATGCAAATGTGTGTCAGAGTGGCACAAGTTTCCAGTACACAGTACTTCACTAGCTTTAATTAGATCAAAAGTGGGTCCAGCTCAATTCAACAAGATGGGCCCTACTCTTTAATCAGGAAAATAAGTTTGTCTCCTAACAGTATCTTCTTTTGACAGTCAGCAAACACTAATTAACAGACATAGCTATATTAATTGCATTACTCCACAGTATTCTTATCAGCTAGCCGATGTTGCCTGTTTGCTAATGCAAATAGTTGCTGCTTTGGTAAAGTCAACTTGCAAAAGTCTTTCTAATGCTAACTAGCAATCAATGCATATAAGATTTCTAAGATTTCTGTAGGGAATTCTGCATAATAGATGTATTCTGTCTTTTGAGGTATCCACGGCCATTTAGTATAATTATTCCTTAGAGCTGCACCTATCATATTATCAGCTTTTTCGGAGGATAAAGAACACAACTTATTTGTTTAAGAACAAAGGACTATAATCGTTTCCTTTAGGAATCACTAAATCACTAAGTTAAATGAAGATGTATGACCCAATGGAAAACTAGCATTTATAGTAATTATGTATTTTTTTCTTAAGATTCCTTTAACATCTTTTAAAAGGGAACTTTATGGTTTTGCAAAGCGGTGATTCGACAGCCCTGGAGACTGTAATCCCACAGAATGGGTTTTATATGGACCATGCTAGGCAAAGCCTCACAGGCTGCTCTCTCTGAGGGTTGTGCCTTCAGCCCTGTTCTTTCGGGGCCACTGGGAGGGCCAAGAGGGTAATCCAGCCTCTATTTTCATTTGCCTCCTAAAACTCTCGAAATTGCCAATGTGGATGTTGATTAATGCCACTTGCAAAGGAGTTTTCATTGCAGAGACAACAGGCAGCCATCAGCGAGACGGGGACCACCCACTCCTCCCACACCGGGTGCCGCACAGCCACCCCCAGGTTGTTATGTCGTGTCTGCTGTGGACAGCATTGCTGTCCTAAGAAGGAAAGGTGCATTATTAGATGAATTCAGTATTCAGCAGTCTTGCTGTGCAGATAGTGCAGATAGTCCAAGTGTGCCACGTTCAGCCTGGGGCAGTCGATGTGGAAGCTCCCAAGGGCCACCTCACTCAGCTCTCCTGCCTCTGCCCACTCCCGGCATGAATCACTAGGGCCTGTGATAAACATACGTAGTGTCCATATGTAAAGATACGCACCCTGCTAAGGCAGGGTGAAGCAACACATGCAGATTTTAGGCAACACCATAATTAAGACGACCCACACAAACTTAGCACTGTAATAAGAGTGTGCTGTTGTACTTGGCTGTGAGAGGATTTGAAATGAGACATTACCCATTCAATCCAGATATCCAGGGCTAGATAGACTCTTATCAGCTGGAGACCACGGTTATGTCAAGCTGAGGCTGTATTATTTTCAGAGCACATCTGTTAACCTTGCAGTGTGGAAGGCACACAGTCAGGTGGGCTTACACAGCACAGCACATTAGCAGGGTGTGACGATACGTAAGGAGAGCCTGTGTTGCTGCGCCAACATTGTTACTACCGGTGGATCCACACCAGAACACAACAATGCTTATGATTTTTCCTGGTATGAGCAAGACTAACATGGTTTGGGGCCAGTATTCCCAAGTGGAATCTGTAAATGAAATTATTATGTATTATTTATATATTTACGAGTATACCTTCACACGGTTGACATTTTAATGAATGCCTACAGGGAGGGAGGGGAAGTGATAATGAAACCTCCATGTCAAAGCCTCTACAGCTTTCCAGCGTTGCTGGGATCCCCCTCACTCTCCCCCTCATTTTGTTTGCCTTTGCCTGTGTCTGTCTTTTTTTGTGTGTGTGAGTAGCAGAATAAGTAGCAAAAAGACACTAAAAATACATTAAAAGTGTAAGATTAATGAATCTATGTATAACTTTTTTGGTTCTATCCATTTCTGAAACAATGTTTTAAATCTTGTTGAATAAATAGGAGGGGAAATCTGATGATCTTTTGGTCCTTTTTCCTTTTTGATATATTTAGGGCAAGGAACCTGGTCATGGCAGGTCCATAATTTTTATAGTGAGTAGGAAACCTGAAGAATTATATAATAGGACTGTCTCTTGGCGAATTAATAGGAAAAAAAATAGAAAAAACCCCAAATGCCTCAACTTTCGCGAAAGATACCTTAAATCCAAGGTTTTTACTTTAGTAACTGCCTTTTAGGCATGTTCTATTTATTAATCCTCATTATTATAGTAGTAGATTCATCTAAGCAACGTTGCTAAATATTTAGACAGAACTTTTCATGTCAAAGAGACAATATATTTTTTCTAAGTTTCAGTTAAAATTGATAGATCATTCCTGATCATTCCTGAGGAGAAAGCTCATCAAAACTATGTTGTTATATATCAAACAATTCTATCGACTTGGAAAAAAAGAAAGTTCTCATGATGTGAGCTTTCAAGTAGGTACCTGATGTTTAGCAGAGACTATTTTTTTTAATGTACCTAATGTACATTCCCCGTGAAAAATTTGGACAAGATAAAACTTTTGAAGAAAAGCTACGTGCAGTTTTCATGCACTTCCTGGACACTTTTGGGAGGAAACTTCTCTGCTGAGTGTGCTCTACCTTAAATGGAGCTCTTTTATACCCATTGAGAGAGACAGAAAGCAAGCAATGAAAAACTGCCTCCATGGTTGACTTGCTCCTTGGGGTAAAAGACAAGGCAGAATTGCCCTCGTAGCTCCAGAGGAAAATGCTTCATACAGTTTGGCACTTATTTGAGACCCTGCTTCAAACCTGGACCTCTAACCTGAAAGAGAATCCAGACCATCCAGACCATCCTATGGTCTATTTTGGACTAGAATTCTCTGTCACTTCTGCCTACTTTTTGTATTAAATACTTAAACAGTTACTGAAACTGATGGTGCTTCTCTGTCCTAGTGATAGAAATAATCATCTAAGAATCAGTTTTTGCCTCAAAGTTTAATTATTTCTCTTCAAACTGATTGTGCCAACATGAATGACTGGAAGAATACCTAAAATAATTGGCAATCTCTTGAGGTGCTAGGGCTCAGTTCTTGGTACAGGGAAAAGCACTGCATGTCCCACCTAACGGAAGGTTCATAGAGTGACTGAGCCTCTGGTAACAGGGCACAACTGCCAAATTCTGCAGCTGAGTTGGGACTCAGCCTCCCACATCTTTTGTTTGTGTTACAGAAGAATAAAGTAAAATACTGTATTAAGCTTGAATAAAATAGTTTAAGTGAGATATTTCATAATTTAAGTGAAACATTTCCTCAGGAAATGAGAGTATCTGCCCATTTGGTTGCCCACTTGTCTTCCAGTCTGTTGTCTTACGATTTTTTTTAAGCCTGTTGGGCAATGTAACCTAGAATTGAAAGAGGTATAGAAGTTTCAAGACAATTAGCTGCATTTTTGAAATCTGCAGCTGTAGAGTGGAGACCCAGAATCAAGACCCTATTGAAAAAAGGGTAGGAAGAACTCAGATGTGATATGTTACACGGCTTGGTAGTAGCCAGCTGCCCAATCTGCATATGCATGGCTCCAGATTAGCTAGGGTATGTGCTATTTCTTGCTTGACAGATGTCAGAGGGTATACAGAGGGAGACAGAGCTATTGTGGAGGGAGTGAGTGAAGGAAACGGGATACAAATCTGTAGGAAATCAGGCTGCATCAGCTGTGATACTCACAGGATGACTTGTTTTCTTTTTCATTTTGGTAAAGAAAAAAACACAAAGCATTGAAAATAGGGCTGTAGTTACCCCATGCTCTGTTTTGCTCTGTTTCTTCCGTTGATCATTGAAAAAATGTTTGTTTATTTAGCTCAATATTTTTTAAAAAAGGCAAATAGTGTAAACACACATAGTAAAAACAAGCTAAAAGGTGAATTCCAGTGTCCACAGGACTAATGGGCAGCTTGCGTGTTACCAAAAGAGAGGGAAAAGGCAGAAAGTGGTAGGAGAGAAATGGTGGGTGTTCGAACCCTTTCCCAGGGAATCCAGGCACGGCGACAGAGCGAGAGTCGCCGCTGGGTGAGCAGGGCTCGGCGGCAGGGGCAAAGGGGAGGCTGGAAGAGAGCAGCGTGCTCTGATGGGAACTCGGCCGGGAAACTATGGCCATCGCTTTGTCAAATTTTCCTTTCCATTTTATGGCCATTAACCCAAGCTTTGTAAACCCAGGCTGTTCCACCAGGCGAATCAGACACCAGAGCTCTAAAATATTCCCCTGGTTAGGTGTAATTCTGCCCCGTCGCCTGGCCTTTGCTGTCCACCAAATCTTCCCACTGCTTGCTGGTGTGATCACCAGTGGTGGCCTTGCTGTCTGACCAATGTCAATGCCTCAGGGTGCGCTGCTCGAACTAGCTGTGCTCCTTGGGGCTCAGGAGATGTTATAGCCACACAGCCCAGCAGGGCAGGCTCCACTCACGGTAATTCACTGTGTGTCCCCGCCGTTATACGTGTGATTTTTCTCTGTCTGTTTTAATCCAGAGTAACACGGAGCTCTTACACAATCTTTGCTGAGCTTGTTTTCCTTTGGATTTAAGTCAGGAGTTTACCAGGGTCTAGGAAAGATTAATAATCATAAAGAACAGTACTTAGAACATGAACGGCCATCCCAGCAGGTATCAAACTACAGTTTGACACCAGTCCCTGCCTTTATACATCTATCATTAGTTCCTCTTTCATGCTTGGAGAATGGTTACACTTCACATTTTCTCTAGGAAAAGAAAAAGCTTATGCTGGAGCTCCAAAGAAAATTGTATTGGCACAACTGTAGCATGTCATAAGGTAGCACTGCAGCAGAAGAGACCATAATAAGTAATGTAGTCCCCAGACTGCAAAGTGTTGGTGTCAGAAACATATTTTTATTATCATTATTATTATTATTCAGTCACACGGAGATGTGGAGCCAGGCAGAAAGGACCTCCTTACTCACGTGAAAATGCTCCAAGAGCCAGTGCCCCTCCCAGTGCAGAGCAGCCCACCATGTCACAGGACCCTGCTAAGGGACCATCTGGCAACACAGATTCTCAAGGGGCAAACAACCCACTCCTACAGCATCTTCTCTGCAAGTTTTCTAGTATGTATGTCATAGGCAAGACACTATCGCCTATTTCCCCATTTACTCAGGGTCCGCAGTCTTGCGGGTCAGTTCTGTTTGCTGAATCATAGGTTCAGACACATGTAGGAACAACGCAGTTCTTTGAATTATGGCATGGGGCTCAGCCGTAATAACGCTTCAGCAGGTGCAGGTCACTGAATAGCAAGCTGGAAATCCTACAATCCATTAGAGTTAAAATTGGAAATAACGACATGTGTTCCATGCAAAGCTATCCAAACACACAGAGTTTGAAAGCAATTTTCACTAATATTAGAGGGCTTGGAATTTTCACTCAGCCTTCAGCGCTGGGTATAGAGTTGTAGGATAAGTGTGAGGAGCTAGTGAGTAATGCATTAAGCCTTCTTTCCCAGTTTGCTTTAAATGTAAATTCTGTCATGAACTTTGCATTTTGGGTGATCTATATAATATAGCGGCAACACAGCAATGTTATAGTCATAGTGTGCATTGATACCAAGAAAAGAATGCTTTCTCCAGATTCCTCTCTGTCTGCTCTAACTGTAAATGGATCTTAACCATAATTTGAATACCTGATTCAGGATTTCAATAGCTGGTTAAGAAGTGTAGAAAACCTTTTACTCTGAACTGTAATGCATTTGTATAGTCAGAATGAGATAAAACTTTAATCAAATGCTGGATATGCATTCCATTCAATTATTTTTGTTTCTTTCCTATCTTATCCAAAAAGCAGAGACGCTGTGTGCCCAAGTGCCTCAAGCCAGTCCTAGTCAAGTGAATCTTGCAATTAAACACATTTATAAAATAATTTCCAGAAGAATGTTGAAAACTTTAGGTAATCTGCCAAGGAACATGCAAAATTATGAACATTTATCTGATGCAATCTGATATCGCTCATTTTTTACAATACTAGCTATTTGGGGAATTTGGAGTGGTGCATATTTCAAAACATGGCTACACTTGTAGCAGTTTCAAAGCAGTATTGTTTCCTGAAAGCTTTTTTGTTTTGTTTTGTTTCACCACACATGCCTACAATCTCTTTTTATGCTAGGACATTAGGAAGGCGTGAGGGGAACGTGGGATTATGCATACAATGCCATGGACATTGACTACTTCCTTGGCTGAAGCTCAAAATCTGCAAAAGGATAGTGCAGCAATAAAACACAGCAGTGGGACACAGGAAAAGCTGCACAAATGTGACCTATTTGCTACGTAATCCTAAGTCAGTTTGCTGAATACACTTTTCTTTCCATGTGTTTGGAATATGGCAGAATCCTGGCATTGGGGATGTCCTCTGTACCCCTGAAACTTCAGGGAGAGCAGGAGCTCATTGAGGCTTAGCAGGAGCTCACTGAGGATAGCTAAGACTGAGCAGCAAAGGAAATTTCGAGCAGGCACTTATTGCACTCACTTATCACTTCGTGGTAAGTGCATTCGCTTACGATTTCCAAAGATCTACTGTTTAGTGTGCAGCACGTCAGAAAGCAAACCCTGGATCTGTGCAAAGGACAGGTGCAGTAAGCCCTGCTGCGTATTTCGTGAGCGATTCTGAACGCGGAACGTTTGTGTCGTGGCTTTGCGAGTTAAAAAGCAAAAAAAGGAATGGATTTGAGGAACGGTGCAGGCTTCTCTGTGTGCAAAAAAATAGCTCCCATTTACTGTACAAATATTTGAAGGCAACTCTCAAGAACCTCTTCAGTACAAGAAAAATTGTTACCTCTAGCCATTCTCATTGCCAAAACTTTAATCCTTATCAAATGGAAATCACCATCTGTCCATTAGATCAATGACTGGCACTTGGGTCTCATTGATTTAGCTATTATGAAAAAGATATTATATGAGATACATGATAAATTAGACTCTGTCATGGATATTTGGTCAGATTTTTGCTCAATCTTTCCAAATGAGATAATTAGCTATAGCTTTCTAATTTTAAACTAGTGTAAGTGTTACAGATTAAGTGACTGTAATCTCTCTTCCTTATCCACTTTTCTTTTCACATATATGCATAATGAGGCTTTTGTCTATAATTTTGGTGTCACACTAAAAACATTAAAAGATTTAAGGAGAAAGATTTTTCCCTGAAGTTTAATATTTAAAAGAAAAAGTTTTCTTCATAGAATAACTCAAAATTATTGTGTTTGTACATTTCAAATATATAAAAAAATGTTCCTAATAAGCTTCAGTCATTTGATCAAATGTTACACAATATTTTTACATCTCAAATCCCTCTTCCTGAAATAATCACCATGCCACCTCAGATGTCTATCTTAAGTGTCATAATTCTAAAATGTATGTGCATTTCTTTAAAATTCCTGTCATACCAGAAAGACAAAATAATAACTGCGGGAACATGGCAACTGCCTATATTCAAACATGAATTCTGTTTTTTTCCAGGCTGGCATTTTAAAGGTCTCGCAGGCACACACTTGAAAGCAGCTGCCATTGTCACCAGCCCTTTGAAAGTCAGTCCTCCCTGTGGCAATTGCAGAACCTGGCTTTGTTACAGCTGATCCACATGGAATGGCAGTGCTCTTATTAGGGGTTATGCGGATATATATATTTAAGCCAAGTGGTGGCCTATTATCTTTCTCCCATCCTTGTCCCGGGCAGCTGATTCCGAAAGCACCTTTCTCCCTTTCCGAACAGGTTGGATTGCTTGGAGGTCCTTGGAGGTTTGGGGTGTTACCGCAGTGGCTCGTAACTCTGTTAGCCCCCAGCAGCTCACATGCCTCTGCTCTGCTTTGCACCCCTAATTCCCACTGGAGAAGGTTTTAGGGAGTGACACCAGCTTTGGCGCCACAGAGAGCAACTCCTTTCTCCTCCGATTCCATGTTCTCTCCACGTCCTGCTGGAGTAGCTGGTTCAGATGCTGATCACACGGAAAGAGAAGGAGGAACAGAAATTCCCATTACAAGTTCAGGCAGGCAGGCTTGATTCTTTTGGTGGGAAATGCTGATTTTCACCAACTTGGAGTGAATGAAGCTACATTTAGGTGGTATTTAGGGTGCATTAATTTGCTCGCGTGTTTCCAGGGCCAGGTACATAGTGCCTCGGTTGGCTCAAGAACTGAGCACCTCAGCTGCTTTTGAAAACCAGCAGGTTTCCTACGCAGAAAGCCTGAGCAAAAGAGCAGAGCTGCATCAGGCAGAGTGACGGGAGCTGCCTTAACCTCAACCTGCTATTAGAAGAAACCATTTCTTTATATCTAGCCCAGCAATAAACCAGAGGTCAGTCCCTCCCAGTTAGTTCAGGAGCAACCTGCTGTCCCTCCTTCCTTCTTTCCTACCCCACAGGCTCTTACCAACTGTTTTTAAGTACTTCTCTCTCTGAGCAATTATCACGTCCGACTTGTTTAGATTAAGCTGCTGTCAGTTCATTTTCATCTGGATTCCTACTTCCCTCAGACATTGAGGAACTACTAATGAGACAGTGTAATCTGAGTTCAAAGAAAATAATGGAAAAGAAAACATTTTTCCCACATAAAACTTTTTTTTTTAATTACATTACAAGATAGGCTACCTTCATTTTGTAAAGTGGTGGCCACTACCTTTGACGCAGGATAAGGATAGCTTGTGAAATTATGAGCTTACAAAGCTGTCTTAAAAACACTCAAAATAGTTATTCCTGATTTTTTTTTTAAGACTTCTCTAGAATATTTTTAACTGAAGCAGATTTGTCTTTGTGGGCTTTCGAACAGTGTGAAGTAACAGTTCTCAGAGGGGTGAGGACTGTCTCACTCATCTCCAGGGGATGCTATTTCTGAAGGCTAACAAAGATGCTGCACATTTCAACACTTCATTATTTCAGCTGTTAATCCT
Organism: Eudromia elegans; assembly: GCA_003342815.1. Lineage (NCBI taxonomy): Eukaryota > Metazoa > Chordata > Aves > Tinamiformes > Tinamidae > Eudromia > Eudromia elegans. The sequence continues at coordinate 2,054,870 of PTEX01000125.1, read as the reverse complement.
TCTAATAAAACTACGACTACTGGTATGGTTATCTTGCAGTACTCAATCCACACTCGTTCGTCAGGAAACCCTTATTGATTTCTCCTCATATACTACTCTTCAGTTCTAATAGGCAGCATATTGTGTGAAAATCACCACTAGAATAAAATTAGCAAATAACAAAGCCACTGGTCTTTTGAATGCTTATGATATTTAAGTCAATCTGAAAAAAAAAAAAAAAAAAAAGGATTTTTTATTTTTCTGAAGCTACCTCAGATTTTCCAAGGAGCCGTTAAAGACTACTATATGAATGAGTAAATCTTGCTGGGTTAGACACTTAGCTATCTTGCCACCAAACGCATGAACTTGATTTTGGAGGACAGGAAAAATGCCCAACATCTGGAGATACTGTAATGCAGCGGACTAGAAGCGCAGACACACACAGACACTCCTGGCACCAGCATTTTGCTGTGTCAGCCTATCCAACAGAAATGGAACTCTAAATAGGGGAAAATTTGGCCCCTATTTTGCCCGGTGCTCCCCTACTGAAGCCAGTGGCGCTCAGTCACGTTGCACGTTGCAGGATTTGCAGCTATTGTCTTCTCGCCAGCCCCCATGTCCTTCAAGCTGGCTGTATCCGAACTTTTAAAGCCAGGCAAACTGAATCTGTAATTTAGCTTCCCATTATTTTTTCATGATACCTTCTAGCCACTGTAACTTCTTTGGTATGCTAGGATTTACAGTTTACGTCCTGGAAGAGAGTGCTCATATGACCCTGAGGACAAATATTATATATTTCCAGTTTCACTGGGTAACTTAAAAAAAAAGGAAAATCCAGTACTGCTGATAGTCAATCACGTGCTGCACGATCCTGTCAATTTATCAAATCCAGGTCACAGCAATCTAAATAACATCCTTATTGACCACACACCATCTTTATTGCAAAGCACAAAATGATATAGAACGAATTTGCACTCGCAGAGCATGTGCTACCTCTGAAACTCACTGCTGTGAGTGAAGTGCTAAGTGAAAACTAATTGCTCATACGGTTCACTTTTAGGTTCTTTGCACCTTCCCATGTAACTTCCTCTCCCTTTGCAGTACTGTTTTCAATAAATCTAATTTATTGCACAGCTACTGTTTTCTAATGTATCTTGGTTTGAATAAGGCAAGAGTCAGCATGGGAATCTTTTGTTATTGAGCAGAACTCCTACTTCAGCAAAGTAATAATCACACTTTTTCTCTCATTTTTTTTTTTTAAACAAACACCACATATTTTGTCATTAATTTCAGGATTTCCAAAGCTCATATAAAGATTTACATAAACAGTTGCATAAAATCTGAATCTGCTTCAATTGAACACACACTTTAAGATGCATTCAGGTACTGTCCTCTTTGTTGCAATATTTTCTATTACAGATATTCATCTCTGGGATGTCCTTATAGTAGAGTAAGAAAAAAAAATGAAATAATGCTAAAACCCCCACATTTTATTGTGCAATAATAATGACCCTTCATTAAAAAAAAAAAAGAAAGAAAGAAAAAGAAAATAAAACAAAGTAACCCCCCCTACTATATAGTTTAGGCCAAGCTGCCAAATCCTATTACAAATTCAATCCTATTAAAACGTTCCCAGGTTTAAGCCTGCTTTGGAGTTTTTCATAGGAGTGCGTGACCCCTGCCGAAACCCCTACATGTGTGGTCAAGGGACCTAAGGATAATTGTAAACTTCATGGGCTCCCATTAATCTCGGCACAGTCAGATATTAGTGCTTGTAAATCAGCACCTAAACAAGGACAATGGTTAAAGCCATCAATAGTCTTTTAATGAGGCAGATCAAAAACAAATGAAAGCAGCAGGACACTCGGATTTGCCAAGGAGGGGAAGGGCAGGCAGGAGGCTTTGTCTGATTTCGGGCACAAAAATAGATGGAATTAGTCCAGGACCCTTACCCGCACCACTGGGGCTGCCGGACAAATTATATACGTGTGTGTGTGCGGTGTCTGTGTACGTATACATATACACACAAATATATATATATACACACGCGCTGAGTTGTCTCTGAGGGCTCCCTCGGAGCTGATGGGGAAAGTTCCCAGGCGCCCGCGGAAACGGCAGCCCCTGCGCTAACGGCCCGAGGTGGAGGTGCCCGCGCGGGCTCCCGCGGACCCTCTGCGCCCCCGCGGCCTCGGCGGCGCCCGCGGCCACGACCGGGCCCTCAGCCGGCGGCACCGGCCGCGTCC
>PTEX01000125.1:2019650-2052583 GCA_003342815.1 Eudromia elegans | reverse complement strand
AACGGCGGCGCGCGCGGCGCGCATGCGCGGGGCCGGCCGCGCCGGTTGCCGGGCAACGGCGAGGCCCCGTGTCAGCGGGGAGAGGGACGGGGATGGAGCGGGGAGAGGGGCCGGCATGGAGGCGGGAGAGGGGCCGGGACGCAGCGGGGAGAGGGGCTGGGACGGAGGGAGCGGGGCGCAGATGGGCAGCGCTGGGTTCGGAGGCGGCGCGAAGGCACCTGCCTTCGTCCCCAGCCTCCCGGCCGCGGGGGCGAGGAGGCAAGGGAGCACAAGCGCCCTGCAAAGCCCCGCTTGTAACGTCCCTGGCGAGACAAAAGCCGCCAAAAGCTACCGGGGAACGGCTGGAGAACTTTGAAGAGGCGAGAGTGACTTCGTCAAGCCCCGCGGTGTCTCTGGCCGGTGCGCAGGGGAAAACGCCACCGCCAAGGGGTCAACATCTCTCCTTCCACGCCGCCTCAGGAAGGGCGAGCGGCAGGGACCGCTTACCTGGCTTTCCCTTAGAAAACTGCTTGTGTTGTCGCCCATTTGCCTCCCCTCTGCTAATTCCTCCCCGTCCTTCTGTCCCAAAGCGGTGGGTGTAAGGATGGAAGTCAAACTGCGGCCCTGCTGATGCTACCACGAGCCCTCCTGCCTCTGGGCACGGAGGCCCCACGAGACCGCAGCGTCTCCCGTGCCCCTGTTGGCACGAGGAGAACTCCCTTCAGGAGGTCACCTTCAGTACCCCATGTCCCCCGTCATGGCAGGAACCAGCGGCAGCTCTGCACCAAGCACCATCCAGCATGATCCAGAGAGGGTGGCCGGGGCGGCAGGAGAGCCACCAGGCTCACGCTCACAAGAAAACATTTATTTTTCACTCCTATGTAAGAATTACAGAGGTTGCATGTGAATAGCGATCATTAAATCACTGGGGAATAATTCTAGGGCTAATAATATTTTCTTTCTTTCTAATGAGATCACCTCGCGCTCACTGGCACCGATACAAACATTCACAGCTAAGTGCTCAAAAGAGGTTGAAGTACAAACTGTATATAATTCACCGCTTGAAAAAACACTATTTCAGCCCAACACAATGCGAGATACTCTCAAGTATTCCTCAGGCAGGAAGACCGTACCACAGCCAGGCTGAAGTGAGTGTTTACGTCAACCTGATTGCACTTATTCTTCGCTTAAAGCGAACAGCCCTCGGAATTATTAGTCCATCTTCTCAGCTTTGAGGACCTCACGGATAAGGGACGCAAACTAAATGGCAGGGTGCCAGCAAGGTGTGCGCTAGCATGGGCAGGATCACGGACCGTCGTTCCCAAACGCTTCGGCTCTGGGCTGGTGTTAAATGATGCTTGTGCCAATTGCCCAGGCTGTTCTTAAAGGGAAGCCTCACAAAAGTTCCCCGCCACGAGGCTCTTAGCGTGGTCCGTAGCCAAAAGGTGGCAGTGTTTTATCCATCATTCATTGCCCACGCAACCTGCAGGCACATACCTGTCCTGAACAATGTCGTTCACTTTATTTCATCGGAGCATCAAATTGCGCTGATTTTCATCTCAGAGGAAAAGGGGCATTTTCTGTGCACTCGAGAAAATAAATTTAACAACCAACAGAGTTAGAGAGCCGTATTAGCTGGTGAATAGAAAACAACTGCATTACTGGTTTCACAGACCCTTCCGGCTTTGCTGAGGTATTGAAACCAAAACTGGTTCAACCCTTGGTTTAATTTTTCCTCCTTTCACACCGAAATAGAAGCTTGGAATTTAATGTGACGCTTGCTGACTAAACTTGAAGTTTCGGAGGTAAAGAATGAAGCTTATATGAAGAAAGGAATAATGTATAAGTAACGATCAGCTAAAGTATGCTGTCATACATGGATTAAATAGTAACACTTATATGTGCAGAAGCACTTTTCACTTACAATTATCAAATCGGATACTTCATCTGAAACATTGCTTAGATAAAAAAACGCTTGTGAAAAATAACTATTTCCTCCACTGATTTCTTTCATTGAAGAAAAAAAACTGAAAAGCTACTCAGAGTCTACAAGAACAGTATGGGCAATAGATTTCCTGATGACCAAAGTAAAAAGTTTGACCGGGCCTAGTTTTTGTCTTATATTTTTAACGGAAAAAGTCTACTGTCTAAACAGGAGTCATTATCCTCTTTTATGGATACGGGACACTAGAGCGAGGGAAGCACTCAAGTTCACACACTGAGTCAAGGACACAGTAATGAGTAGCGCAGCCTATTCTCTGTCAGCTCCCCAATGCACAGTAATACTCTGCCATGTAATTTAATCTAGCACGGTTTGCCGTATTAAGTGACATCAGGTCTGAAAAATATTGTTAGTGTGTCGTCCTTAAAAAATTACTCCTTTCTCAAAATGTTACTCCTTTGTCCAAGGGCTTACTTTTCCCTCCAAGGTAAGGAAAAAAAAATTAAAATTAGCTTTCTAGTCCCAAGGTGAAAATATTCCTGTTTCTCTCTTATGTGTCTAGTCCAGTGGAATGGAATATGACAAAAAGCATATTGCATGTTGCAAAGATAAGCTAGGGATGAAGCCTGCTTCTGCTATGCTCTGATAATTTACCCTGGGTGCAGTACTGGGTATGGAAGATGTTCTCTTGGCTTGGCTAGCTAAGAAGTGTCCTACCAGCCAGGTGAGGGGGAAGCAAGGATAGCCACTTAGAAGTCTTGCAGACTAAACTGACTCCAACACCAGCCTGTGCCATTAGGAGCCTTGAGGCATTTGGAGGTGTTTGGTCAGGTAACTCACACTTGCCGTCTTCCTCTGGGAGATGTCAGAAGGTAATTCTAGACACTTGCTTATCCTCTCTGGGAGGGCCACATGCCACCTCCCTGCTCCACGTGTATGTAATTGCAAAGCCAGCAGGGGATACTGGATGATATTTGGAGCTATGGTGCTATTAGTATGCGCTGCAGCTTCTCGTCATTAAATCCAGAGTATGCGTTTTCTCTATTGTCATCATGCCTGACTAAGGCAGGAAAGTACAGGATAAGGAAATGATTTTCCAGTCAGGAAAAACAAGAACAGGATAAAGTGGCAAGAATTTGGGAGCCTTGCCCATCCCTTAGCAAAAAAAAAAAAAAAAAAAAAAAATTCATTCTTTCCCGCTCCCAAACCTGCTTGATTTCTCAAAGATCAGCCAGAACTGCCCATGAGCCTCTGTAAGCATAGTTGTTGTGCCACCGTTCAAGGTGCAGGCATTTCTATCCACAAATCACACATATCTAGGTTCCTATTAATGCCCTGTCCTCCTAATAATTATTGCAGGAAGAGCAAGGAGTGGAGATGGCATTAATGTAAGAAGTAGGTAAGAAGTTAGATGTCCACTCTCAGCTAGATGTCTTGATGCCGTCCGTGGTCAGTAGTAAGATATAGAAGGTTCAGAAGGCAGTTCACCTCAGCTGTTTCAGAAACCATTTTACAATGAGAGGAGTTCCTGCTGCAGGTGCAATCTCTGAAGTAGTTTCTGCTTATTTGCTATTATTAATTATCACAAAAATCACATTTTACTTTACCTTCCTGTTAATCCTGGCAGCTCTACTTTTGAGGATGATTTGTCAATGAAAAAGCAACTGAGTAACTGATTCTCAATATACTTCTTAAGACTGAATCTCAGAGCATGTAGTGAGTTATCCAAATCCATAAGATAGTGGATGGCATAGAAATTTAGAGTAAAAACTTCATGAGAATAGTGACTCCGTAGAATTCCAAATGATTCTTATTTCATATAAATGGTGGAAGACATAATTAAAACATTGTAAGTAAACCTCACAAAAGGTGTAGCATCACTGCGTAGCATAAAAAGGCTTAAGAAAATTGTTTTATACAATCCAAGTATTATATAACCCAAGTTCTTGTTCTATTCTAGAACCTGGTGACTTTGGGGGAGAAAAGAGATTCTGGTGAATGTGCATGACGCACACATCTCTGAGAGTCAGTTTGTTGGAGGCAGGACCTTGTAAGTGCCTTAGCGTGAAAAGCTTACTAGGATATTCTGAAAATTTGCATGATAAGTGTCCATAAAGTCACAGGGTGCAGTCTTAGCCCTATTTAAATCAGTAGGGTTACTGATTTAATAGACCTTTCCTCTGACTTTAGTGTTGCCATCCTTGTTCTTATTAAATCAGTTTTGTGGCCAAAACAATGACGTTCGTCAGGGACATTAATTGTCCCAGGAGATAATCAAATAAGAAGGTAAATTTTATATCTTATTTAAACCATGCTTTTACTACAACTACATTAGGAAATCAAGAAATAAAATGGCTACTTATTTTGTGTGTGTGTATGGAGTACTTATTAGTTGTATCTCCACTGGTTTGGTTAAATTCTGTTGCCTGAACTGTAAAATATTAAAGATCTGAGATAAAAATGTGTTCCCATGCTTCAAATCTGACCAATTCCATTACGTGCACTATTGAAGGCAGAAACTTGTCTACTCTATCAAGATGCTGGCAAGGAATACTTACATTTTGTATAAAGCTATATTCAAGGAAACAGTGAAACAAGCAGTCATAAAGTAATTTCTTCTATTTTGAAGTACATCAGCACTGGGTGTGTATTATTCTTATTGCAACAGTCATACTAAGGCCTTCAGTAGAAAAGGGTGCCTTTATGAATTACTAACATTTTTTATTATGTGCTTATGTCATTTGCAGGGTAATGGCTGTCCATGTTGTATGCAGCTGAGGTAAGGAAGCATTTCTTTCCTGAGTTCATCTGCCAAAGAGAATGGCTTTGGTCGTCTTGATACTCACTCGCTTTACCATCAAAGGACTTCACATTAAAGGAAGCTCCATGTATTTTTAAGCTCCATATATCTGTTATAATGAGACTAAGCTCTGAACTCTTCCTCAGTAGACACTGGTCTGCTGCAAGAAGATCAGAATTCTTGCCAATGTATTTCTAAATCCCATGCTTCCAGCTGGATTTCTGAAGAATTATCCCACATGAGAGAAACACTTTTGAAGCAGGAGAACCCTCTACTACAGTCTCTCACTACAGTGAATTTATTTCAGTGTCCCCAGATGTCCCCTGATCCAGATACATTCTTAGGATTCCACTGTATCTTTGTGAAGCCACCATTCCTGGAATAACTAACTAACTAACTAAATAAATAAATAAATAATAAAAAAGGATAAGCAAAGAATGATCACCACTTCACCACAGGAATTATATAACCAAAGATATTTTTTCTTAAACAGCCTATTCTGCTACAGAGAGCTGAAAAATAACAGTCAAGCCTCTTGCTCTAATACTATTACAGCTGGTATCCTAAGCATAGTGAGGGTCTTTACACTGAGGAAACAGTTCTTGATAGAGATGACCACCTCCCAGAAGGGCTGATCCTTAAAGAAGGAATAAGAAATTCCCTTTATTTTTATCAAGGGGACAGAAGGAGAATTTTCAGTTTTATGTCATACTATTTGTGCCTTCTCTTTTTGGTAGGTCATTATGTAGATCATGAACTCAAATTCGTTATGCCGAAAGGTCCAGAAGTGGGGACAGTCTCAATATCAAAGACCACAATGTCTCTCATACTAGCTGTGAAGGTACCTAATGCCTGACAGGAGCAGGATCTACTTAACCTCAAATAACTGAAGAACACAAAGAGTGGGTGAATGAGGTTGAGATCCAGATCTGAAGGTAGCTCTTAGATAGCTGAATTCTAGTTTTCACAACCAGAATTGATTTCATCACTAGACTGGGATGTATTCTTTTTTCTCCTACATATCACAGTACATAATTTTCTTGAGCATTGGTAGACTGAACTACAATGAATAGCTCTATAGAAAGTGTTAATGTTTTGTCAGAGTAATTATATACCAACATGCTCAAAAAGTATCAAAATAACAGTTTTAGATCTGGTTTATGTGATTCTTGGATGTGCTGACATGTATTTTTTTAAAGGAAATAAAAAGCTAAGAAAAGAAAATATCCTCATACACCGTGCGAGACAGAATGGAAGTACTATGGAGATCCATTAGAAATTGGTAATTCTATCTCATCCTACAAGTATGAAAACTCTTTTCAATTTATCAAATTTATCTTCTTTTGTTTCACGATGCTGTTAGCAGCAAATGGAGTTATCCGGGGGTGTCTCATTATTTCCCAGTAGAGGAATTTTTGCTTTATAGAATCAGAAGATTGTCCCAGGGCTTCACCCCTTTCCCAAGGCAAGATTCTTTTCACACATATACTTTTCTTCCTCTTCTCACCAGCAAAAAAACTTTCCTGAGAATATTCCAGTTCCAGCAGGTCATGAGCATCCTTAAAAAAAACCCACAAAAACAACAAGAAAAAACTTTTTCTTGCCCTTCTCCAGTTCCTTACTAATTAACTGAGCACTCAAATGCCCAGTTCCTCAGTCTGTGATGCTGCTCACCACTCTAGTCCAAGTGAATGCCACAGCATTTGTTTTCATCAGTCGTGCCCTCCTCTCCTCTCTCTCTCTCTCTCTTGTGGGTTAATGTGCAGCCCACTATTCTGCTACTCTTCCTGTTGGCTTTTTCTCAGGTTTTCTTGGAAAAGCAACTGGCCCATCCTGGCATTCTCCTGGTGCCAATGACTCCTCCCCTGGGTCCTTCAGGAACGAACTAGCCCAGTCTCCCAATTTTATTCTTCCTTTCTAGTTTTCTTTCTTTTTTGTAACCTTCCTTTCTTATTTATTTACTTGCTTATTTACTTATTTATGTATTATTTATTGATGGGGCTGGTTGCCACGAACTTAATTGTGACCATAGGCTCGTGCTCTCTCTGGCTTCACCTTGGGCCGCGGGGCCCAGCCCTGCCTGCCTTTTGGCTGTACCTTCAAGGTGCTTTTCTTACCAACACACCACAAGCAGAGCAGACCGGAGTGCCAGGCTGCATGTTGTTAACAGACCAGCAGAATAACTGGAATCTGTTGGAGGTGCAATTAAGCTTTTCTTCCAGTTTCCTTTCATGTGTGCCAGATTGGCCTAGCCTGCCATTTTATTGAGCCTGACAGCAGCTTTCATCCAAGCGACATTGATGAGAGTATGTAGTTGCTCACACCATCAGCCTGCCAGCTCCAATGGACAATCTGAATAGCTGTGATCCTACATTAAAATGTCAGCATTAAGGGAGGAGAGTGCACCATTTTGTTGCACAGCTGTAAAACCACTTCAGCGAGGCTTTCAAGCTCATTATTGCACAAGCAAGGGGTTTCAAGCATGAGTGCTCATGCCCTGTTCTCCACTCCCCCCCTCTTGTCAGCCCTGCTTCTATAAATATGGTCTTTTTTATTATTTATTTATTTTTAAAATGGCATTCCCTGTCTGACCAAGGAGCAGCTCTCAGACTGGGGCAGCAGCAAGGCTGTGGACATAGAAACAACAGAAACTTTGTGACAGCGGAGCAGGGTTGTCCAGGCAAACTCAGGAGCTGCCTTTCAGAGCCTGTTAGATTGAATTTTCAAAAAGATGCACGCAGGCCGTCTTGCCCATACAGAAATGACACAGTACCAAAACCCTTGTGAGGAGTGCCTGAGGGCAGTTCCTTATTCAAACTAACACAAAAAAAACATGGGCATCTAACTGAAACACTTGCTTCGAAGAAGACAATTTCCCATTGAGAAGCAGTTCTCTTAATTCTGTCTTGTTCATGCTTTCCACTTCGCAATGTCTTCATGCAGAAGCATACTCTGGAAGGGTAGACAAAGTAATGAACATAGCAGAATGCAAGGAAGAAATTATAAAGGATATCTAAGTGTATACAAAATATATATCTGTGTGAAAATATATTGATCTCCTTTTTGATTGATTTGACCAAGCCACAACTTTCTTGTCAAGCTTTTTTTTTTTTTTTTAAATTTTTCCAAATAGACTTGAAATTCCTGTCAAGATCTAAGCGCTGGGTCTGCTGGCTCCCTCCTTCCTTTGCCCTGCCACCCCTCCTGTCTATGGGGGAGGCACTGAAGAGCAGCTACAATTTTGTGTCACCAGAAGCAACTGCTTTTCGCTGGATGCTGCAATGAGTAAGTGCATCTACACACATGCCAAACTCATTGACAGAAAAAAGGAGAGAGACATTTTGTTCTGACCTGGCTCTTGTCTGATTGAGGCACTTGGCAGTGCAGAGATGTTTTACCTAGACGGACACTTTGCCTCAGGAGTGGCGTGTCCTACGAGGAAAGAAGCTGGTTCCAGTTTGCCTGCTTTGCCAGAAGTGCCTTTGCAGACTTGTGGCTTTGTTTCTCTTTTTGATCAAAGCCCTTTGGCTTCACTGTAGTGGCAAAAATACATCAAAAGAACTTGTTGATCACTGTGATCACTGTGTGCGCCAACAACATTGTCCACTGCTGATGTTCTGCAATTTCACTCTGCCGAATGCTGCTATCATTTCTAATCCCAAAGAGACATTTTACAACCTGTGCTTTGTTTGTTTGCTTGTCCATCTTGCTGGGAATTCCTTGATAATTTCTCCTGCAAGGACTTTGGATGCCCGTTGTATCAAGTAACCAGATGTTTAAATGAGGAGAAAGACACCTCTCTTTTCAGAACAACACAGCCACCTAAGCAGTTGCCAAAGAAATTAAAAGAAAGTGATTCCAAGGATTGAAGACAACATTGTGAACAACATCAAGTGATAAAAATTTCTTCAGCTTTCCATCACTGAGGAAGGTAGTGTGATCTGCTCCTTGTCGAAAGACATGCTGGAAGTGAAAGTTTGCATTGATTTCCTATATAAAGAAATGGAAAATTCCCCCAGGAATGATAGGTTTTAGAAGAATACTGAGTATAGTGTTTTTTTTCTCAGGCCACAGGACACTTGCAGTTCTCATGTAATCAAAAGATAAATCTGATAAATGAAATTACCTGCATTTGAGTAAAAGAAGAAGTTATCTGCTAGGGTTATTTCACCTTTGTATTATTTTCATTTTGCTTAACTGTAGTTGTCTGGAGCTTAAGACCTAGCACAAATTAGTATGTAAGATCCCTATGCAGTCAATGAAAATGGTTAAACACCTCCTGATAATTAATCCAGTATTGAAGGAAGCGTGTTTGAGAGGGGGAATGACCTGTCTCTAGGTGAGATGAATCCCACAGAGAATTATCAACAGGATTCCTGAGCATCTACAAATTCTTTCAGATGATGTTTCCTATTCAGTTAGAATACTTGAGGCTGATGGGCAAAAGGATGTGTTTACCTCTGGATCCTCTCAGACTTGCAAGCCATTATAAATTAGTTTGAAAATGGGAGAGGTTTCTGCTGTCTAGTGCATGAGTATGCAGGACAGCCAAGCGGTGCACATATCAGGAAGTGATGCATATATGTCTCATGGTATTTCACAGGATTCTCAAAATTCAATTTTAACGATGCCTTAAGAAGGGCAACACTGGATTTTATCTCATGACTAATGAGATAATAGAGCTTCCTGTAAAGCAAAGACTTGATTGGATTGTAGGTCTGGTATCTACATATTATTGGTAAGAATTTTGCAGCAAAATTTTTCATTTTCTGAGTGACTCCTCATATTTACGAGTTCTTTGAGGTCCTATCTCAATAAAAAGTTTTGTGTAAGATTCAACCCTTAGTAGTATTTTTTTTTTTGTCTAATAACTTCTAGTGTTTGCGTTATTCATGTAAATGTCTTGCTACTTTCTCCCCAGTGTATCTTGAACCTGTGCTCTACTTTCACTTAAATGTTAGAAAAGACTTCTCTAAGAAGAGGAAGGGAAGAGAATAATCATATTCCCAGAAGTTTTGTGGAAAGTAGTAGCCAAGAGACAGACCCAAGCTAGGGATATTTCTGAAGGAAAGGCAGGTGGTGAGCGTTAGCACAAACATCTGGCTGGCCAGGTCAGTATTCAGGTAGCTCCAGACTGGTCCCAGAATTGGCCATACCTTGTCCTGTACGAATGCTGGAATGGAAGCTACAGAAACAGGAATCAGCGGAAATTTTGTAGTAGAAAAAAAGTAGGGAGGGTTGTGACACAGAGCAAGGTACAACTGGAAACCAGGCTGCTTTTGACTGCAGACATGCTTATAAAACTTTGTATTCAGATTTCATTTTATTTCTTATGATTAATTATTATTGTTTACTGCACTTGTTAGGAGAGAGGAGTGTGAGGCTACTCTCCATCTCCAGTATTGGTGTGCACCTTATTTGACTGGCTGCCAGTTTGTATTAGAATGATTAAGTTGTCATCTGAATCAAACACCTTCCTGTTTTCTGGGTCTTTACAGAAGATCAGTCAATTATAGACATCAGCATGTGAGATGTGGTTGCGACTTACAAATTCTGTTTTAGCAAAAATTAATTGTTGAAGAACAGCAGATACCATTTTAGGCTTATCTGGATAACTTTAAGAGGGGTGGCAAACAGCCATATCTGCTATTTCCTGATATATAAATTTAAAAGTTTGCCACAGAGCCACTCCATCATGCTGTCTCTATAAGATCAGCATCCGTATGGGCAGTTGCCAAGGAAAAGGCTATGCCAGGTCACTGCTTCTGTTCTTGAGTGCATACCTTTCTTTCATACTTACCCATACGTATTGTTTAAACCAACCATGACCTGTGCACACAAAATCCTGCCGTCTTTAGGAGTTGTTTGTTCATTTAAAAAAGAAATGTTTTCTTTCTACACTGTGAGAAAGCAGAAGGAAAAAAAAAAAGCAATAAAACATGTAGCCAGTCTCAAATAATGCTTTTCTTTCCTCTGGGTTCAATTTTCCTGATATCTTAAATGTCTCTTATGCTTGTGGAGATTTGTTTTACTGTTTGATATGTCCCACCTGTGATGCATCATTGAGCAATAGACATTCACAAGGGAGCAAGCTAAAACATATTTACCTGCTTGGCATTTTCTTTTGTTTTTTTAAAAGTGGGACAGACTCCACCCACGATATTGTCTCATCTTAATTGTGTCTTAACAGGCCTTTTGTCCCTTGGAATACATTCCTACCAAGAGATATGGGAGATATCGGGAGATTCCTTCATACTGATATCTTGCTTTGCGATCTTAATCTCCATTTTTTTTTGTTTGATAAATTAAATAGATAAAAGCTAACATCTCCTGCCTGGAGATGGCTAATCTCACAGAATGTTTATTCATCAGGATTTATAAATTGTCTTCCCATTTTGGGCTGTTGGCACTAGCTTGAGAAGCTATCAAAAAGCCTGAAAGCTCCTCTGTTTAGAGGAGAAGAATAATCCAGCTCTAATGGGTCACCAAGGACCCAGCATCCACTTCAAAGCAAGAAAATTATGAGAAGGTAAGTACATTTTACATCTCTCTTTAGTTTGTGGGAAGTGTTCTGCTTCCAAATGATCCTTATTTCCCATCAGGGCTCGCCAGGGCGAAGACCAAAGATATGGCTGCATCATGAGCTACATTCAAGAGCTCTCAGTACTCTCCTGATTCTCATAGTGCGACAAGCTGCGAGTACAATGGGGCAACGTGCTCCTGTCACTAAGCAGAGCAGGGTGCCCCAGGAAAGCCTGATTAGTCTTGCACTCTGACACCAGGATTGTAAAATGGGCATCTTTACCAAACACAGACTGCTTTCCAAACACCACTTCTTCTCTCCATAATGAGTCCTCTGCTCTGTAAGAGTTATTTAAACCATCTCAAAAGGGACAGCTGTAATCCAGGATGATTCTCCTCAGCAATTGCCGTGTGCCCGAGAAGACAGTTGCAGAATCATTACCTTTGCCCTGACGCTGGCTAATTGAAGCCTCAAATTCATTGTCTCCCTTGTTTGGAGCAACATACTGTGTTTAAAATCCATGCCTCTAAAGGAAAATAGCTCATAAACTCAAGACTTCATAGCACATAATGGATACTAAATGGTTTTAAGAGAGTGCGATGCACTGTTTTTCAAGTATTGCTTTCTCCAACTGAAAGAGCTGAACATATTCAAAAAGAAAGTTAATTACAACGATCAATTCTAGACTCTTTGAAAGTGACAGCTATTTTCTCTAAAAAGTGATATTTTGCTAAAAAGTGTTGGATGTCCACAGCACCAAAGGAACAGGCACAGCAGGAATACAGTTTGGGCAAGCCACTGCTTTATTAAGTAACACATCTGGGAACTATCCGTCAACAGCTCATCCAGGACTGGCCTTCTTTCGTTTGCAATCTGTTCTACTTGAGAGAGAGCCAGCCTCCAGCCCTCCTTCTTTCCGACACGTTTGGTGTAGGTTTTCCATCAGCATTCATCCCATCATGCCAGCCTTTGCTGCTGGGCCCTCGATACCCTTCCCTCATAAGGGACTCATAAGGGGAGAAAGGTGACGGTCTCTTTATCAGCAGCATCTGGAAAATCAGCCATAGACCAAATCTTCTTTAGGAGATAACTTTCTCTCAATCTGCTTTTAATCCCAGGTCACTTCTCACAATCTGCCTCAAAACACCATATGGTCTTTTATTATCCAATTCAAATGTAGCGAGGATTCAAACTACTTACTGAACAGTTACTTTTACTGAGCAACTGAAAACATGACAGGTTATGAAAATGGCATCTTTGCTACTAAACTGAATCCAAATCACCATTTTTTCCTGGTATTAAAATAAATTGAAAAAAAAAACCAAAAAAGGAAGAAACACCTCCTCAAATACTTGCTGCTCATTTTGCTTCTAGTTTATGAGTCCTCGTCAAACTTTTGAATGTTTAAGCTTTTTCCCATATGCAAAACAGAAGGCATATATGAAGTGTGACCAAAACAGCTGTGGCAGAGGCACATGCAAATTTTAGGTAGGAAGTCCTGAGAGAGTCTTCTGAAAATAAATGCCTGTGTTACATACATAATGAAGGAGGAGAGGTAGGCACTTTTGGGAATCCTAAGAGAAGGAACTGGTGACTTGAGGGAATGTGGAAAAAGCCTCTCTGAGTTTGGGATGTGGGCAGTCCAGTCCCTTACGCAGCCTGACATGGAGCAGGACCACTGTTATGAAAAATGGAAGCATCGGCCTCCGGGAGATGAGACTTGCCAAGGAGGAGAGCGGAGTCTGCATGACCATGTGCTCAATATGGGGATTTCAGGTGCAGAAAAGACCCCAACAGCTGAAGGGAGGCCGTTGCGGATTTGAAGGGAAAGCAGAATCCTCACTTCTATGTGGGAATGTACATGAGTGGAGTTTCAGACCTTGATGTTTGCAATGAGAATATTTTTAACTTTAGACCATCATGGATAAAGCACTGACATTCCCTGTAACCAGAAATGCCTTTCCTCAACAGAGGTGCTAATTTGGCATCTTTTGCTTGCTTTTTTAGTGCCTTCATGAAGAGAGATGTTCCCCTGACATAGCACGGGCCTGATATTTAGGTTCCAGTGTACTGAGGCAAGGGGGATGTAGCAGCAGCTTTCTCTTTTGTGGATGCTTCACCTACTAGATCAAAACAGAAGGGAGATCCAGGAAACTGGCAATAACCTTTCCAGGTCCTCCAGGGAGAATATATGTCACTCAATGCCTAAATTTGGATTTCCTACTTCAAAGAAGTAAGTTCATACCCTGCAAGAGGAGAGCATTTCTGAGTCCACGTATGCCTCTAACTTCAGATATCTCTTGAGATTTCTGCAGACTATGGGAACATATACCAGGTTTTGGGTAATATGTAGGCAGTCTAGATTACTATCTGGGATGTAGGTGAAATTTTGGTTAAGTCCAAGCTTAGACTGGATATTGCAGGACAGTATCTAGCCTTTGCTTTCTGTGCAAGAATGTTAAAATTCTCACAAAGGAGAAAGGATCACAAATCTTAAGAGGTGGAATTTAAAATAATACAGTGAATCTTGCAGAAGTCATGATAAACATTGCAATTCAATTTGCTAGATCCTATATATCAGAGAAATAGATTTTTTCCCATCTCAAAGGCTGAAAATGTTAATATGCTTTTTATCTACTAAAGATAAGGTAAGAAATCTATTAGTGGAAGGGCTGAAATATAATTTTAGTGGGATCATTAGCAAACATATGCGATTTTAAGTATTAGCACAGCAACAGCAAGCAGGAATCCTTCATTAGAGCACTGTTCTGCAACTGTTTTGTGCTTCTTTAGCAGTGCTTCATTAGTGTTCATGGGAAAGTAAATTAATATGACCTGAAATAAAATACTAAAATATTAGTAACTGACAGATACTTCATTTTAGGGAAAAAAAAAAAAAAAAAAAAAAACAGACATAGTTCTGGAGGCAGGCTTTGAATCCGAATGCTTTAGTTTCTGATTACATGGGAAATCCAGTTCAGATCTGTATCTTGTGACCCAAGTCCTCCTCCTTAGTAACTTGTTATACCTCTTTCTATGCACTATCTGATGGAACTGTAGTACTTTTCACAAAAGTTTGGTAACAGTCCTTGGTGAACACACAGGTGGGAAGGTACAGCCTCTTGGGCTAATGAATTCAGCAATATGTTCCTTTCTAAAGGTTTCTTTTCTGCTCTCTGGACCACTGGGATCTGTGTGTAGGATAAGATCTGCCCATTGTACTATGACCAAGCAGGGAAGCTGTCAATCTCCAGTAGCATTGCGGTGGTGAATACTAAATACTTCTGCTCCTTATTGCTATCAGAATAGTTTTAAACAGCTGTTAAACTGTTAAACAGCAATGGGCTGGGAAAGACTGATTTCAAGCCCCATGGTAGGCAATTTTCTGAGAGGAACTTTGTGGCTTTGCTGCAGGTGTTTGTGTCTTGTTAGAGCTAAATCAGAGAGTGGGACTGTGCAGCAAATTGCCAAAATGAACCCTTAAGAAAACTGGAAATTATCTGAATGGTAGCTAAGCCCAGGGAATCTATAGATATGTTCAGTTATTGAGAGCTCACTAGTACTTTGTTAAACAGAATTTATGTACAGTAAGAGCAAATTCAGCAGGGTTTCTTTATTTGCATATTTATTTGACCAAAATCCAAGGAAATTTATACTTGGGTGTACATTTCCTGATGTCACTCAACTAATATTTTATTGTTATTTATTACTAGACATTTTGAAGGTGAAAGCTGTCATTATGTCTTGGCATATTGTATATTATTTGAATTAAAGGTAGTTCAGTTCTTCAAGAACATGAAGGAAATGTACGACACCTAAGAGGAGATTAACCAGAGGAAAGTAACTCTTCAGGATTTTCTTCCACTGATTTGGTTTAGATTATTTTATAGAGGAGTGAGAGGTAGATTCTGAAATCAGCAAATTCAGAACAGGGCTAAAATTTGACCCGTAGGAGTAAGTCTGCCGTTGCAAAAAGATCATGCTATCATATGCAAATATATATATAGATGTTTAAAAATGATTATGCAGATATGGAAAATCATGTCTACTTTATTGCCCTTCTAAATGTCCTCCCAGAAGCTTTTCTCAACACTGTCAAACCTTAAAGACTTTTGTTTGAAAGTGTGGAATTTGCTTTGTATTTTCCTTGGAAAGGAATACATCTTTCACTACCACAACCTTCTGTAACCCTACTGCCCTGCTCACTCCCACACCCACACACAAAGACACTCCTTAATTGTATTACTGTTAGGCTGACCTCCAACCCCTACTAAAATGAGGACAAGGCTAGTTTTGTGTTTCATGGGATAACAATTTATGAGCAATTAAAAATGAAGAGACACAAAGCATTCATCACAGTCTCAGCTAGACAGGCAGCTGAGGTCAAAGGTTCTAGCAATGAAGTGTGCACAATATATTTTTATTTCTGTTTTCACTAAGAAGGAAACGGGTTAGCTAAAAATTATGGCATGCAGCCTCCAGTTCAAAATAGGTGCACTTAATCTTTCAAGACAGTCCATGCTTGGGCAGATAGGTTATGACAGCACACACACACAGACACAGTCGTACACCCGGATAGTCACACACACAGAGTATCTGCTGCAGTTCCGAAATGTTGTTGGCGAACTCAAACACAAAGTTGCTTAAAATGGGATGCGCTGAGTGCTCTGAATGCTTATACTCATTGCAATTTAGCAGTTATAGTCACTGTGCAAAGCATAACTTTCCCCCTGAGCCCTAAAAAATGAGGTACTTCAGGATTTTCTCTCTTTCCTCATTTTTTTCAAATAAAAGTTAGGAGATCATGGAAACTGTTTTTGTTTATGTTTCTGAAGCTACGGTTGATATTTTAGAAAAATGTGGAAATTAATGTTTCCATGATAGTATCTGGGTAATGGTGCTTCTGTTTCTCCAACTGAAAACATGACCTGTAGTATCTTTTCATTTTAATTCTGTTTTTTTAAGATAGATCAAACAGTTACAAATCTGACACTGGCTTAGAGTCAGGCTGGCATAAACAAAAGTATTGCTGCATCATAAATCCAGCTCAGTGTGATTTTGCAGTCTTTTGTCATAATTCCAACATGAAACCAGACTAAGAGCTTAGACTGAACAGTCTTGAATTGTCATTTCAAAACTACTTGATCTGCCTGCTTAATCAAAGCACCTGGACTTCAGCGCAAACAAGAACAAAGTGGAGCATGGTCTAATAGGTTCAATTTAGCCAGAACTGTGAATGAACACATGCATACATGTGTACAGTGCTTGTGAGTTTGCAGTAATTGAAAGTCCACTTACATAAATAGAGATATTTCTATCCTTCTGTAGTAATTTTCTATTAGAAGAGGAAATGTAAGATAAAAATGTATTTCATTTGCATCAGAATCACATCTCTTTACAAGTGGATAAATAATTCAAACTACCAAAGGGTGCTTAGGATCTTTGTGCTCTATTTTTGTTGACTGAAATGACACTACACTTTATTCAATAACGGATTCTTTGGAATAAAAAAAAAGTGATTTATGTGAAGTATGACATCTTTTCTTCTGAATTAATCCAAATGATCAGTAAAGAGGGTTGATATTGATTGGACTATAGAATATGGTGCATTTGTTAAATGGGAGTTTCTTTTCAGTGAGTCTGAAAGCCAGTAAATGGTTCTCTTAGAAAAAGGCTGAAGGTACAAACTCAATGAGACTTTTAGTCACTGCTGGTGACTAGAAAAAAAGAGGTCTTAACATGAAAGCAAGATTAGTGAATTAGTGGATTGTGTCAGAAGGATTTATTTCATTTCTACAGTTTTGAGAGCTCTCTTCAACAAAAAAGACGGTTCCATCAAAGGCTCTAGTCAGAACATAAACATAACAGTAAGAAGATGTTTTAAGCATCATAAGTATCTATCATGCAAATATACTGTGATAACTTTAAGCACTATCCTACCTGCTACCAAAACTATTTAGTGGCATGCATAAAAAATGCTGATGGGAGGTGCTTGCCTCTTTTCTCAAGACCAGTTAACACGTCAGCTGAATTTGTGACTTACGGAGCAGCAAAACAGTGGTGTTCCCTTAAACATCTCAGAGGCCAAGTCAGCCACAGACACACTGGAGGGAATAAAGAAAAGGAAAAAAAAAAAAAAATCTCTTTTTTTTTTTCTTTCCAGCATCTGAGAATGCTGAAAAATATAGGATGTGTAGTGTATATATATGCACTCAGTATATCACCACATATACATATATATAGCCCTAACTAACATGGCTGATATGAGTGCAGTAGCATCCTATTATTTTTGCCTGACTCTTGGATGGAGCAGGGCATCAAGAAGGCTTTAAAAGTCTTTCCTGAAGAAATTTTAAACCTGATATTAACAATGGTCTTCAGCCATGAATTTAAGAATACTTTTTTTTTTTTTGGTGGAAATAATGACCATTTTAATTCAATATTCTGGCTCCAATAGCAGCTAGTAGATGACTAGAGAGTAATAGAACAGGTGAAGAAACAAGAATGCCATCAAGTCTCCATGAGTCTTTAATATATGAAAAAAAATTCCCCTTTCATAGAGCATGTTATCTATTTTATCATTCTTTTCAGAGCAGTTTACAAACCTAGACTGAAGATCATATCTTTGTCTTACTTGAAGATCACATACATGATGCAACTATGGCCCATCAAGGAGACATTTAGCATTTAGCAGACAAGATGGGAATTAAGATATCAAGAAGTTGGATCCTGATGGGCACTTGGAGCTGTTATGGCATGCGCCTTGTTCCCTGTAGACTTTATAATTGCTTTTGCTCTTTTCTAGCCACAGAAGAAAGATCTGTGTCCTGTTTTCAACAAAATCTGTGAACATTTTCATTTGTCAGTCAGAGACTGACCTGGGGGAATGGTTTGTTTTTCTACTTGCAAAATATCCAGACCTTCATCGCTGCCCAGTGCAAGTGTTCAAGAATTTAGTGCCAGTCTTGGAATAGGTTAATGATTCTTTCTCTCTGCACAGCAAGGATTGCCTCTGGCCTGTTAGCAGATTTCAGTTTGCAATGATTATGAGAAAATCTCTTGCACGTCTTTAATGAGTTTGTCTCTTTTTTGAATTGCCATAGCCTACCTGCAAAGAGAGCTTGGGCTGGATAGGATTTGATCAGTTTGGTGACAGGTGTTTTTTTTAAAAGGACTTCCAGTGGCTGGCGGGGGGTGAGTATCTTTACACTTCTTCTTATTGCTCATTTAGCCCCAGAAACCAGATAGTGAAGATTGTTGTTTGAGACACCAGTGAGGAAGGCGCTTCTTTCCTTGGGTTCTAAGGCAATCTGAAAATGTATTGGCTAGCTCCAATGCCGTTGCTTTGGTTAGGACAAAAATGAGTTGTACCTGGGAGTTTCTGACAAACTCTTAGACCTTTGTCTTGATCACTGCAATTTCTCAAATGAATCTTTGAAGAAGATTACTACCCTCACAGAAGTAGTGTTAGATTTTGGGTGTGCTGTTGAATGTCTGTTCTCACATGTTGTTCTCTCTGGGGTGATCTACCATTCTGCTCAGCTTTCCCTCATCCACATCACGCTTCTGTCTGGGATCAAGGCCAACAAAGGGATTATTTTGCTGAAAGTCATAACACCCAGGTTTTGTTTCTTGTTCTTCTAACGAATGGCTGTGAAGTATAGAATAAAAGAGGGCTGGAAGAAGGCAAAGAGTAAGTTTTGCAGCTCCTCTGGAAAGCATAGGTAGATCATCCACCTTTCTGGAGATGCCTGACATCCTCCAGAGAAAATTCCCTGAGAAGCCTCTGACATGATTATTTATACTGAGCTCATCAGGACGGCGTCGGAAAGTATCAAGAGGTCACAGGATATTAGTTAAAGCATCACCACGTTTTGGGGGGATTAATTCTGACATTATGCTTTCTAATGTGGAACACTTCTTGTTTAATTGAGTTAATAAATTCGATCAAATGTTAACATTTGGTCTGCAAAATGAGAAATCAAGTCTCAAAAGCATCTTGATAAATGACAGGAATCTTAAATAGGTGGCTTCATAAATTATAGGTGCATATATTTACAAACAGCCATACACTCACTGGGCTGAGCATGCCCTTTAGGAAGGAGACACAGCACTGCTGAGGCCCAAGGTGCCTGTTTTGTGGCCCCTGGAGGGGCACTCCTGGACAATACTTGCTGGCTACTAAGTGGGCAGCTTAGACACTTCTCCTCATAGACCTATAGGATCTTTTCTACCTCGGGTTTTGCTCAAACCAGTTAACATTTTTGCAAAGGTTTGACACAATCCCTAAATGCATTTCATCTCATGTATAAAAACTTTGGAGTAACTTAATGCTAAATACATGGATGGTAATGTTGGAAGTTATGTTGTGAAGAGTTGTGAAGTCCAGAGTGTTTATAGAATTGACAAGCATGGAAAGCTGAATGTGAAACAAGAAGAGGAGAAAAATCCCCAACCCACTCAGAATATCACAGTCTTGCATTAACCTTTTTTGGCACAGAAAAGAGCTTGCTCCTTTTCTCCTTGTTTTTGCTTGCTTCTTGACTGGTCCAATGCTGTAACCCTCAGAGTGAGAGTTGAACTAGGACAAAGATAACCGTTGAAAGCATTGGGATCTTCAGCAGGAACTTTGGGGAAGCTGAGAACATTTGGAAATCAGCTGACTAGTTTCTAAAAATCCCGCCCTAAATACTTGTGAAAACTATGTAACATTTCATGCTTCTCCGCGATGCCTCTTTGTGGCGTTGGTGAAAAGCATCACAAGAAGAACTGCTCTGCTCCTGACTGCTTTCCAAGTCTCATTAAGTACAATGGATTTCCAAGTGCTTCTGTACATACCGGCTGCACTACATCATCCCTTGCATTCCTGGGGCTGAACGCTGCTGAAGGGAGCCAACGGGGAGGGGATAATAGTACAGTTGTGGAGACTGTCTTTTCCCAGCTTCTATTCGTCACTGCAACCAAAGGTATGAAAATCTCAAAGCCATTACTTCATTTCTGAACAGTTTTGAAGGCAACTCACTCCTCCATTCCTAACTCAAGCTGGATTTTTCAGTAGAATGGGAAAATGGTGATTTTGTTACTGATTTCTGCTTGTTTGTTTGGTTTCATAACAAAATAAACATGAAATGCAAGAGTTGAAATGCTAGAGTTTGCAGGCACTTGTTTCCCAGAATTTGATTACAGACATATGTCTCTCCTGTGACTTCAAGATTTTAGTAATGATTTTTTTTTCTAGAATTTAGATAATGCGCCCTCTGTTTTCATGGCCCCATCTTTTTCTGAATATGGCCCACTGAGTCCCCTGAGTTTGATCAGGAAAAAAATCATCTCTGGGATTTTGTGAGGCTTTGTGATAAATCCTTGCTTTAATTTATTTTCTTCAAATTACTTAGTACAAAATGTGCAAAAAAATAAATGCTAAGCGGAGTATCATATGATGAAGCTTTAATTGTTCAAGTAAAATAACAAATTCTTGCCTAGACATAATCACAAATGGAGTAGTCTTGTTTGCACATGCTGTCTAATTCATTTAGTCTCTCTAATGAAAATTTTTTGAGTGAAGAACCTCAAAAATCAGACAAGCTTCAGTGAATGTTGTTAAATCATAATGAAATCAACAGACATTCTCACATCAGAGCTGGTGCTTGGAAATGCTCTAGGCCTTGTATCCATTTTTAATGGTATATTCCTTTAGTGGGGAATCCAGACTGAGCAATCAGGTATCTTCTGCCTGCTGGTGTCCTTTTACAATGCAAGGTAAAAAAGAAAGAAAGAAAAAAGATTCGTTCAGCAACTGTATAACTTTTCTTCAGCTATGTATTTCTGGCAACTCTGATTCACATTCCACTACCCATTGTACATGGAAAAACTGCTGAGCCTCTACAGAAATGCAGGGCTTGGGTGCTACTAACCTGTCCCAATACAATGACTTTTTTCCTTACCTTTAATGCTTTGCAAAGACCTTGCCTGAACTTATCCACCTTCCGAGCCTCTTGTCCGAGAAATATGTGTCTCCCAGTGCTCAATGCCTCTGCTTTATTTAAAAGGCTCCCTCTTCTTGCCCGTCCCTTCCTCGCATGCACTGAGAGGTGCAAAGACCTGGTCCTTGCCCACCTGCAGATAGCTAGAGCTTTATGGTTAGACTTTACTAACAGTTCAGAGCCTACCAAAGCTTGCTGATATGCTCTGCTGTTGCATCTCTCCCTGTTCACCTTTTACACTAGTTATTTCGATTGTGTGATATACAGGTTTTTCAATTGCATCTACATCCATGCAATAAATTAAATGTTGTGTAATATGTACTTAATTTTTTGTTGTCTGTCAGCAGTATGGTATAGGGTTTCAGGATCTATCTGATCGTATATGTAAAATACAAAAATACATAGGTAACATTCATTAAGGATTCATCATGAGGCAAAAGGCCTAGCACAAAGTCTGTTTCAAGGTCTTCAAAACAACACTTTAGTAAAACTTGAACAGCATAAAATTGTAATGCCGAGTCACTAAAATGAGATACCTTTACCTGTACAGAGTGGCCATCTCAATGAATTGCACTAGAGGTGCTTATATCAAAGTGTTTTCCGTAGATGAAGGGGTGTATGTCAGGAATTTAGAAGAGAAAATCATGTCCTATCAATGTGAGGAACCCGTGGAATGTGCAATAGTGGTGAGTCATCAGAAATTTTGGAAGAACAGAGTTGAGCTAAAAATACTCAGGAAATTCTTGTCAATAAGAAATCAATGATTAGAAGATTTTAAAAATCACAAATATTTACATTTCATCATTTAATTTGTAGGAACAATTCAATTTCCATAATGTGAAGAAACATCTTTTTAACGTTTCATTTTCAAGCAGAACTTATAACTCATTTTTACACATTTACCTTTGGATTTTATTCCTGCTCTCTATTAAATACAACTATTAAAGCTTATAAATTGGATTGCTATAATGAACAGTTATTACCAGTTGGTAACTATTGCTATTTTTATACAACACATAATATGACCCTATGAAACACAATAAACACCAGAATAGAGTTGTTTCATTGAATGTATTTGTTTCCTAGATTGGCCAGTCTTTTTCTACATACCAAGTTCAGAGAGATGATTCAGTTTAAAACACAACCCAGCAAAATCACAGTAACTTGAATCTGGCTACTCGGGCTGTGAATCAGCAAACCATATCAGTAAGCAATTAAGAATTAAAGTTAATCTGATTTAAAAGCCTGTGCTTATGTGTGCTGTTAAATGGGGGATGATAGAAATGGTGCTTAGCAGGCTGTGCCTGTTCTTTTCTAAATTTTAGACAGACGATTTGCTGTGATTAAAAAAAGAGCTAGGCAGAACATCTTTGTTTCAGTAAATGCCAAACTATTTTGCAGAATTTTAATGGTGAAAATTTTAAGAGAGTCGGTCTTGGACTCTCAGATGTCCAAACATCTGCTGAAAAGGTCAACTTCAACACAATTCTCCCAGTATGAAAAATTTAGAAGGATTTTGTTTTCAGTCCAATTGAGAATAAGAAGAAATGTTTAAACCTCATGAGTTGTCATAAAATGGAAATTCCCCTCTACCTTTCATTGCAAATCACTCTCCCAAAATCAAAAAAGAACAAATTAAACAAACAAAAAAGCCAAAGTGAGTATATTTGTCACTGAATGTAGACCTCCAAATTTTCCCTCTTCTTGTGAAGTTTTGACATCAAGTCTTTAGGATAACTCTTTTCACAGAGGTCTCAATCCACCAAGGAATTTAAGCTTGTCTTAAAATTAATCACAAAAAAAATCCTTTATCAATGACATTATTTCATAATTTTTAACATGTTCTTAAGTTTCATTAGAACCAAAATCCTTAATTCAAGGTGCAACAATACAAGGAATAAGACCAAACTCTAAAACTAGTAGTAAAAATGGAGGGATTTTATTCTAAAATTAGTGAAATGACTTTTAATGGATCCATCTGAGCTGAGGTTATGTATAGCATACAACATTGTCTGCTGAGAGACAAAGTCACAGCAGCTACATGGACTCTTTCCTATGTTATGGTTTTGAGCTATCTTCCATTTACACTTTTCTTTTACATGTAAAAGTATCTTATTCAAAGGGGTGTCAAAATACTGGAAGAGCAGCATTACAGAAGCTGCACAGCAGTGCACAGGCAAATAGTAGGATAGGACCCTGAAATATTTTCTCTACATTGTTTTTCAAAAGGTCCGCTGCTCTAATTAATGATGTCTTGTAAATAACTCCAACAAGTACCATGTCTTCAATTCCCTTCTCATCTTTTCTCACATCCCATTTTGAACTCCTGTGTCTCCATCGAGCAAAACTTAGGAACTGAGGAACTTTTTATGAAATGAGATATGTCAATAGTGTAAAAGACATAGTGCAAACTAGAATGCTTGTGATTGCTAAAGTCAGTGCACTATTTTTCACTTAAAAATAAGAAAGGTGCACAGGAACACAATACAGGAACACAGCTGGAATTCTTACAGTTATAACCAAATGCTGTGCAATTTTAGCCATCATTACTGGACATGATAACTCTTCCCACAGCATATTTTCCTTTGAATCATGACTGACCTTCAAGGCTGTTGACGCTCCCTTTCTGCTACAAAAGCTCTTTTGTCTCTGTGTGTTTGTGTGTGCGTGTGTTCATTCTGCCCGTTTCCTCCTCACCGTGAAAAACAACTGCTCTGATTTTTCATGTTTTTCTTCGAGAATCACAATTTGATTGAAAGAGATTAAATAAATCAGCAAGCGATAATATGAAGCCATTAATACAACTTTTCTGCTCAAGTGGTTTGGCAGCCTTTATCTGCTGGCTTAAACAATTACCAGCTTCCAAACTAATTACAAAGTGGAACATTATAGGATTTATGAAATTTGGCAGCTATCACTTAAAAAAGGGGAGAAGGAAAGAAAGGAAGAAAAGTTCATAACTATCCATTATGTAAATGTCCTGAAAGTTCCCCAGAACAGAAATAATGTACTACTGCTAAAGCCTTTCAGCAGCCCTGAGCAACTTGACTTCAAATTTCTACAGTTTATTCATTTTTCATGCTTTTAAAGTAAGCATATGGAAAATGCCGTGCAGATTTTTTTGCCAGCAAAATGCCTTCTATACTATTTATTTTGTTTACATCTTTAAAGCCTTAATTATATAAATACACAACTTTTAAATGTGTTGATGGTTGTCTAGTAAAAGAAAAGCTGTAGTTTCCGTCCTTTGCCAGACTGAGAGCTCTAGCTCATGCTGCCAAAGTCAGAGCACAGGTGGGGACAGGCTGGGGTAACAGTTACTGACTGGTGCAGGAGAAGGTGGCACCAGCCTCTCCCGTTGCCTCTGCAGGGAAACTTGGAGCTGGTGGTGCCGGGATGCAGGAATAGGTGGTGACTGTGTGGCAGCATGACCTACCCTCACAAGTTCTCTATGGGGCCGCCTCACCAGCTTCATCACCAGAAATGTGGGGCAGGAGGACCATAATGGTATTTAAAACTGAGAGTGGATCTCTAGCTGCAATCACATGGCTCCAGAAGCTGAGGCTTAAGAAAAAGCAGCTAATAATAATAATAATAATAATAATAATAATAATAATAATAATAATAATAATAATAGAGTAGACACTGTTATGGAGTGAGGTATTATCACAGGCCAAAGAGCCACGTGAGACCTGAGGAGTTCCTGTATAGCATATTTATTAATTGATCTTCTGCCCATAACTTCCCCTCAGGAAGATCTCTGATCCCAAGAAGATCCTTGGGAGCTTCTTTCATCCTTAGGATAATGTAAGTCTATAAACTTTCCCTAGAAATAAAATTAAGCTAAGAAAATAGTTTCAGCTGTAATACTAGCAATATATTTCCCGCATGCTGCTCTGCCATTCTGTTTCAGTACTAAAAAAGCAGAAGATCATATATAGGGAAGAAAATTATCTTGATCTTTTCAACCAGAACTTTTGTGCTGAGGGACGTGATGTCCACCACCACCTGCAACCATGCTTTTTTAACTAATCTGTCTAACTGCATGCCTTAGGAACCAGTCTGAAAAACAGCTTTTTTCAATAACTGTCACTAGATGATATTGTACTGAATTTTAAGTGAGTGAAACTTGGCTGGGGCAGTTGAGATACGGTAGGTTAGAGTGGAAGATGTGACCTCCCACCTCGGCCACTGTAATGCACCAAAATAGCAAGGAGCTGCTTATCCCTAGCAAAGCACAGACCATCTTCAAGGCTTTCTGTTAAGTTGCCTTTATTGCTCCAGTTTGGGCCACGTGCTAGCTGGGCAGGGCATAAATATAAAGTGCACTTTAAAGTGCCTCGTCTTACCTGTGTGTGCCCAGGAGTCAAGATGAACTGAGACAGAACTAATGCAGGAAAAACACGGGTGTGAATCCAGTCTGCCCCATAGAGGGTCTGTGCCCAGCAGTCTGCGGTGAAGCAAAATGCACCCGGCCCAAACTGGAGCCACCCAATCGTCCATCCTGTTCTCCTTCAGTGACCACACTCCTAGGCATTCCTCGCACTTTTTTCCCCACGATTAATTAAGCAATCACCTTTAAAGATTTATTCCTTCTTCTAAACAAAAATATTATAAAAGATAGGTTTTTTTAATTGGAATCTTAAGATTCGATTGATGCCCGCAAAGGCTATACAAAAATATGGTAGGCCAAGCAACAATTTTTAAATCAATCTTTTTTTTTTTTTTTTTTTTCTGAACATCAATCTCATTTCTCTATGGAGGAAATCCACAGATAAAAACTAAAATCCAGGCTGAGGTGAATATAAAAACAAATCATGCTTTTTAAAGCATGCTCATAATCTGATGATCAGTAACTGATGCAACAGAGATTTTTCAATATTTTTTCTTGGGCAAAGTGCCATGAGTTCTGTGCTGTGATATGTATGCGCGCACACACACGCGTAAATACACACACGCCTACAAACCTCCAGATGTAGAAGCACACATAGGTGTTTAGTTTGCTATGGATTCACTAATACTGTGATTCATGGATGAGTAACAAATTGAGCTAGACTAAATCTGGGTAATTTAGGCCAGTTCATGTGTAGAGAGTTTTGCCTGGACATCAGTATGGCATATATTTCCAAATATACTGAAGCCTATAGGAGACACTCAGGATGATCTTCTCTTGCTAGTTCGTAATGCAAACCATGCATTGACCATGTCTTCAATTCCATTACAACATATGCAAGCTAAATTAAAAGCAATAATAGTATTCATGTGGCCTTTAATCTGCAATATTGTTATGCATATTCTCTTTATATATTCAATATTATCCACAAGGATAGTGTGACGCAGAATAGATCTAGAAATGTCATATATTTGTTAAAAGATGTAATTAATTTAGCACTGTTCACCCACACAAGTGTTTTCTTTTGGTGCTGAGATTTACATTAAATTACGTTAAAATCCATAAAAAGCATGGAGAATCCTGAGAAATATTACACAGTCCATGTTCAAAGGGACTTCTCATGAATCTCCTACTCTGTGTTAGTCAACAATTCTCCTTCAGATCTGCCTTATACTCTTCATTTCATACAGAGTTCAGAGTACTGACGAGGCATAATAGATTTGCCCGATCTGTCTAGACTCAGATGTGTTCCCAGAGCGCCCAAGCCAGAACTACCTGAAACATCAAAGGCAGAATGGTGTGAGTGTGACACCACCAGGACCCCTGTACCTTTGCTGCCCTGGCCCAAGATCAGGCCTGTTTGTGGCAGGGTGAGAATTTAGAGGGCAGAGGACGTGTCAGCCAGCATTTCTCCTCCTGAAAAATGCCATATCCTGTCCTTCCTCGGGAACACCGTGTCCAAATTCTTCAGTTCTAGATGGTTGAATCTCATTTGACACATGACAAACACTCTGAAATACTGGTTGTTGGAGCCAAATCTAGACATCTGGGTGTCTGAAAAACAAAGAAGAGAACTGGGCATTTGCTAGTGGCTTTAAGAGAAATGCTAGTAAAGGAAAAAGAAGTGTGATGATTGCCTCTCCTGCAGGATTGCAGGAATCAAGCTCAAAACTCAAGAAAGGTGCAAAAGTTTGGGAATGGGGATGGAATAGATGATATATGTGACATGACAGATTTTTTAGCAGATCTAAAACTCACAAGAATTTAAACCCCACAAGTATTCAGGTTTGTCTCAGCAAACACTGGAGATTGCATCTGTTCTTTTGTAGGAAAGGTAGTGGATGTTTTCAGAAACCTTTCCTCAAGCTCAAGGAAGACAAGAATAGTAGGATAGGGCATTTTACGGCATAGAGCCCTCTCATGCAAGAGAAAGTGAGAAATAGCCCAGTATGTAATAGTTGGATTTGTAAAGAGAGTCACAGTAACTGGGAGTAGGGTTTTCTTGCAACCTACTACCAGGACTGTGTTGTACATACACTTAGAAAACTTCATATGTATAATATTTTCCAAATAGTAGAGACTGTAATCAAATCTTTAAAGTCAAGTGAGTAATATTAATCTCACCAAAACATATCTACATCCATAAATAAGAAGTTGCCTGATTTCACTGTTGTTGAATACAGCTAGTTTCTGTTAACTTCATAGAAAGTTGGGCTGAGGTTTATATTAATTTAAACAATACAGATCTCATTTCTTGTTGCCTAATCAGTCAGATCTGGTTGCGGGCTTCACAGCTCTCAAGAGTCGCTTATAGGAAGAAGAGCAGAGAAAGGGAAGGAAACAAAGGTGCAGAAGAAAAGGGAGAGGGATGTGAAGGACTTGGGCAAGAGTGAAAAGCTTGAGAAAAAGGTGAAATTGCATGTTGGAGACCGTGAACTGGGAAGAGAAAGGAGAAAGAGAAGAGCGTAAGCTCAGATGATGAAAGAGAAAAGCAGGAGGAAAATGGATGGGCTGTGGCAAAGAGAAAGAAACAACTGAAGAGAATCCACCCAGGGACTCTTGCCAGTCATGGACACAAAGCCCCGGCGCAAGGGGAAATGCTTCTGAATCCGACTGGGTGACCAGCAGAGTTGGGGGCCTCCGTATGGGATTCTGAGGATAGGACCTTGCTGATTTCCCTGAAAAGTGGGTCGCCATGGGTTTTAGATGTGGAAGAGCATATATGAAAAGAGGATTTTGATCCCTGTCAGAAGACAAAAATTGGAAGAGGACTTGAAATGTACCGTTCTGTATGAGGTGTCGGATAACAGGCGGATAGAGAACAATTAAGACTGCACAAGACTCTCCATCAGCAGCATACAATGGGAATAGGATTTTCTTTTTCCCCGGATGTCAGCCTAGCCACTCAGGCGAGACGAAGAGAATTTCTTCCACTTAAGAAATCCTTTGTTCAGGAAAGAGCTGTTCAGGCCTCTGTTCTCTCCTCAGCCAGATTGTGTATAGTTTTCACGGAGAAGACTTCACTTTCTTAGGGCCACTGGCAACTAAACAACTTATGGACAAAGTGCAAAGTGCAAAGTATTCTTGGAGTCTGACAGGAAGGATAAAGCATGAACGAAACTTTTTTTAAAGAAATGCAAAAGTTGATATTGATGGTTACATTTTTTTTCATGGTGCTTTCTGTCAGAATTCCTTCAGAATTCATTAATATTTTCTGCAGGATAGATGCGTGGTCCTGTTCATGCACTTATATTCT
Organism: Eudromia elegans; assembly: GCA_003342815.1. Classification (NCBI taxonomy): domain Eukaryota; kingdom Metazoa; phylum Chordata; class Aves; order Tinamiformes; family Tinamidae; genus Eudromia; species Eudromia elegans. The sequence goes on along the minus strand of PTEX01000125.1, from coordinate 2,023,707 downwards.
TGTAGAATAGTGTTGACTGCATTCTTGACCTGAGAAAACTGTGTGTAAAAAATACAAATCTGCATAGGCCTTCAGGGAAAGTGGATCACTCACATGAAGCCGTTTAACTAGAGCAGGAGTAGCCGGTGTCTACAGCGGTTCAGCTACAGGTTTTCTCCTGTTACGCAGTTCTGTGAGAAAAAAAAATGTACTGGAGCTGTTAGACAATGAAGGGAACCTTACCAAATATCAACATTCGTTGACTGTTTTCTCGCTGAGGTTATAAATGCCAGATTCAGGAATAAAAGTGTCTGATTTTTTCCCTTGTGCTGTGAATACATATGTGCACATATACACAAAAATGCACGGATACACGTGCACACGTGCATGTGTGCACACACTCTCTTCCTCATGGAAACTCGAAACACCAACATTGTCACTGAACTAATTGCATCAGTTTAGCAAGCTCTGTGGGTTTTATAACCTTGCTGATTCTATATCAAAGATGCCAGGTTATGGACTGACATATTTATGCATAAAACACTTAAAGACCAATAAAACTATTAAAATAAATGTATGACTTACAAGCTTGTGTACATTACTCTTCCTAAGAGTTAAAAAATCTGGGTGTAACTCAGGAATACTGTGATCAACTATCTTTTTACTTTCATTCTGCTGTGGCTCTGTACAGTGCGAGCATTTACATGTTTGTTCTTGCAGACCAGACTAGAAGTCTCACAACTGGGTTTTGTCATTATTTGTCATTAGATCCTACCTGACGGCAGCAAAGAAGCCAATCTGCCCTGTCGTTTCGAGAAGCCATGTAACAAAAATGCACTATAGGCCTTTATATTATAATCTAAATGCAGAAATGCCTAGGAGTTCATTCCATCAGCAGTATCCCCCTTATTAAGTTACTGATTAGTGGTAACACACCTCACCCGAATCTGCATCTTAAAATCACTTGGAAATTTCACCTGTTGCATATAGTGGCTATTCACTTGTTAATGGGCATTTCTCACCAGGATCTCATTACCGCTGTGCCCCGTCGTCTGCCCTCACTTCCAGTTCCTTTTCCAGCATAGCATTGTACGCCGGTTCAAGTTTTATACACCTGCTATAAATGGTTGGGTTCCTCAATACTCAAAGAAAACACCTCTGTCTTCATGTGTGACCAGGAGGTTGAGATCAGCAGAAAGGGGATCCTTGATTTCCACGTTGTACCCGCACAGAGTGAGCTGGTTGGCAGGACAGGTCATTCAGCAAGAAATGACTTTGAGGCTTTTTGAGGGGAAAAGGAGGAATGGGATGTATTGATTGATAGAGGGGCAAAGGATCCCAGGTGTGTGCAAGGGAGATTATTTTTGATTTTGGATACTCTCTCTAATTTTGAACTTAAGATTCGGAGCGTGTGTTCAAGCATCATGTTGAGGTGTTGTAAAGAAATCTAGGGAATCCCAGAAAGTAAAGCAGTTGAGCAGTTAGCTACAAAACTTACAAATGCATTTTGTAGTGTATTTTTAACATTCTTTTGCTAGTACCCCATGCTTTCTAGCTTGCTTGTGTCTCTGCAAATCCTGTAAAAGTGTCTTTCTAATCCTTCCTTATTCTCACCAATTTAATAAAAGCAAAATAATGTTCTGTGACAGGGGAAAACCCCTAAAACTTAGCAGCATTTTTTATTATTATTTGAAAACTGGACTACTCTTTCTGTTGCCTCATATTACAAAAACAAAAAACAGCAGCAACAACAACAAAACCGAGCTATACAATGCACACAGAACAATACAGGAAGTCAAGGTTTAAGCAGAATACATATCATCATCAGTTTTCTTTGACAATTAGAAATGAATGCTTAATGAAAAAAAAAAGAGGGGAAAAAAAAGCCAGAAAAGGATATCAAGTGTTTTGTATTCTCTCAGTTATCCACTAATACATTTGTACTGCATATTTACTAAAGCCTGAGCAGCACTACCTAGTGCTTCTCATTTTAAAACAATCATTTATGGATGTTAAAGTATGCCTGTGAAAGCAGAAGTGTACTATGTCAATCAAAGCTAATCACTGATACAGGCAAAGTGCTTTTGTTGGCCTCCATGCTCTAAGCCGCACTTCCACATCTGTGTTTGAAGAGATTAGAGAGGTGCTTCATACAAGAACTGTATTAGTTAAAGCTGATCGACTGTATTTGGAATAAATCATGGAAAAGTTGAGCGCCAGAAAGAAAGGCAGGGTGAGCGAGCTTGATACGGACTGGAGCTAAATCCAGCTCCTTCCCAGCCTTCCGCCTCCATCCCTCCTCCAGACATACATGTGTAAGCACACAGACACACGCTCTTTTTTGGCTTCCTCGAGAGAAATGTTGGTTATCTTCCTTCAGCCACTTCCTAGCTAACACGCAGCCTCACAGCCAAACATAGTAGAGCTTATTTTTACTGAGATACATCCTGTCTACTGGCTGAGGTGTTGATATCGTGTCTGATGTGTTTATATCAGTCAGGACTGGCAAGGGATGCAGGAATGGGTGCTAGAGGAAAAGAGAAGCTCTTGCAAACTGCTGTATTCCTGAGTTCGGTGGCTCCCCCGCCTCCGTTCCAGGCAGCGCTCTCGCCTCGTGAACGCCATACACTTTCAAATAAATTATGAGTGACAAGTATTTGAACCAATAAAGAGGGCACCATATTTTATATGCAGTAAATTTAATTCCAGATTGTGTTTCACCTCAGCAGTGTGACATGTTTATTGCCGCTGAAAGATGAAAGCACCAGGAGTTAGAGACAAGCGTCAGCAGTTCTAGTGGGCACCAACAAAATGAAGATTTGACAGACTGGTGGCTGAGCCCGTGAAATGAAATGCCAGATCAAATTTTACCCAAAAGGGGTCAGATGTACTGTCATGCCCCCAGACTCCCAATACCAACTGAATAAATGACTCTGGTTCAACAAGCTGCTGAGGAAGGGGGTGCACGTTCCGTAACTCGCTGCTAGAGGGCTATGATGCCTTTCAAAACGCACTGATGATTGGTAGTGCTGGACCTGACTTTGAGGATATAATAGGATGAAGTAACTCCTATGTTGGCACGAGGCACTTTTGAAACTACTGTTAAACAACTTCCAGAATTTATACTTGATCTGTCTTTGTCACCTTTGTCCCATGGTTGGACCCCAAACAGCCCACATTAACAGCAAAAATCAATTAATAGGAGATAAATGTGCTTGCTAATTTATACACACCTTTGAGAGATTTGATTCTGTTGCAGTGCCCCAAATATAAGAAAAAAATCTTTTAGCAATCAGCTACACAGCCACGTTTGGGCAGGGCCAGGTCAGACACTTTGAATAACAGAAAATCATCATGCTTGTTCATTCAAAGCCCAGCTTGGCCACCTTTCGTCACGTGTAGCAGCACTTACTTACGTGAGTTGCCCTCCTGGGACTTCTTTGAAATTATTTGTTTGAGAGTTACTTAACATAAGTAAGGCTGGCAGAATTTGATCTGGTATTTGCATGCAACAAATTATATTGGGGCAACTTGTATGCAGATTTAATCACTTAATACAAGACAGACATGTAGAGAATCTTTTGGTTTGAGCGAGACTTGCTCACTACAGAAGTGCTGGTCAGCAAAACAATTTCTACCAACTATTTTAAAAGTTTCAGATCAAATACCTTTTATAGCCAACGGCCTCAAACACTAAATATCTCTTTGTCAGGGCTGGTACTGACAACTCTGGTTCCAAGATTCACATAGCAGCAGAGTGGAAAGTTTGTAGGTCAGCAAAGCAAACTCTCTGCTTCTCACATCTGCTCTGGGAAGACAGCACATATTTTAAGCTGCTGCTCCTGCCTACAAGTAGTTAAAATGGGGATGGCATTTCCAGGTATCTATCTCTCTCCTGGTTATAAATCCTCTAGTTTCAAGAGTAAAGCTAGTTGTGGGCAGTTTGTACCAATTTGTTTTTGTGTCAGTCTTTTCAAAATAGCTTTAAACCTGCGTAAATAAGCTCTTCTCTCTCCCAGTTTTTCTCTTTTTTTTTTTTTTTTTTTTTTACGTGCTAGCAAACACCTAGCAGTTTCTT
>PTEX01000125.1:1768283-2019634 GCA_003342815.1 Eudromia elegans | reverse complement strand
TTTTTTTTTTTTTTTTTTTTTTTTTTTTTTCCAGTCTGACATGTATCTAAGCAGTCGCCTGAGCTTTGTTTTGCTAAACTGCCTGAGACCTTAAATTTCATTCTTAGATGACAGACCCTGTTCCCTGGTCACCACTGCATCCTTTTCTTGCCTGTACTTTGAACTGCGTCCAGGAATTTCAGTTAAACTGCAAATGGGTGAATAGAGCTCTAAACAATATTCTATGTAAGGGATATAAAATTATATAAAGGCATATGTATAGTTGAACCTCTATCAGACAGTCACTGCTTGATCATCTGGATGTTGTTTTCACCCTTTTCAGAGCAACCTCATGCAGGACCCCGTACACAGAGGGCAGTTACCACCAGCCCTTGTGCAGTGCCTCATGTCTGACATGTGAAATGTCCTATTTTGTCCTGACATGTAAATGTCCGAGTCCACAGCGTTGTTTGTTTATTGTTTGCTTATTGGCACTTGGATGAAATATCTGCCCTTTCCTTGTATTTCCTAGGATGGTGAAAGGTGCCTGTTCTAGGCATTTCCCATTGCCGGTAGCACCACCAGTTCTTGTGCACACACAAGGAGACTCCAGAGAAGACATCGATAACCTTTTAGCAGGCCAGATGACTTACATGAATGAAGGTGATTCGGCCTAGAGGAGCCTGCAGGGCTCCGTGTTGCTCATACATATTTGAGGCTCAGCACAAGCCTGGCAGCCCCCAAGGAGACACGTGCGGAGCGAAGAACTTGGCACTCATGCTGCTAAGTCTGATTACCTTGCACGCCCACTTCACAAGCTCACAAAAGCACGGCGTATAAAAGACCTGCCTGGAAAGAAAGGAGCAAAGGTGGTTCCTCATCACTCTAATGAGGTCCCTAGCTACATGTTCTGCATGTAGGACCGACTCTGCCTGCAAGTAGTTTGGCAGTTGCTCAAGACTGTGTCATGACCAGGTTGCTCGTGCTCCTTGTCCTGCTCATCGCTTTGTCTCTTGCGTGGACGTGCACAGCCCTACACCTGTGCCGGGTGGGATGAGACTGAGTGCTGTGCGAAGCCACCATCAGGCTGAGTCCTTGGGCTGCTCGTGCAGTACTGAAGATGTCATTAGGACAGGAGTATAATGGTTTGTGCAACAAGGTAGCACTGTGCCCCAAAGACTCTGTCATATAATGAAGCTCCCAGTTACTAAGAACATTTTCTTGCATCTCCTGCAGATCAATTTAACTCTAACCTCTCCTCATCTTGTCAGTTCTTTTAAATATTTCTGGTGATTAACTCTTAAGGCATTATTGTTTTGAATAAATAATACTGATTTTATTAGTTTAGAGTTTGTTAAACCATGTTTTATTTTAATTCAGCTGTAATAAAGTTAATGAACTACAATAATTGCTACAATAAAACCCCATGCAGTACCTTGTATATAGAGTGCGAACACCGCCAGCCCTTGGGCGGTGCTAACTGTGCAGACATTCCACAAAACACTTCAGCATCTTTAGCCCAAGAACACTCAGCAAAAAGACAAATTTCTTTGTAGATTCACAAAATGACATTGTGGCACTCCTTCCTGTTTATCCAGGCTATAAACTTTAAGACCACAAGCCAGAAATTGCCAAGCTAAGCAAGTGGCAACAAGTGGTCAGCCAGACCCATGCTTTATCGCATGCTTTATTTACACATATATATCCTTACATTCATGTATACATATATTTATATATACTTACATGCATATAAATACATGTGCAGGGGGGCTGGACGAGATAACCTCTAGAGGTCCCTTCCAACCTTAAGCATTCTATGATTCTATGAAATACACACACACAGGCATATATACTTAGCAGCCTGAACATAGGATTTTAAAAATTGTTTTCCTTAGCTTTGTCCTAAATTTAAATGAATGTTTTAACTCTATGTTGCATAGAGACTGTCTCACAAAGGGCACACATGTATTTCCACAGAGCTAGTGGCATCTCCAAATTTTATTTTTTTGTTATTTTCAGTATTGCAGAAGCAATACTTCTTTGAAAGTCACGCAAATCTCTTAAATTAAAAGCCTGAGAAAAAAAAAAAAAAAAGACAAGTATTGATCCAACTCCTTATGCAACACTATTGCAGAGGAGCTTTTTTTCTCCTGCAGAGGAGCTTCTTTCCTCCGTTTGTGAGGTCAGGGTATCACTGACACTTTTCTGTAGAAAAGCTAAAAATTTGACTCTGAAGGACTTCTGCAGAATCTGCAGTGAGAAGTGCAGAAATAGGCATAACTATATTAATACTAAAAGATCCTGTGTTTTCCTTTGGCGTCAATAACTAAATCTTTATGTTTTCTTATTGACTCAGGAAGTATTGTTACTAGCAAAAAGAGAAAACTTAATTATTGTCCAGGAGAGTCTAGCAAATGACTACGATTAATGTACAATTTTGTTTCATTTTGTTTTTGCTTAGTAGGTGCTTCTACACAATGAGACCATTTATGTCTTCCTATAAAAAGTATATATTTATATTAAAAAAAAATTAAATCATTACCATATTTGTACTCGGGATGTATACAGAAAAAAATCATTTTATCTGAGTATAATAAGTCAGAGTCCTTATACATTTTTTTTTGGTGTGTTAACTTGGCCAACTTCCTTTATTTTTACTGTATTAAAAACCTACCAAAAGTAAAAAAAAAAAGAAAAAAAAGTTTTTCTAGTTCCTTTCAGCTATCCCTGGACTAAGTTAAGTTGTTTAAGGATAACTCCCCCTGTCCTGGCAAAGGTCAAGATCTTTCCACATTGTTCAAATAAGGCTTATCATTTGTATTTTGGTGTAGTCACAAAACCTGTGAAATTTAGTTTCTACTCTTTCTGCATTTTAAATCTCTCTAAAGGACAGAAGTCTTTTTTAATGGATATTACTGAATTTTGCACATGACCTATGTTGGCAATAAACCATAACTGCCTGTCAACCAGGTACTTATCAATACCAGGTATTTTAATGTTTAATTTTAAGCCCGCTCATAGATACAGTAGCGTTGGCAAGGCTGACTGTGTGTTTTCAGTGACACAGCCCCTTGCAGAAGTGGAGCCTAACACGTGCCTGGTAGGGCTCAGTTCACCATAAGAATTAGCAGTGCATTTCACCTCGCCAGACCCTCTGCTACACGTGCACTGAAACGGCTTCAGCCCCGCATAAGCTTGCTCAATATTTCAGACTATATAAAGCTTATGTTACTTTAACATACACCCACCTTTTCTGAAGGAAAAGCACTGAACTAGGGCATGAGAAAATGGATTCAGTGGCTAGTTCAGGCAGAGTTTCTGTGTCAAACTGAGTAAATCCCTTGATTTTTCAGTGCCTCAGTCCCCCATCCATAAATTGAGGAATTAATATTAGCTCCCTCCTAAGCCTGGTCTATTCATATAGAAGACCCCTCGGAGCAAGGATTGTCTCTTGCTATATGTATTGCATTCTTGAAGTGACATTGGATTCCTTCCCTTCATTTCTCTTTATATTTGTCTGAGGTTCTAACAACATGGGCTATTTTATTAATTTCTGTAAAGTCATTACTGCTATATAAATGAGGAATGATAAAAACAGAGGCAGGCAATAAATCATATTTACCTATAAAAATATGACTGCAATAGACAGCAATTTCAGCATCTCCCTAGTCCTCCTCTCTAAAATTATCTCAATTTAAACTCCTCTGACAAACACTTTAAACACTATTTCAGATAAATTTTGTTCAATAATCTGAGCTAATATAAGTGCTTTGATCACAATACTTCTTTTTTTAAACCTTTTAAATTGTACTCAATTTTCGTGGGTTGAACAGTTCTAGCATTTTCACTCTGGCCTTTCTCAAAACCTAATTCCTAACAAAAATTTTGTAGTACTTGTAACACCAAATTAGCATTAAATGGTGGGAGATGATGGGAAATGACTCTCTGAAAATCTTCTTTAAATCAGACTTGTTTTCTGTGCTCATGCAGATTACAGTTGCTCTTAGATTTTTGAGCAGCAGATAGGTCCAGATCCTCAGCTGAAGTAAATAGAAATAATTTTAATATATTTCTGTTGAAGTGGGAATCTTTGAAGAGCAAAGTTGTCCTGCATCTACTGATTTATGGGAGTTTGGGTGCGCCCTCTTCCTTCATATTGGCTGAATTTCATGACCCAGCGTCTCTCTTTCAATGAAGCCAACACAAAGTGCTCAGTATGAGAGCGGATCACAGCACTGCCTTTCCTCCACATTCCCAAACATTTATCTCCCAAATTTAAGTTTTTATTCACTTGCCCTTTTAGAAGTTGACGCAAGTCAAATATTTACTTTGTTATCTAAGCAATTAGTGTTTTGAGGGAAGCCTGAATCTCAAATTTTGCCTAAATGTGGCAGAATAAATTGCATCAAAACTTTGTGGCTATTGATGTACAGGTGTTAAGGAATGCAGAGACATAATACAATAATAAAAGACTATATTTAAATAATCCTTTTATGATAACAGGCAAAGCTTTTAACCAGTCCTGTTTCATTACTATTGCAAAACAAGATTGGGAAATAATGCTCTGTATCGAGAATCACACTCCGAGTGGTAGAACAGGTAATATGTTAAGACATGAGGATTTAGGTTTTGTGCCCTACATGAAAAGACCCTTCTCACCAGAAGACCTATTGAAACTGCTGGGGTGATCAGGAGTTTGGGTAATGAAACAAAACACTTAGGTTACAATATTAAAAAATGTTGATTACTGAATCTCCTGAGAAATTAAGGAGGAATACTACCTGAAGGAAAAGGTAAACAGGAATAGAAGAAATGGAAGAAATATCCCTGTAATGTTTCACAGAGGAACTTTAAAAGCAAAAGATCACTATTCTGAGCCCGTCTTTGAATTTAAATTGCACACTTAAGCAAACTTTGAACTCTACCACACAATAAGCATAACAAGCAAACCTGTGTTTTTAATAGTTAATCATCTGATGCATGGCTAGTATCATTCTGAATTTTGTGTGAACTGATTCACAAAGATCATTCACTAAATTAATGTACGTTTGCAATATTATCAGTAAAATAGGCAGGCAGCCAAATGTCTAATGACAAATTGAAGGGTTTGGAGATGTGTCTGTCTCCATGCAATATTGAAATTGTTTTCAAAACAGAAGCATCCTGGAAAAAAATGTGTAACACCACGTGAACGATAGTGATGTTGTGAAAATTCAATAAATAAATAATGCAACTTTTATGCAAAAAAATATTTATCTATCCTTCAACTTCACCGTCAAATATTTTTAGTGGCCTACTCTGACTCCTGCTGAAATAAATGGAAGAAAAATCCATTGGCTTGAAGAGAAACAAATATCCAGCATTTGCCCAGATCTCTAGCACTTTTTAGGCAATATAAATACTGTATTTGTAAAGCCTTAAAAAGGAATCACAGTGAGGAGAGGGCAGCAATCTGTCAAAGCGGTGGTTGTTGTCTCGAGCATTACCTGTCTTGCAGGTGCTATTCCCCTCCATTTATCTTCCAGCCTCGATCTGATGGATTGGGGATTATTGCTCTTTTGGCAATCAGATCCTGAGCATGTCTTCTATTTAACTCTGGGCTGTAAAAAAGGGAAAATTAAAAACCATTATGAGACCTCCATATAATTAATCTTCAGATGGCTTGAAGCTTAAGCATGTAATGTCCTCAGTATACTGTCTACTATAACAAGTTACAGCAGAGAAAAAAAGGCGACATATCAACGCACTGCATGCAAGGGAAGAAATTCCGGTTGTAGCATTAAATATAAATACAATAGTGTGTTGGCATAATGTAGTAAGGTTCCTGTACTATTAAAGGCTTTGTTCTAAAGCGTATCTGTGTACACAATGAGATGATGAACACAGTGCATCACATAGCTAAATTTAATATATGCAGGGGTATGATGTTTGCAATGCATGCATTTCAGCAGGTCCCATTAGTGCGCCTTTCCCCTCCAGTGAAAACAGAATGAACCACAGCCCCTTCTGGTTTGCATAAAGCAAACAAAATTAGATTTGCTTTGCTGAATTGAAACCCGCTTGGGATTGTGAGCCTCTCTCGGGGACAAATTACTTCAAACAATCCCTTTGTACCATAACAAAATCAAAAAATTCAGGCCAATCAACATGGCTCAAAACCCTTAACACAAGAATTAATAATACAACCTAGTCTATTTTTATTGCTTCTGAGCTACAGATCCTTGTTTTAATATAATTACACTTATTTGTGGTCCACATGTTAAATAAGCTTGCATATGTTAACTAATGTGACATAAAACAACTTTTATAATTTCACTATTGCAACCAGTTTTGTTCCCCCCAGAGTAACATCCCTAGCACAGGACAAGCTAAACTTTAATTGCATTAAATTAAATTTATTTTATGATTTTTTGGCCTATATAGATAGAAGATATTTCTAAAGTAAAATATGTCAGAAAAAAAATCATTTAAATTGCACTATAATCATAATTTCTGATAGATTTCCAAACCTAACTTGTTTCAAAGAAAAAAAGTTATTCTTTGTAGCAGAAAAAGCTCATTTAAGGTAACACGGGATTTTCCCCAATTCTTATCAAAGTGCCCTTACCCTTCATAGCATAATCCAGATCATGAGCACAGTGAACTTGCATGTCTCATTTTGCACCAAACTGAATTGTTTTTTACAATATTTTCAGATTTTTTTTATACCTTTTGCAACATTTTGAGCATTGCATCTCCTTAAGTAGAAGACATAATGTAAATGAAGATAAAGATTTCATTTGCTTTCTTCATCAGACGCACAGGAAATGAACCACAAGGAAGTGTGTTTGTCTTTTCTGTTTCCATCAATATTTTATATATTGCTCCAGACAGTATTATTTCTTAGCATTTTTCAAACTCCAGCCGTGGTGTTGCACAATATTATTTTAAATACAACAAAATAATGACAAACTTAACCAGCCCCGGTTTTCCATCTTAACGTAATACAAGATTATGGACGAAAAAAGCAGGAGGTCACTTTTATTACTTTCTAATAAGACTTTACCTTATATGAGGCTATAAGCAATATATCAAGATGTCACTTTGTGCCGCCTAATATGACATTGTGGTGATGGAAGGAACCAAGGAGTTAGCACAATTTTTTGAAGTATTCTCCCCAGAAGCATGTTTCTGCAATGCACAGTTTCAAGCACTCGGGAAGGAAAAAGCTGACACAGGGCAGAATTATACCCTGACTCATAGTCCGTGCAGCCCTACTGATGGATGCATAACGTATCAATCAAGACAGTTCTGCTCCTGGAATATATTTTCTTCACGGAAAACAAAAACAACCTTTGCCCAATTTAACCTGAAAAATTAAGCCTGGAGATACACATGAGAAATAAAAGGTTAAGAAGAGTAAGCAATGCGTTTCTGCTAGAGCCGCAGGGACACTGAAAATAACATTCAGATTTAAAAATGGTACAAAGAAACTGAGACACAGAAGTGCATATAGAGGGCACAGAACTATGCCCCATAGTATCACTGTGTGTACATGATTGTCACGTAATAACACTTCTCATCTCAGTTAAACTTACCATGATTTCTAAAGACATCTTTGAATTTTCCATTTTTCCTGTCTTATGCTGAAATTTCCTTAAAACTAAAATCACCCTGTCTAGAATTATTTTCCTCTCACTGTTAATAATTATTTTATTTGTAGAAGATAATAGCTCCTGTTACTCCCTTGTTTTGCCCCACACAGACGGATGGAGTTTTGCAGCAGATCTGCAGTAATATCTAAATACCATCTTCTGTTGCAAGGAACGTGGTCTCCAGAAGGAAATCAGCTGGTTGTACCCCAGACATTGGGGGAAAAGGTCCTAGGGAGAGCCCAAAGTCACCGGAGAGTAAGATACATATTTTCAGCTGAGTTACTAAGAGATGCTGTAACTACAGAGAAATGGCACCTGCCAAGAGAGAATAAAGCCTAACAGAGACCGGCTGAGCGGCACTGCCATGCAGGCAGCCATACCTGGTGTCTCCTGAACACCTCAGAGCTGTTTATGGTGTGTTCATGTAGCACATATCAAAAGGCGTAGATAGTTTAATAGTGCTTTCACTCTCCTTGGATGCACAGTGCTGAGAAACAGAGAAGATGGAACCACCTTCTAGAGGACCCTACGAACCTTCTGCTAGAGAGCCCCTCTATGCGCTCACTGTGAACAGCCACATTCCCATTTCTGGGAGCTTGGGGATAGATGGCAAAATCCCCACTGAGAACAACCTACAAAGGTGCATAAATGCACAGGAAGCTTGCAAAGTGCTTAAGTACCAGTAAAAATAGTATATATTGAAACTTGCTAGATGTTAGAACCGGTTGTGATGTGCTGAACTGAGCTAAACGTTCCTGTTTTGTGCAATACTGTTCTCTCACTCCGTGGTTGTGCCATGCAGCTGCTCACCGCATACCACTTTTAAGACAGAGCAATGGAGAGAGGTTTCAAAAAGATTCGTAAATTCTAGCGGAGCTGAGTGCTGCGATCCCCGAGGTGAGAGCTGCCCCTATGACATGTGTGTATATTCATTTATTGTTTAAATCCTGAAGAGCTAAATGCCCAGAAGAGTTCACAGTCCACTCTGTGATACACAGTTTGAGTTGTGCAGGGTTTTCCATTCATTTGCTATGTATTTAAGTGTGTGTTAAACTATTAGATCCCAAGGAAATCATAGTCATTCATGATTCATTGAGTCATTCATATCTGAAAGTTGTGCCTAGCTCCAGCGTATTTTCTTGGGTTGAGATATGTTCCTCCTACAAAATATATAAAGTATTATCCATGGGCAATTACCCACTTCTACCCATATTTCAGGGGAAGCACTTTTAGCTGTATAAATTATTCATATTAAATAATGCAGTGTACAAGTGGTGTACTCTGTCAGAAACTCAGCCTTTTTTCTTTCCTTTTTTTTTTTTTCTCTCATCTGAGGGCAAAATTCTCTTTCCAAATCTACATGATAGCACTTTGCTGGACTCCTTAGGCGTGCGGGTTTTCAACTAGTGTAAAGGGAAACAAATGTTCCAGTACAATAGATCAGTGTAATTAACAGCTATAGAGCAGATCTGAGTGGAAGTTTTGGCCTTATAGGAATATATTGCAATTTCAAAGGCAAAAGAGGTTAATTAAATTTCTATAATTAAATTAATGTATTGCTTAAACTGGAAATGCTTCTTATCTTCGTGTTCTGGTGTATACCCTCCTGTTACATTCTGGCTCCATGTCGAGGTAGGACCCGAATTTGCATCATCCCGCCTTGTGGCTTCCTGCTGCTCTGGGAGGAAATGCAGGCCTTGATCTGCAAAGGGAGAAGGTTCCTGGCATGAAGATCTGGGGCACATAGACCCTGAGAGCGCCTGTATCAGCTCACACCTGCTGCACAAACACAATGATAAAATCAATGCAAGTTGCGTCTCCTCTGCACCGTGTTGGACAAATATGGATTAAAAACATCCCCACTGTGAAGTGCTTACATTCACACCTAAGATAGTACACAAAATGATGATATTTGATTGCCCTGCAAAGTTGCATAGCATTTTCCCACCTTCGACCCTATTTTACCTCGTCACAGTCATTTTGCTATGAATTGTTTTACTAGTGCTCAGGCAACAGTGATGGTTATCCTTAATAGTACCTTTCTACAGAGCTTAGACATCACTATTGCAGTGACTGTTCTAACAATCGTATTAATTCACTGGCACTATATGAAAACCTTGATACTGATCTTATAAATAGTTCTTGCTAATGCATTTTGGGTGAAATGCTGCCAGCTTTTAGTGATGCAAATTAAGATGACTGTAAAATTGTTACTTAGCGGTTTTGTTAAATGCAAATTTGCAGTGTTGGATAGTGTCATTCTGTTTCTTGCCGTATGTTCGAGCTAACAGGCAGAACCACACTCATTTGTATAATGTTAATATCTCCTTGCTTAACTTTTATAACGCTCGGCACAAATTAACGTAAGATCCTAATAATCAGGCCAGCTATTAGAGAATTCTGCGTGGCGTTCCAGGCTGGAGTACGCAACGCCTATCGGGTTCGCGCGGCGATTACAGCGTGACTGCCGTCTGCTCCTCTCCTCACACTGACACCTGCTAACAAATATGTTGCGAGCCGTGTTTGCAGCATTACAAATAGGTGGGCGGCTGCTGGCTGGGTGGGCTGGGGGCGCTTGGCCTGCGCACTTGCTGGTGCAAGGTGGCTTAGCGAGGCTGCTTTGATGGGCTGCCCTTCACAGCGCGAGACGCCGCGGTGCACCCTAGAATTCCCAGGTACTGTGTGACCGCGCGGATACTTCTTTTTGCACCTCTCCCTTTTCCTGCTGTTGCATTCTTTTGGGGTTTAAAGGTGTGTGTTTTTTTGTCGAGGAGAGCAGTTCTTTTTGGGTTTCTTTTATTAGCATTTCTATTGAACGCTGCGTGAATAATTTGGGAATTTGGGGCCCCAAAAGTAAGTTCCTTGTGTGTGTGCCTATATGCACGAGGGTACATGTGTTAAAGGGAGAGAGAGAAAAAAAGAGAGAGGAAGAGATCAGCTTTTGCCATTGGAACTTTACATGCATAGAATCTAACTATATGTGGACTGACATGCACGAAAAATTTTATGTATTTTCAGAAATAATCACAAATCTTGGTGAAATAAAGGTGTTTGGCCAAATGCTCTTAGATAATGAAAAATATAACTGTAGAAATTAGTGAAATAAATTAATGGTGTATTAAAAGCTTAAGTCTAGTTTCCCACAACAAACAGAGACATCCATAGTCATTACCCTGTTGCAGACAGGGTATAAGATTAGGATTCACATTTGGATCATACATTGGGTAAGTGAATTATTCTAATACTTTTTCTTTTTATCTTATTTTAGTTCTTTTGTTTATAAATGCCTCATTTAAATTCCAAATCTAAAACCATAAACCAAAATGTAACAGCATCTCCATTGAGCACCAGCTTCGCGTTTTTTGCTACACTCCAAACAGGCAGTGATTAAATACCCCTGATGAGCACACTCAGTGAATAGCTCTTATACAGCCCTGGGACATATCTTGTTTTCCTTGCTACTTCTGTTAGACTACTAAAAATAAAAAACTTCTCTTCAAAATCAGGCACTTACTTAGGTCTTCTGAAATATGAAAATTAAATTTATAAAACAAAATGTGCATCTGTAGATTGCCACCAGAAATTGGATGTTTTTCAAAGGAAGGGGCGTGAGGACACAGACAAAATTTTTTATAAGATGAAAAGTTTCTAGCGATCCTTTCAATTTTCTGCACAGTTCTTTCAAAAATGGGAGAGCTCACACATAAGCTTAGATAAGCTGAATATTCAGTAAATAGATAATGTGTTCAAACTAGTGATATACAAAATCACGGTATATGGTTTTTTCCATGAAAGTACATTGTCATTATAATGTGTTAAAAGTTGGATGATTCAGGCAAAGAATAATCTGAGAAAATAGTGAAGTTTTGACTACAAACGGCCACAAAATCTGCAAACTTCTAATGTAGACGTTTGTCTTTCCGGTCCTACATGAACTGGAAAAAGAGTTAAGAGGAAAGAACAGAACAGTTTGAACTCAAAAGTAACTTTCAGTTTAGCTAGTCAAGGCCTTAACTAGTCAAGGTCTTGCCAGAAGTAAAGAGCCTGAACTCCTATGCTGTGAATCTTGTAAACTGTAAACTGTAGTTCAACTTATTTTCATATAAATTTAAAAATTACCCCCCCCACATCTCACTTCCAGATAAACTAAACATGCTAAAAGAATTTTGCTACTTCTTTTCCTTCCAAGCAAAGGTCATGTAAAAAGGCTAGAGGTGTAAAGAAGGTCTTCCACATCTCTGGCTCTTGTGAAAGGCTTTTCACAGAAAGGATGTGAGTAAATCCCAGAGGTTCAGCCTTCTCATTGAACAGGTCTTCTGAGCTTTACACCAGTTTCTGCTATTCCACTTCTATCGGAGATGAGTGAGCATGTGTTTCTGCCATTTCCTTACATTATTTTATACTTCCTCTTACCGTGAAGAACTGAAGCTAGAAAACTAAAATGTAAAAATATCTTAATTATTCCCAGGTCTGGTCCTTCTTAGGACCAGTACTTTTTAAGAGTCAGTCACCGTAACGTCCATAAGGTGAGGTGGGAATGGCAGATGGTGGCGTGCCTCACTCCGAGTGTAGGCTTGCAGATAGTTTGGCTGCCTTGGCTTCCCTTCCGGCTCTGACTGGACTAGGAGCAGTCGTTCTCCCAGTCACTGTGTCCCGAAGCTTAGGAGACTTCCAAAGAATTTAGTTTTATTGCAGGACAATTCTCAATACCCAGAGATACATATAATCCCAGTGGATATAGAAAAGGGTTGGTTTTGACCCTGATATATATGCTATATTTTATTGAGGAGTATTTTTCGTCTAAGTGAACTTTGTAATATGCTAAATGACTTTCTTATGGCACCTCGCTTTATGAGTATTCTAATTTAAGCAGACTGATTTGTAATTTTTTCATTTTATTACTGAACAGTTTAAGATCAAGCACATCAAATATGAAAACTAAAACCTAACTAAACAGTTTGAGATTTAGAAAATTCATGACGGATTTTTAAATCCAATGAACAACTGCTTTCTTAATCGTATCATTTGTTCTTGATTCATTTTCTTTTTCCAAAGGAATTCATACAGGATTTAAATTTTATAATATTCAAATGACAGAAATTCAGTTCAGGATTTAAGTGATTTAAATTCGCACTCAACAGGAGACTGAATGACATAGGGATTGTTGTTGGAGTGTGCAGTCTATCACCTTCATGGCAACAAGCCTCTCCATCTTTCTAGGTACTTATACATGTCCACAATAGTGGAATCTGAATCTGTTAGTTCAAATCAAATACAGAGCAGATTGTATTATGTAATGGCTAATCAGAGGTGTATGGCAGTCAGAATTAAGAGAAAATACATCAACACTTGCCAACAGTTTTCACATGCTAGAATGTGAAACAGCACAGCTATTTCATATCATAAATATAGGTAAAAAAGTAAAACTCGCGTCAGATATCATACTTGGAAGCTGTTAGCAAGTGTTGGCTTGTTAATAGAAACAACTCTGTGAGATATGTCTTGGTGGTCCAAAGCTTGGTGTCCGCATTAAAAAAAAAGCCACATTCTTCAGGGACACTAATTGACAACCTCAGCAAAGGCACCAAAGGCTGAATGAACATAGACACTGAAAAATATGTTCATTTTTGGAGGTGCCATAAGTAGGTCAGGGTTGAGACATGTTTGACAAGATAGCTTATCGAAAATTGCAATGCCTGCAACATCTCTGCAATTTGGATAAATTGAAGATTCAGTACTCTGTGATGCCAGTCCAACTTCTTTCACAAGGCTGAAATCAATTTTAGAAGATAAAAATTCATTGTTATAAGTTACAGTAAAAAACTGGTGGATACTACACAAAACATTTACATTTCTAAACCAGTTAAATGCAGAGAGTGCTTTGAGCATTTTTCCTTTATCTTTGATTTGACATACTGTAAAATATTATCTGCCTCAGAATATAATATTCTTTCATAATTACAGGTACAGCATTCTCTTCTTGATTAATAGCATGTTTGTCAAGAACGGCTGTCAACACGCTACTCAGTCATTTCACCTTAGCTACTGTTGCTAAAATTACTTTCATGATACTTTGGTTTCACTGCTTAGTCTTTGTACAATTGATTCTCATAAAATAAAGATGAGATAAATATTTCAGGATCAGATTTTGAAGAATTGATCTACTATGAGTTATTTTAAATAAGAGATTTTTTTTAAGTGTTCTGTAGATGTAATTTATCATTTAAAACTTTTTTTTTTTTTGCATTTTTCATTTTGCATTGAATTCAGACATTGGCTTTTTTGCATTAAGAGTTTTGAAATATTCTTTTATCCAGAAGAGAAATATCCTCTTATGGCCTCTATGTACCTTTAACTGACTGTGTCTCTTGAACCTGCTATCCCAGTGCTTAGCATCCTGATTTCACAAACATGCAATTAAATCATGACCTTTTCCAATTGATAGTTGTCTTTAATAACCTTGGGTTTTGTTAAGACTAGTGCTCATATTTCATCTCAAGTCTTATTCTATTCCTTGTCTGTAATTTGGCAAATAAGAACAGAACCCAGAAAGGCTACACACTGTCAGTTACATCCTTTAGCTCAGGAGCATATTGCACTGGAAGTTGGGAAGTAGATGACAGTTCATCAGGTCTTTTCCACCTCTGACTTCTAAGCTATATTAAACTTTAGATTCTGTAAATAAACTGCAGTAGAAACAGTCTCTCTTTAACTAATGGCCTGGATGCGGGACAAATGCACTGCACAATAAAAATGGTCTATCTCACCATATTCTTTCTGAATCTGTGTTTTTGAACTCCAAATAGCTTAGGCATACAAATAACTAGCTCAGCTTTCTTTTCCTGACCACGCATGGAGACCGAGGTACAGCTCTGTCAGAGGGATATCCCGACAGGCATTGCCCAACACTCACTGCTCTCTTTCTCTTTCACCAGTTCTCTAGGGAAATTACATTGTTGTTCTGTTTGGAAGCTCATTTCTTCTCTGGTATTGAATCTGCTGCATTGATTAGGGCTTGGTGGGATGGCGGAGAGAGGAAGCTGTTACAGAAATATGGCTCCACTCTAGCTATGCCCCGCTAGCCAAAACCTAAATGGAGTAAAAAGCAACACGTAACACCCAGTCTTACCAATGGACATAGTTCTTTAATCAAAAAGGTAGTCACATTTTCATACAAGGAAAATTATCCTTTTCATCTCTTGCATGCTTATGTGAGCCTCATATTCAACCCCAAATCCTGAGCTGCCCTGTCTCACAGACTGATCTTAAGATGCTCTTTAACATTTTAACTTGCATATATATCTAAAATTCTTATGGTTATCCAAAACACTTATTTCTTTGAACAACAAAACAAAACCAAACCCTGATATACTCTCTTTAAAAGGTCGAGAACTGTAAGGTAAAATTCTATATAAGAATACAAGCATAAGGGTCACTCCGACATATTTTTTGGCTTAGTGGATGAAGAATCTCAATGGCATGCCAAACACATGCAAAAGTGACAAGAGCACATGTATACTCACTATTAAAACTGTGCAGAGATCTTGGGAGCAGGCATGCCTGATGTCCAGCTCCATTCTTCACTGAATGTAACAGAACTGGACAAAACCATTTAATTCCTGCAAAAAGCAAAACCATAATGTTATCTCTGACAGTGTCTTGAGGCATTCAGCCTTTTACAAAGTTAATGCTCTATAATACTGAACATTAAATTGGTGATAATTAAATCAATGTTAAAAGAACACTAAAGGGTGTATTAAAGCAAGTTGTTTCAGCTCACGTGGGTGAAATGCAGACCTGAACTCTGTATATATATTAGAAAAGAGTCTTTGAGTATATTCAATTTCCTGAATGTCCATCTTTGTAGAAGGAAATGCAGGACCAACATGCTCAGTGAAACATAGGACACCCAGAACCAAATTGCAGAAGTGGATGAGTAGCTAGTGCATTGGCAGCATTACTTTATAGCATGACTTGACAGTGTCATCTTTGATCATATATTGACAGCGATCTTTGCAGTGCTTTTGGTCACATGATATCACTACATATTTCTGTGTATACCCCACATTAAAAAAATGCCAACTTATCTGGTTTATCCACTAGGGCTATAAAAACTTATATGGCATAATACAGAACATAAAAGGCAAAATGGGCCTATTTTCCTGAGCTTGTACCTACACAAGCATCTGGTTAAAGAACTCTTCACCAATGGAGAAGGAGAGGCATCGTGTAATCTATCCACCCAAAAGCATCTCAAGGAACTTTAATTATCATAAAATGTTCTGTCTTCCTCTAGCAGTGGTCTCCCTGGATCTGTCTGTAGGCAACTACGAATGACCTCACAAGGAGATAGGCGATAAAATGTTTATCTAATTAACAACTCCAGGGGACCTCATCTACAAGTAATGTCTGTGGAACATATGAACTGAACTCTAAATAGCCACCCTGCGTAGCTCAGATGTAGGGATTCCCCTACAGATGTTGCCCGAGTCTTAGTAAAGTGAGCCTTAATCGAGAGGGGAGGGACAGTTTTTTCCATGCATGTGAGACCCTCATACAAGTTGAAGCCCCTTTGAGAGTCTCTGGGAAGGAAAAATGTCCCCTTGGATTTATTACCAAAAGCTATAAAAAGCCTGAGAGATTTTCAAAATGGCTTTGTTCTGGAAAGATGAAAGGGCATAGCTCTAAGAATATCAAGTGTATGAAGTTTAGTCTCTGTGGGAGAGTCATCCTAGCAAATATATAAACTTATTTGAATAACAACCTGAAACAGTTTTTACTAAAAAAATCTGGACCATAGGGAATACATTGATGAGAGACTCACCAAAGTCTGCATTTTGCACATTCTGTACGATGAAGTGATAACTATCAGAAATGTTACTTTTCAGAGAGATATTAGGATGATAATATAAGCTCAGAAAGAGGGTGCATCAAGAAAAACATGCTACCTTTAATTTCAAATGGGACAGATAAAAAAATCTGAATAGTGAATTATAAAAGGTCCTTAAGTGTGCAAAAATTTCTACATAGAGTAGCAAAAATAAACTCTAGTTGAGCTGACACTAATTCCAGTGTACACCATGTAATTTACTGAGGGCTATTTCTCAGTTATTTGATTTTGATTCCTTCTGCCTTCTATAGCTGCATGTATATTATATATATATATATATATATGCTTTCCCATGTAACTTTTCAAAATTTTACAAAATTATTGTGGCACAGGAAATAAGGATAACAGCAAACGTGATTTCTTTCTTAGCTCTGCTGAGTAGCTTTGGAAAAGTAACTTTAAGTGCTCTATGGTTTGGCCTTCGAACATATAAAAGGAAGATAATAATAATGATCATTCTTTATGAAGTGTTTCAGAACCAAAAAATGAAAGAGACCATATCAAAGCATGGCACTATTATTGTTATTATTATTGATGATTGAGACAGTTCAGAGATAATATCCAGTTATTTGAGGCAAAAAAAACATTAAAAATGGAGAACAAAAGGTCAGAAGATTTGAATGTACCTCTGAGCAGATAAGAGAAAAAGCCCTTCCTTTACATGAACGTTTAGCAGAGGGATTTTTTGGCCCAGAACTCTTGAACTGCTCACAGAGAGCAGACCCCTAGTGAACTAGATTCTATGCTAGATTTTGAGATAGGTATCTGGGAGCAAGACCAAATTTGTGTTTGTGCCTTGTGGAGAAAGGCATATCTAGAAAGAAATCTTGAACCACTTCCTTCTACAACTATTCCAGGAATAAAGAAATCTAAAAGGTATACTAAAAAGTACCTAATATGAGCAAATCACCATGAAAATGAAGAAACCTCTCCCAGGACAAGTGCAGAACTGTGTGAGGCTTTAGGTGACGAGAATCAAGGTTTGAAAACTGACAATACATTTGTTTTAAAAAGTTTAGAAAATATGGAAAATTTCAATGATAATCAATTAATAGACACTGATCAAAAGAAGAGATTTTGTTTCCTAACTCTTAAATTTAGCCCAGGATGAAGTATCAATGATAGAGCTACTAGGTCTTACTCAAATCCTAGAAGTCAGTCTTGATTAGGATATTAATTATATAGTTGCTTTGAAAGGTTACAGCATCTTTCTGTCTGAACACAGATGCATGACAATACTGTGGGAACTCTTATGGAAGATGGACATAGAGCAGAAAACAGTTACGAAGTGGTAATAATCTGCCATTGAGAATTGACTTCAGCATCAGAAACTTTTTAAAAACTATATATTTCTATCAGAAATCAACTTCATATATCATGGGTTTTGACAGCTGCTTAACCGATGACTCATACATGGAACTGCTCTCCGGCATATAGGATTCCTGCCGGCAAAAAAGGCATTTAGCCTTTCTGTATTCACAGCCATGGTTGACACACAGGCAAGGCAGATTTTCAAGTCTGGAGCTCAAGTGTCAGCCTTGAGACCTGTGTCTCAGCACTCATTTGAGACTCAGAGGCTGATTTGTTTATTCCCTTGAAGGGCTATTGCATGCTTTCTCCTCCTTTTTCTGTAGGCTCGAGAACAACTTACTAATAAAAGCAAGAAAAGCTGTACCGAGCTAGCCAGTTGCTGTGTAAAAGTATGGATGAAAGATTTGGAGACCTTGTTGCTGTTGTCCGCATAGCTATAGAGGAATACTGTCAGAAAAGCACTTAAAATTAATTCTTTTAATTTTGCTTTCCTACAGAAGCAAGTGCTTGTGTTTGCCAGTCTGTGTACATTTATCTATCTGACCAGACAGGTTTTAAGCTAAATTTGCAGTGGGTTGGCAGTTTTGACATGTGTAAGATTGCCCCAGATAGGCTGCCAATACCCAACAGGCGCTAGGAGAGGGGGTGCCTACTTGTGTCAACCTGAGAGAACAGTTTCAGAGGCAGTGAGATGCTTATTAAAGCAGAGAAGTTGCCTGAGAGAGAAGCATTGCAAATGCCCCAGCAACTTGAACCGAGTCACAACCTACACGTGGCAAGACATGAGGCAATCTGACCACAGGACCCAAATGCATGAGATGCCAAACTTAACTAATTCCACTTTTACTGGAGTGACTAAAGCAAAGTAAGACAGCAATAGGGTGCAAAGCTCCAGAATTTCTTGTCCCATTGCAGAAGCAGCAAGAGGAGATTGGCCCGAAGTGTCAAGTGGCAGCATCAAAACAGACAGGAAGAGAAAATGCCAAATGTCTGAGGAATGGGACTAGACATCAAGACATTTTTTTCATCTTAGCACTTGAGCCAAAAGCTACATGCAGTGTTAGTGATAAACAACTACTGTCCTACGCTACACTGGAAGTGTTTGGCAACACAAACACCCATATCACTCTGCCTGTAGCAGCGGCTCCAGGAGCAGATCTGACACAACTGTCTTGATCAATGTTTGCTTACAAAGATTTATTTTCCTTGTTGTTTATATCAAGGATCTGAAGTGAAATAAGGACTACTTTGAAGCGGGTGACAGATATCCCATAACCAGGATTTCATCCAGGCTCTCCTCTATAGACTCCTCTGTGATTTGTGTTGCACTAATAGCAAGGGGGAAGGTAAAATGCTCCAAATCAGGAGAAATATTTTACAGAGAAAGGTAATTTGAGAAACATCTTTCATCTGTTAAGATTTGAGCTTCTCCCAGTAATAACAAGAGCTTGATCAAGCATGAATACTCCCTAGCTATCTATAGATTTGTACTACACAACCTTAGAAATGTCATTGGCACACTTCACAGTGTGATCAATACATTCTTTTTAACCTTTGCACAAGAAGTTGGGATACAGACTAAGATTGATAAAAAGACTCTCCCGCAGTTTGTATGGTACAGATTTAGAGGGGAAAAAAAAAAAAAGAGAGAGAGAGAAAGTAGAAGGGTGGAATTTTGTAACATGCAAACTGAAATTTGCTGTGTTCATTGCAAGAGCCTGCAGGGTTGACTGAGAGTTTAAGTTCAACTCAAACTTGCAGAGAGAATACCCAGATGCCAGTGGTCTCAAATTCATTCCTTTTCTTTGTGGCATTAATCTCTTGCCACACCATCCCCTACTTTTTCTTGTCTTTTCTGTGCATTCTTAAGAACCAAAGAAATTCTTTCATTGTTTTTATTGGCTATGATGACTGGGAGAGTGCTGCTGTGCAAATATAATCGAGTATGTTTCCTGTAAGGGAATATATGGCACTAGAAATTCAGCCATAGCTACTTTACTGAGCTGAGATCAAAAAGCATCTCTTAGTTCTTGTAGCTTTTACTGAGTGAATTCCCAGAGGTTTTCTAGCAGCAGACCAATAGGAAAAGGGAACATTATAATTTCCGCAACATGTTTTTTATGAATCTGAGAACAGCTGAAGTGCTTAGTAAGTATTTTTCTTCTCCCGCTGTCTTATTAGAGGGCAGGGATTTCTTGACTGTTGACCCTGTCCCCCATCAAAAAAAAATCTGCTGTGCCAAAGGAAATGTGCAAGTGACTGTGATGGGACCTTGTAATGACATTACAGGGTTGTCTCGACTATTGGCACTGAATACTCACAGAGCACTCTGGTGAGCCTCAACAGGAGCCAGATCCTGCTCAGCTATAAAGACAGGGTCTCTATCCTGCTAAAGGTTTTAAGGACTTCTCTTCAGTTTGTGTCTTATGTCATCAGAGACACATATTTCACCACATTTTGGGCAACTTATTCTACAGTTTCAATCTCTGGAAATGTTTACTGATAGATGATTTTTTATTGTTTTGTCTATCTCAAGCTCCCATGTCACATATCCTGGGCGGGAATATAAAGATTTGGAAAGAGAGAGTAAAAAGACAAAAACTGCACATTAGCTTTGAGTGAGACATATATTTTGTTGTTTGACCTGAAAGTAACTCGTTTTTACAAGCAAACCAGTGTTGGCTACTGTCAAGAATTTGTTTCATGCAACCAGTAGTAGATCACCCCCATTTGTAGCAATATATGAATTACAGTGATAAAATGTCTGCTTTGGTCACTTATGTACAAGTTAATGACCACATTGCAGCCGACAATTGTTTCCAAGGGAACTTTCAGTAGAGCAAAGAATGACTGGGGGAAACGAGGTGAATACTAAAGTGAATTAACTGGAACTCCTGAAATCTTGCATGTTGCCTGTTGATCAATGGCTGTTGGAAACAAGCAGCAACAAGAACCGAGCCAAACCTTGTTCTCTCGCCTCTTTGTACTTTGTCAGACTTGATCTTTTTAACATTCATTGGTTAGCACTGAAATGTTAAAGTGTTTCTTGCGTGTTCAAAAGAAATTGTATGGTTTGTGCCTTTCTTTTTCTATGTTAGCTGTTTTTTATGCTATCTATAGCCAAGTGGCATGAGTTTTATGACATATTATTTGCTCTTCACAGGTTCCCTTATGTTAGCGTTAGTAAGTGAAGGAAGTGAAGAGAATGGAATTGTCTGCAAATCAATACAAATATTTCACAAATATTTCCTTAGGAGAAAATATTTTAAATCATGAATGGTTTGATAGCAATTCACTTACTAACTTGCCATGAAGTACCAAATAAATCTTTAGTAACTGTAAGGGAAATAACAGTAGCTAGAAGATAACTTTTGGTCTGCCACCTTTTTCACAAGAACAAAATAAAAATGATACCTCAAGATCTCAAATTATCTAAGGAACTCAAAAGATGAAGTACTCTAAAAAGCTGCATGCAACAAATTTCACCAGCCTACAGCAATGTCTGAGTAGCTGGACTTGTACAGTGTATGTATAGAATTTGTAATAATATGTATGTGTATGTGTATGTTATTTTGTTATGCTAATTAAATCTACCTATTTCTATAGTGAAAGGTTTTACGACAAAACATTAACAATATTTCACATTTCACAACATATAAATGATGCACATTTTATATACTGATAGCTATACTACATTTACTGATATTATATCCTTATATAATCAAACTCACTGAAGATTGTGTGCATGCAGATATATATATGCATATGTGCGCATATATATATATAGTATTGATGGAAAAATTATGATCTTCATGACATTTTATTTTTTTAAACACAAAGTAATTGTTCATCTGTCAACTACAAGACAAAAAAGTAAATAGCAAATGTCTTCAAATCTTCCTGAAAACAAGAAATGTTTGAAAGATTCTATGCAAGTTTTAGGTAGTTTATAAAATAATACAATTAGATATGAGAAAGCATGAGAGTAGAGATAAAGGCTCTTATTATCATAGAAAGTAAAGATAAAAGGTTAGGAAATAGATTGTTAGTTCTGAAAAGAAACAAATATATTCAATTGCAAATCCTGCTTTTAAGAGACATCATGAAATAAAGACCTTTCCCCTTTTCTCTGACTTTTTATATATTTACTCTTATGTGAACACATATATTCTACATACCTACATACAGATGTAAGACATGGCAATGTAAGACAGTTCAGTACAGAAAGGATACACAAGAATGTTTCCATTCGTCTAAAATTTGATTTTTTAAAAATCTGTGCAGAGTTTTGCATATGGGGTAAAATTTCTCAGAAAGTCAAAGAAGAGCTCCTGGTGAATAAATTAAAATGGCATCAATATCTCACCTAGGCATGACGTGGCTTGCTTCCTTCCAGCTAACATTAAATAGAAAGCAACAAATAAAGACACATTTCAGTGGAACCAACCACAATTGTCTCTTCAGTCTATGCACTTGACAAACATCCTAAAAGAAGATGTATAAGGAGTCTCTCATACTAAATTCAGTATAGGAAATCTTTAATAACTAGAACTGACTATAATTCCCTCCTTTAGACCATTCTATTTCAATGTTTCATAAATCCTTGTATTGATTAGCTTGATATAGAAAGTTGTCGAGCTCTAAACACAAGAAATTAAACTGAGCGGCAGGTGGATTCTAGCACAGTCCTTCCAGCCAGCACAGCAAAACAATAAACCAAGAAAATAAACCACGCAAGCTATAAATCCAAATATATACAAAGGAGTATTAATGCCACAGCTACCTTTGTTCACTTCTAAAGTTCTGATTATCTTGTTGATGAGATTTACAAATCAAAAGTCAAAGGCAGGAAAAAAATGCTTTATAGTGACCCATATTAATACTTATTAGAATAATTTAATGTCTGTATTCAGATTTGCAAATGAAATGAGGTAATAGCAAATATAAAAGAATAAAAAGTAAGCCTTGAAAGTTATTTAACTGACATCTGAGATGGTTTCTCTGTGATTTTTTCCACAAAGATTTTCTGGTTAGAAAGATCCATTATGTTTATTTCCTGTGACTTCCTCCAGTTCAGTCTTTGAACTTGATTCCTTGTGCTTTAGTGCTTTAAGGTTTGCTTAAAGGACCACTTAAATCGCACCACCAAAACACTTCTGTTTTCCTTTTGGCCATGGAATACCATGAGGTATTTTATATGTTGAAAAGACATTTGTGCTTGACGAGTGTGAGAACTTTCACCATTTACTCCACTGGGATCATTCTTTAGCTCAAAATATGTGATTTTTTTCTTTTTGGGAGTAGTAGAGCTAGTATATTTGAGGATACCGAATTACTCAAGAGGGTAGTTGTTGGCAGCAGGAGCTGGTCTCTTATACTCAGAAAGATTAGTAAAAACATTATCATTTTATGACTCTGGAAACTACTGGAACAAACACTTGGGGGCTGCTTTTCCTTGGTATGGAGGCTGCTGTTGGCTAATTGCCAGTGGAAATGGCCATTGGGTAGCTGTAGCTTCATGTGTATTTCAAGAGCACATTTTGGCAATGATGCGATGGGATAAAATGGCCTTATCGTCTTCTGCTCTAGCATTTAATTTCTCAGAGTCAATGATAAATTAGGTGAAAAAAGGACAAAGTTTAGGCAATTTTATCTGATTTTTAAATTTTACTAGTTTCCAGATAAAAAGTGATCAGTCTAAGTGATAAGAAAAGTTAGTGAAGCCTCCATCCCCATTGCATTGCCTAAAGCAGTGATTCATACAGCCGTTGAACTGAACAGATTTTTCCTCAGTTTGGTAATACATTGTATTTTTTTTCCCAATAAACAACAGTGTGCCACAATGTCCTGATGGCAACTGCCTACTAAAATGCTGTTCTCTTTCTGTTACAGGGCTTGAATGTGCAACATGGTTAAAACCTGAGATGAAGTTTTGGCTTTGAGGAGGCTTGGCTTATTTTTGGCACAGAGCAGTTCAATACTGAATGAGGGAAGAAAGTGCAAGTACTGATTTTCAAGATTTAAAATGATTTTTGTTTTTGAAAACTTTGTACTTGTAAAAAAATGAAGATTTTATCAAGAATAAAAATGAATGTTGTTTTCAGATTTTTAATTCTCTAAGTGTGTCTAACTGTAAAAGTTTTTTAAAAAAGTGTTAACATTATTAGAAAATCAAAATATTCAAGTTGTTTCTGGTTAAAATAAAATAATTGTAAATACAGACAATTTTAACAGATGCTGAATAAAGCTATCTTTTGACCACACTGATGAAGGTACATTAATTTTCTTTCTTATTTGCCAGTAACTCTTGAGAGCAGGTAGACACAAACCTGTGTGTAACAGGCAAAAAGCCAAAGAAAGGTTTAAAAAACTTCATTGATTAACTTCATTAATCTCACGGAAGCAAGGAAACGTTCAGGATCTGTGTATGTTTTCTTCCCCAGGGATGTCAGCGTTGCATCGTCGTGCGCTCGTCAGCTCCCGTCACATTTTTAGAGAGCTGAATAGCGGATCCCGCCGGCCGTTCCAGACCAAGTGGGGCAGTGAAATAATCCTACTGCCAAACTAGCAAGAGGACCCGCTGCCAAGTAAAACACATGAGCCTGCCTGAAGCCTGGGCGTATGAACTGACCTTCCCCCAAATTTGCTAACTACCCTGCATTAGCAGAAACTGTCTAAGGTGAACCCGCATTGTCATGGTGCCGTATTTGTTTCACAGTCCTAGGAACTCTAAAACTGCAGTTACCATATTGGAAAGCAGTGACCATAACATCTTTATACACATGTGTTCTGATGCAATCTTTAATTAAACAAAGAGACACTATCCTTTTTCCTTTGGATCTCTTCCTCCTTCAGGGTACAATGTAAATGATGGCCATATAATGAAGAGCTAGCTGCCTAACACCTCCTCACTAGTTTTGTGAGGCTTTGTGTCTTATGCAGCACTCCAAACTTTTGCTCTGAAGATAAAACTATTAAACTCTTCATGGCTTTTATATTTTTCAGTCTGAATTTTTTCAGGCATACATTAAATTTGTTTTCATAATATCCTTGGCATGAAAGAGGCATGATTATTATTTATATTTTCTAGATAGAAAAGCAGAGTACAGGGACATCAAGGTGCACTAACTCTGTGCTCCTAGCTAGAGTTGTTTAGGATCTGTGTTTGCTTTTTTCCTCTGCATTTTATTGTACAATACTGTATGCAGTCAAAGCACAGCTCTCTTGATCTTTGTTGCAGGTGTGAGTGCTGCGAAGCTCTGTAAATCAAAAACCGTGTCTAAATTAAGGTACCGATGGGGTGATATTCCCATACTTCACAATTCCCCCTCTCCTCCTCCTGAAAGCAATGGACACATTGCTTTCCACAGCAGTTCAGGATTCCCTAAATAATCGCCTGCGCAAAGCTGAGCTTAAATGACTTGAGCAGCATCTTAGAGGAATTCTGGGGTAGAGTCTTAGATAGAATTAGGTCCCCTGGTCATCATTTTTTGCCTTAATTAGGACGGCTCCCTTTCCTTTCCACTTCAACCTACACATCTCTGCACAAGCCAAACCACGAGCCTAAGGACAGCAACCAACTTCATCACTTAACTCTAATTCATCCCTAGTGCGTGTGCATCCCATGGCTTGAATAAGACGGGCAAAAATAACAAGCAATCAGAAATAATTAAAGACTTCATCATAATGCATATACGAGAGGATGTGCAAGTGAGAGTTAAGGTTGCCCAGGCAGCATGAATTCTGGCATTTCTTACCTGTTAGGTGATTCAGTTTGTAACCTTGATAATTAGAGCTGATCAGCACATTTTTGGAAAATGCTGTTTTGCTGAAAGTGAAAACACTCTTCATGAACGTGAGCATTTTAACCAAGAGACTGCTTTGGGAAACAGACAGCTTGGGCTGTGCTAGTTCCCTCACCAGGGTCACACAGATCTCAGAGGTCCCGGCTCCAAGAGCAGCTCCTCGGACACGTGGCTCCCCAAAGCTACAGCTGAATGAAGGAATCTAACTAGGAAGGAAGGAAGGAGAGGGCAGTTCTACAGTTTTACACATTTCTTTTCCCAGCTCCATAATCTCCATGTCACTTGTCCCCATAGCCTTTCTCTAGGTGTCTCATTCTTGTCCTCGTCTGCTGCACTCGCAAATCTGCCCCTCATCTCTGCTGGCAACTGCTCTTAGCTTTTCTCCATCTCATCTCTTTGTTCCTGCCCCTTTCTAACATGGGACTGCACCTCACACTCATCCTACTCTAATTCCAGGGTAAATTTCTTTCT
This sequence comes from Eudromia elegans, assembly GCA_003342815.1. Taxonomy (NCBI): domain Eukaryota; kingdom Metazoa; phylum Chordata; class Aves; order Tinamiformes; family Tinamidae; genus Eudromia; species Eudromia elegans. Next base: position 1,993,544 of record PTEX01000125.1, on the reverse strand, counting down.
CTTTACTCCTATTCTTCCTTCATGCTCTTGCCTGACTTTCAAACAAAATGGCCTGAAGTCCCATGTGTGATGTGCACACTAACTAAAGGGATCCTTGAAAGCCCAGGAGGGAGGCTCGCAGCCTGGCCCCACAGCTGAAATGTAAAGAAAGCCTCTTCCACACATGGTCTGGCACAGTACAGATGGAATCCACTGGGATCCCAGCTACTAATCCTAGTGAGTCTCTATTTAGCATGTGTGATTTTTTTTTACAAGATTTATATCTTCGCAAATTTGGGTTCGTGCTCACAGGCACTGGAAAAGACACATCCTTTTTTTACAAAGACTACTGCCCTTGTCTGTAAGAGAAATACAGTTCCAGAGAAGAATTATCTATGTTTAGCATATGATTAAACTTAGCGTGAATAATTAAAGAAATCCATGTAAGTGAGTAATGAGAGAACAAGCCACAGCTCGAGCGAAATACTCTGATGTGCAAAAACCAGAATCAGGTGGGAGTGTGAGAGAGCCTTGTGTTGACTGCAAGTAGGAAGCAGAGCAAGCTGCTATTATCCGTGGCAGCTAGCTCTTCCAAATCAAAACTGAGAAAATTTACCCTCGCTGAAAACAACTGTTCCTAGCACCACCATACATAAATCCTGACATCCTCTCTTTCCCAAGTGCTTTTAAAAAGTGTTTTCTACCACTATAGGAGTATAGATACACTCCTGGTTCCTATTTCCTATAGGAGTATAGATATTACTGATGCCATGTTAAAGCTATAAAAGATTCATGAAGTATTTTCTATGGTAGCCCTTGTGATTCTGAAAAATCCACCAAACCCTCCATGTTTCATTACTGAGGGATGCATTCATTTCAGAACAGCCCAAGCACTAACCATAACACAAAGATTCATTTCAAAATATTCTGAATATTAATTTCAAAAATAGTATAGTAATGAGACAGTAAGTGGGAGTGGTTGTAATAAACTTAACAATCAAATAAAATAAATAAAATATAATCATTAACTTTTATTCAGAGGGTTTCTTTGATATTGCACATTTAGTTGCTTTGTCACTCTTTTTCCATTTTAAAGGTTTCATAGTGAAAATCTTTTATATCTGTTGTGAACTTCACCTATACTGCCAAAGGAAGAACTAGAAGGTTTGCTATAATTGTTTTAAACAGTTATGTCATGCAAAATTTGTTTATAATGTCTTTTCTGCCTTGGTACTTTGACTGTAAATTATAAGCCATACGGTTTCTTCACCTCTCCCCTTAATGCTGTGAAACAACTGGGTTTAGTGCAAAGCTTTCCCTTCCGGATCTGAGTGTTTTCTCCATCTCTCACTTTGCTTTCCCATCCTCCTAGCTGCCAGTATTTCTAAGCTTCTCTATACGTGATAGTTTTATACAACTAAGCTAAACAGTATTGGTGGCCTGCTACCTTCTTATGTTCATCCCTGTCATCGTGTACACCATTCACAGCTTCAAAGGTTTCCCCAGGGGTCCTAGCACAGTAGAAAATCCTGATTATAAGTGACATTTGAGTGGATTTTTAGAATTAGTGTATTAACAATTATACCCAACCTTAGGCTCTTTATTAACAGTATCAAGACTGTAGTCTAGTGCAGAATTCAATGCAGCTGTGTCATCTTTTCATGAAAGCAATTTCCAGCATATGCATTGATCTTAGCAATGATCTAAGGGTGGGCAAAGAGATTGGTAATATCCTTTTACTAAATAAAATTGGGAGATGTGCCTTTTCTTCTAAAGGGTGAAACATGATTGTAGCCAGTCAAACTTGCATCATTGAAGTAAGCACCCTATTTGGCCTTCAGAGTAGAACATTTCCATTTGCAGTATTGAGGGCAACATGTGAAATATTATACAGATTTTAGGTATAAGAGGTCCTCTACAGCAGGTCTTTGAAAATTGCCTAGAAACCCATTTGCACTCCTAAAAATATTTACAAAACCATCTCTCTATTCGTATCTATGTCATGAAGCAGTAGAATCTAATAGTTATGGGAGGGACATCAGCTGTGGATGGATGTGACCTCATTGGCATAGACGTAATTATAGAAAATGTCTTATTTATGTTTTGGAAATATAGTATGATACTTTCATCTGTGGTGACATATCAGCAAGTCCCTTGAATCTTCTACCTGAGGTTAAAGGTTGAAGTCTACACAAACACCTATGAATCTCTATGTTTTGATGCCAAAAGATATTTTTTTAGGTATGACTGTGCGTTAATTAATTACAATCAAGTATATCTTTTTAATGAATTTGGATTAGAAGCTCTAACTGTAGTCTAAACCTGACAGGGAGTCTGCTATCCATTACTGTCAACGTTTTATTAGTGCTCCTGCCATCAGTATTTAACAGAGAACAAATTTAAGAGTAATGTGCTTATTGAAAACACCTATGAATATAGATGATAATTGTGGTGATGTCAGATATTGATTAACCTGTAAAAAATTAATAACTAATTTAACATTTTCTTTTTACAGAAGAAACACATTTATTTTTAAGGGCCTGTAGAAGAAAAAAATTAGGGAAGTCAAGTATCAGGACAAGGTGATTACTTAACATCTGTGACCAAGGAAAAGGCTCAAGGAGAAAAATCATCCAACATCTGCACTGTCGGTAAAATACTTGTAAAAAACACAAGTGAAGTGTGATTAATCACCATGGATGTATGATTGAGTCAATTGACTGTTACTTTTTCATGATGATTAATCAGCTACAAAAATTATAATTGTCCCACTTGTAGTGGCTGCATGCTGTGCCTGATGACATCATTTGGACTACAGATACTCAATGAGTGGTTTTCTAAAGAATATGCAGATGAACCGGGAAGGGCGGGTGAGGTTAAAGCTACATTTTGAAGAACATCTATGGCTTTAGTAACCCAGACTTGGAATTGCTTTAGCAGCTCACTGAATGGGCAATGCTCCGTTATTCCCATTTTGGACTATCATCATCGGATTAAGCTAAAATCAGAGGCATGAATTTTGCCATTTAATGTTATTAAATAATATTTACATTACAGAAGCTTTTGGAGCCTGTGAACAAAACCAAAAATATTTTTGTGACATCAGATAAATGAATACTATATCCTCAGTGTACTGTATCTAATGCACCTCAACAAGGAGATGGCAGAAAATAGCAAGTTTCCAAAATGGCAATGAAATGCTTAGAAGAATGAATGGGGGTTAAGAAAAAGAAAAAAAAAAAGATAAAAAGATGGGAATTGCTAGCTTTAGAGTGAAGGTGAATAGCAAAGAAAATGATAGGAGTATTGAAGATAACAAAGGTACAGTGTGGAAAAAGAGGAGGCTGTCTATTTACTCTTTCTAAGAATCAAAATCACAGGGTCAGTGGAAATGAAAGTAAGAAAATTCAAATACAACAAAAGAGACTTTAAAATGTCAAAGAGTAAAAAATCAACCCAATGGAATTCATTCCAACTTGATTTCTGTGACTGTATTTAGACTGTAGGAGCAGAGGGCCCATATGGGGTTGGGAACTAGGCATTGCCCATTTCCACTCATCTCCACTCAGGATTTGGTTCCCAGGAGAAACTTGGCCACGTTGCCCAGGCGGGTCCTACAAGCTGCCTGGATCAGCCCTCATCCTACATAACAACCGGGCAAGTGGGACTATCCTGGGCAATCTAGAAGAAGTCCTGAGACAAGAAATGTAATACAAACGCACTAAGGATAGTGAGAACTCCCATAATTATAACATTTTTAAGGGATATGCAGACATGCTTTAGGGCATTAACCAGCCACTAAGAGTTTAGGGAGCAATTCCCTTTACAGGCAGGTGTTTCTACCTCCTTTTTTTTTCTTCCCCTTTCTTTTTTTTTTTTTTTCTTTTTTTTTTTTTTTTTTTTTTTTTTTTTTTTTTTTTTTTTTTTTTTTTTTTGACAAGGTTTCTCATGTCTTCCCCTAAAGCATTTGGGATTTGGCATCTGTCACAGACAGGGACCACACTAGATGGATCACTGATCTAATCCAGTGTGGCAGTTCCTATGTTCGTACGAACAGTGTGCAAGCTGTGTAGCAGATATTGGTTTTACATGTAAGTCTGAAAATGTCATCAGGCTGTTGAGTGGGTAAAGTGCAGCATTTTATAAACATACAACCCTCAGGGCTCCTAAGGAAAGATTGTTACTTTGGCATCTTGGATAATCTGAAAGGGATGATGTGCTAAGATCTGACACAATAACCCAAATGATGAATTATTCCAGGCAATTTTGCCCCATCAAGCTAAATTCAAATATACTAATGGACTGTGCAAAGGGCTGTGCACTGCAAAAACCTCAACCCCTGTTCACTTGCTATTATTTTAAATGTCTTTGTGCCTATAAAGAAATAGTTACTTGCAGAGTACAAGATCCTGCTTTTAAATGAAAGTTCAAAGTCTTATTTAGGAAGAGATATTTTTTTAATGGAAAAAATCTTTAAAATCCTCCGAGATAACATCCTTAGAGGAATATCATCCTTTACACTCATTTAAAATAGATTTCAGACTTCTTTCCAGCCTATTCTGAGCAGGCAATACCTTTCTGAGCTGTACATAAAACATCACTAATGATCTGTAATGAACTGCCTTTTTTTTTTTCCCACACATCCAGCATATTTTTTGCTCTAAAAGTCAAGAGAACAGCACAATTTTAACAGCACTATTCCCCTATTTTGACACTATTCCACTTTCAGCACGTTGGCTTTACTTTTGAACTGCAGCACTTGCAGCAAAACCAGAAAGAATAATCCTGTGTCTCCTCAGGTTGTTAGTTTGTATAGTCCTGCACCCATGCATCCTAAAGCTCAGGTCTGCTTCATTCCTCAAATGTTAAACCTTATTAAAGTGAATTTTCTAAAAGCTGCAGAAAAACAAAAGAGATTCTGTTTACAGGATTATATTTACAGGAGATATAATCTTGGTAAATTCTTGTGTTTAGATAAGAAAGAGAAACATGGGAGCACTAGTCTCTTGAGTTTTTCCTAGGTACCTACTAATTGTTAATTATTAGAGACTAACTAAGTCATTGAAGGGAGTCCTTTGGCTGGTGTCTCAAATGCTGTCATTTACTACTACACAAATCAGCCTAGTGATAGAGTGTCTTTAAATTAGGTTACAACCATGCAGTTATTGGACAGGGAGTAATTGATAAAACCATTAGTAACACTTGTAGAGATAACAGCTAGCAAAATCATGCAACCATAATTATTCCTAATGGATACATGCTATAAATTGTGGCAAGAAAAAAAAAATCTTGCATTATCTTTCAATCAAATTTGACAGTCCGGGTAGATTACTGTAGACTAAATGCTCATGTATGAAAAAAATGACCTATCAGAACATTGTTCCTTTTTCTTTTTTTTTCTTCTCCTTTCCCATCAAATTATGTCGGTGTTTTTGTAATTTCTTTCTGCAATGACTTTGAGACTAAAGAAAATGTAGTCCCTCTTATTAGTTGCCTTTACCAGAGTGTTTTATATTTTCAGTCAGACACAAGATACGTCAAGACTTTTTGTAATGTGGCAACATGAAAAGAATTACCAGTTTGAATAAATGATTCCAGGTTGCATTACATTTTTCCAGCAGCAAAATGTATTCTTTAATAATACATAAAGTTTTATCTGTATTCTGGTGTTAACATTTGTTTCACTGAACAAAGGCTCTCATTCTTAGTGCCCTTCCCCATCCCCCCTCAGCCTCCTCTCCCATCAAAAAATCACTGGTTGTATCAGTGAATTTTCCCTCTTCCTCTGCAAGTAACAAAGACCAGAAGCCACCTCTTTTGACTAGATCAGACTTATAGCTTGATCATATCTTTTCCCCCTCCCCTTTGTGCAAGCTGACACTCTTCAGTCATACATATGAAGGTTGAAGAGGAAATGGCTGAATCAGAAGAGAGGTGGGCAATCCCCGACTCCTGCGATACTTTTATAATATATTGTTGCTGTGGCCATTATTGTGAATTCCAAAAGCCAAATGATTTTTTTGGCAAAGTCTTTTGCCCCGGGATCCCCACACATTTTCAGTCACAGAATCATATCTATTTCTTAAGCAGGAAAGCAATTCAAGGACATAGTCTCGCTTGAGAGTATTCAGAGACTTTAGCTTCCAGGCCCTTGGTTGGGATCCAGCCCAGGCTGGCAGTATCACCCACCTGCTGCCTTATCTTTGAGGCTCAGTTGAGTTCCCGATGGAAAAAGAAGTGCACTAAGGAAAACACTCGCGCAATTAGCATATGCTGATGCTCTCTTGGCATCCTGAGCACAGGGGCTGCCGCTGCTGGACTCCCTCCGTGCCGGGGAGAGGCCATCATTTGAGAAGGAGGTTTGGGTTACGCAGCAGGTCACCGAGGACGGGCGCGCTGTTGTCTCCCTTGCGTGGGCAGGGGGCTTCCACACTTGCAGTGTGTCATTCAGCACCATATTGCAGGTGGAGCTCAATAAAGGTGTCAAGGGTTTTGTATCCCTCCTCCCACTACATCTAAAAGCCAAAAAAGACAAAGCTCCCTGAAAGTGATACCAACATGTTTTCTTTTCCCAGGCTGGCCGTACCGCATGGCTTTCCCCAGCTTGTGAAAACACAAGGGCAGACTGCACTGAAGCTGGGCGCTTCTGCCTTGCTCGCTCGTGTTCTTCAATCTTGCGGGCAATTTCTTTCCTCCTCCCTGCTCCTACAATCAAGGGCACAAAAGCATAACACGGAGCATCACATTTAGGTTCATTTGCCATCTGATAGCTTGTAGAGACAGAGGAACTTCTCGGGTTAACCTTTCACATTCCTTATTTTGAGAAAATCGCTTTTAACCGAGAGTTTCCCCTGGAAAAGCACAGACATAAAATGTAGTTAAGCCAAAAAAGCATTTCCTACTGCAATGTGAGGAATTGTATGCACCGGGAGATTTTATTTTCCTTCCATTTTACCGTGACACATGGGTCGCAGCGTACCTATCATTTCTGCATTAGCCAGGCTTAGATTAGCTTAGCAATATTTCTTGGCAACTCCTGAAGTCACACTAAAATGAGTCACCCACATCTTAACAGCATGCCAAAATGATTCTGTTACTTCTACAAACAAGCACCCCAACTTCTTATTGATTTGCCGCATGCAGATTTAATGAAGATAAGTCAGCGTTTACTCAGCAATGATAGCCACTTTGAACAAAACGCTTGGCCATTTGAGAAATCTCAGGTGTTGCCTCGCCATGAGAGCAGGACAAATTTATTTTGCCATCCCTGAGAGAGGATTTAGTAATTGTCTTATTCTGCTGCAGGTAGGGCAGAAGACACAGCTCCGGCTTTGCTCTCCTGTGCGGCTGCTGTAGTGAAAACCTGCTGGGTCCGACTCCCGGACTTGACAGTCTAAACGGATTAGTTTTATGACTGAAGCAAGGACATCCCCTTATGTATTATATGCATCAAATTTCAAGCAGGTAAATGCAATCCTCATCTTCAATAACCGCATCCACTTGATTTTTCTTTCTGAATGATTTGTTGAATGTGCATACAGACCCGTACATAAAATGCTGCGTATTACAATACGAAATTGGAATCCAGCCTAGACTTATGTGCATTTTTATGATACCACCCCAAACTATAAAAACTCCATTCAGAAATCAAGTTAAAATTCAACATATCAAAATGTTTCAGTAAAAATCAAAACTGAGCTTTTAATATTGTTTTTAATGGTTTGTTAAATGCTTATAAACCAGCTTTGAGTATAACAAATTAACTCAGTGAAAATTAGTTCAGGTGAAACCGTTTGATTTTCTCATTGTCCTCTAAATTAGAAATTAACCACCCTGACACATACACTGTACTAGAGCAGTACAAGGTTTTAATATAGCCAAACTCATCCAAACCTCATACTTCCCTGGAGAAAGTTGAGTTTCTAAAGATTTAATTCAAGTTCCAAGGTCAAACTGAATAGATCTGAATTTCTCCTTAAAATGGGAGTTTCATTCCAATGAGGACTCGACTTCAATTTACTGCTTCTCCCTAAGTTGTGACAATATGGCACATAACATTGCATGCAGATAGCAAATCAAATGCACTGACAGCACAATGCCAAAAAGGGTGCCCAGGAGCACGCTCTGGAGGCTGCTTGTAAGATGGGATTCCTTTTTTTAAAAAAAAAAACATTTTAAGAGATTTTTCCAAATCATGCTGTTGCAACATTTAAACAAATCCAATACCTTTCCTGGGTCTTGCAGAAGGTCACAAAAGAAATGTGAAACAAAATCTCTCCTATTTTGCAGGCACAAAAACCCGACAATATATTCCTGTTTGGTACGCTTTAGCTCCTTTTATTCGTTTTCATGCACATCTAGCATATATTTCCATGTAAGCCAAAACTTAGTTTGAGTAACGAAGGACATACCTGCAGAACCCTGGGGACAGGCTCTGGCCTCTGTTAAGTCTGCTTTAGTGAACCACTCCAGTCAGACTGAGAGATGAAGAGCTTTACCTTCCCAGTGACGGTGTTTGTGACTGTCCCTGTGCTTCATGTCTTCCCCAGCTTATGGAGCGAGCAGGATGTTGGGAAAAGGAAGGCAACCAGCCTTACTTACTAGCCAGTTACCACTTCAGCCAGGAACAAGTGGGAGATATTCAGGATTCTCCTAAATTGGGAAGTTGGTTAGAGATTCACCTTGAGTGAGTGAAGGTCCCTTTTTGCACTGTCTCAGATTCTGCTTCAGCCAAACCATGGTGAGACCTAAGAATCAGGGGTATGGGCAAGGTTTGCTATACCAGCTCTGAACAAGCTATGCCTATGCAGCACGGCAGAGCTCTGTGCAAAGAAACTATTAGGTCTAGGGAAGAATATAACTCGTTAGTGAGTTGCTCCATCAGGGCTAATGAACCTTATCAGCTGACAACGCTGCACACTGCCAGCTCTGGAGCTAGTTCACTCTGAGCCAGCTCAGGTATCTTTCCAAGGTGCTGTATTTCATAACGTTTCCTGTTGGAGAAATTCATCGTGCTATTTGTAACACTCTAGAGAATTAAGTAAGGATAATTATCCTGTTTGACAGATAAGAAAATTGAGGGACAGGCTGTTATTAAATTGGATTCTGCTTTCACTGAAGTCAGTGGGAAAGCTTCTGTGATTTCTATGCCTCATCTCATCACCATCACTTCCTGAAGTCAAACAGGAGATCTAGGATAAACCCAACACAGCATCCTAAATTTCTGGATCCTAATCTTCCTTCCTTCATTTTTTTTTTTGTCTTGGAAAACCCTATTCATCAGCTATTCCTTGTGTGTTTGCTCTTCTATAAGACACGGAGCCACAGAGTGCTTTTCTGAGAGCTGTAGGACAGGACTACTCTGAATATTTGCTTGCAATAATGTAGCAGAAAGCCACAAACAAACACTGTAGAGGCTCTAGACAACAGACTTGTCGTGTTCTAGTCCTTACAAGGTCTCCAAGGACACTTACACACTTCAGGTAAGAGTTTGCTGCTGTTGTTGTTGTTTTCTGGTAGGATTGCCAGAAAAAGAAGTACAAATATCCTAGACACATGTTTGTGACTAGAGCACATAAAAGAAAGGAAATCCCACTGCTGGCTAGTGGTGTTCTCTCTACAGCTACAAGCAGAATTTCTGTCCTTGGATAATTTCCATGTGCTTTCTTTTGCCTACACTGAAGAAATTAAGTTCTCTGCTGGTTAGGTATTGAAATGGAAACAATGCAGCTCTCAGTAAGAAGTTTTCCAATTTATTATAGTATTTTTACAAATGGCATTCTGCATAACCTATTTGATATAAAACCTGAAAATGAGCTTGTACTAATGCTTTACTAGGAGGCTTTTTACTTTCCATTCTGAATGGGAAACAGCACGAGAATAAGGTGACATTGCATAGATACAAGTCCAACAACATCAAATTAAGTTCTGTTTTTTTTTTTTTGTGTATTTGTTTTTTTTTTTTTTTTAATGAAGCACATCAGCAAAAGTCACTTTAAGTACAGAGAATAAATAGTAGTGTAGTAACGAAAATATTCTAGCTAAATTTTAAGGATTTTTATTCATCCACTAAATGTGCACCTATATCATATAAGAATTAATGTTATTAAGAAAAAATTTTCAAGTTCTGGCCTCAGGAATATAAAGCCCATTCAAAGACAGATAGTACACTATTGAAGTAGGTGACTTTGAAAAAACCTTTTAAAAGTGGTCCCAGAGACATGCTATCTAGGACTGTTAGCCAGGATAGCAGAATATATACATTTAAGAAAGTCAGAGACAATATTCAAGGTAAAGAATGTTACATTTAATATATATTATAGATACGATATGAGTGTTCTTGAACAGGTGGCAAGGTTGAAAGTGTAAGTTCTGAGGACAAGCTGAACATCTAAATCTAGAAGTCTGAAAAGAAAAAACACTTAAGAGGAGATTTAATTGAAGTATTTAAAATTTTAAATGGAACAGATAATGTCAACATGAGCTGCTATTTTCAGACCAGCAAAAAAGATAGGACAAGAGGAACATAAATGGAAATTAAAGGTGAACAAATTCAGAACAGACATAGGTACTCATCCATGATGAGAATAGTAAATGTATAAAGATTTGCCATAACTGTTGAGTGTCTGAGGCAAAAATTCTGGTGCTCCTTCTCATGTGTGTTCAGTGGGTGTCCTACACAAGGCGCAGTCAAACAAGAAAGGCAGATGCTGGTGGACAAAACGACAATGGTTCTCCCATTAATTTTCCCTCTTGTTCAAATCAAACATAATTTAAAAAATAGATGGAGTTCAACAGTCTTTTGCTGCCCTTCAAGAAAATCAAGTTTTTTTTTTTTTTTTAAGATTTATCCCTATATGGAAGATATTTTCCTTTTCATGTAGTGCCTTGAACTTTAAATGTTTACTAAGCACTTCTCAGGAAAAGCTTTATAATATGTATAATATATATATAGCAGTATACAATAAGTGGCATGTGATTCTTTAAAATAAGGATTGAGTGCCAGAATAAATATATACACTATGCAGTTTTCAAAAAGGAAGTATTACAGACTGGTCTCATCAACAATAAGAATAAAAGTGAGATATTCTACAGATTGCAGAAAAATTATCTGAGCAAACTGTTCAGAGTGCAATTCAGAGTCTGAGAATAATATCTGTTCAATCACATGGCACATGACATAGTATATGCCATAATAATCAAGGAATCTGTGTGTACATGTATTCCTAAGAGGTTATGTGTATGTATGTGTGCGACTGTTTACTCAAAAGACTTTAGGGGCAAACAAGGAGAGTTTTAAACACATGCTATTACAATAATATATTAAAATACTAGCAAGAGTCTGGAATTTACCCTGTGGTGAGCATTTAAACAGAGAAGAGTGATAAACTCTAACTTTTAGACCAAAAAAGCATGAAAACTCAGTACATGTGAAGGCAAATGGAGAAATCGAGTCTTGAGTACAGAAATAAAGAAGATAAATATAAGCTGCTGGATAAAGACTATAGGTGCACTTAGAAGCAATATAGCTCTAATTTGGGAAAGATATGGCAATTAAAAAAAAAGCTAAAAGGAAAATTGGAAATGTCATTGTAAAATAAGCAGAAAAACTTGATGAGCTGAAGATCTGTGAAGAATCGTCCAAAAGGCCTAGAGAGATCCCACCTACAAATAAGCCAAGATCTTCATTTCACAGCCAGCAGTGGAGATGTATCACAGTGTAACAGCACAGTAAGAGTTTATATGAGGTCCGTATTAAGTCTTGCTCATAGTAATTAACAGATTTACTTGTAAATTCTCACTAAATTAATTCAGTACTTAAAGAGTAAGTGCTATAACATTAGGAAGGATATCATGTCTTTTATTATTATTATTTTTAATTCATATCCAAGAGGTTAAAAAAACAGCTCTAGGGGTTTTTGTGTGCGTGCGCATGTTTAGCTAAGTCGGTAATTCTAGTTCAAGTAGGGGGTATTAATTAGAAAGACCAAACTGTCTTTGCGCTCCCTCACCAACATTTTTATTTTCTTCAAATAACACGAGGTTACTGTTTGATAAGGGAATGTTTCAGTCTTTTTCAATTAGCAGTGAAGTAATTTTCTTTTTTACAGTAGTCTGGTTTCTGGTTAGCTGACCAACAGAACAATGATGGCTATTTTATACTGCAGAGACAGCGCTGACAGGGGGTATAATGAGAGAAACGGCCTCAGATTTTCTTATTAACAAGTGTAGCCAAAGCCCCCGTTGGCCCCGCTAAGTGGGTAATAGCGTATTACTCTAGTGGTGAAGGCCTTTAGGAGATTACAGACAAAGTTGGTTAATTAGTGGGATCTGAAGTGTTACTTCTAATGCTGCCCCAGCTCTGCAGTTTTCCTACAGTTTCTAATTATTTGCCTTTGAATAAGAATACAGTACTAGATTTCCCAACCTGATTATTTCCTAAAATCTGAATAGATAATCAAGCACTAGTTATTTCAATCAAAATACAGTCAAATTGAGCTTAACCACAGATGTATGAATACGGCAGATTTGGTATTGATATTGATTTCCCAGTAAATCATCTTAAGTTCGAATGATCAAAAATCAAGACAGGTCAACATCAAAGAAACAGGAATATTGGCATGCAAGCAAGCTCTCTTGATTGGTACAAATTAAAAGATCATTTATTAGTGATTATGCTGTATAATACTGCCAGTGCCAAATGAATGCAATTAAGATGAAATGGGCCCCTGCAGCTACAGGGGTTAATAAAGACTGAATTCCTAATGATTTTTCCATTAATTATGAAGATGTCCACAAAACAGCTTTAACAAAGCTGTGGCCACCTCAGACAAATCTTTGTAATCTGTATAAAACGTCTCCCTTAATTGACACGTTAGTGGGATAATGTAAAGATTTTAACAGCTCTCCAATGATTACGTGCCAAATAAGGGAACTCCTTCAGGAATGCAAAACTTGGGGTGCAGAGGAAGCGTCGTGGTGGCTGAAAATGCTTTGCCTGGCTAGAAAACATCCTCTTTATATCAAGTGTAGAGCTGCCTACCTGCTAGAAACATCACTGTACACCTGCTGCAACCAAGAGGCATTGCTTTAGTGCCCTAGACTGCTCGTGCTTTTGAGGAGGCTGTGGAGGAAAATAGTGTGAAATGGGAGAAAAGACTGAAAGGTTTAGAAAAGCTCTTCTCCCCCTAACACCGCCAGAGGATGTGAGCAGCGGCCTCTGCAGAGGCCTTGTTCATTTGGGGGATGATTCTGGCCCTAAAAACACTGGTTTCTGGTCGGGGAGGGGTCCTTATCGTGGAGAGGTGCTACCTGGACACACCACGCCACACGGCTTTCGGGTCTCCCACCCCTGCTGCTGGAGACCGGTTTGATACGCGCAGAGCAAGGGCAGACTCTGACCTTTCTGAGGGAAGGGCAAAGCCAGATGGTGCCTCTTGCTCCGTTTTTGTTGCCTATCAACACAGAGCTGTCTCCGATTGCTTCTCAGAACGGGCTTGCCGGGCTTGTGGCTGTTTCTTGCTTATTCATGGGATTTCCTCAGGATTTTTAACTGATTCTTTTTCATCAGTATGATCATTAGCTCTCATCTGTCAGCTAACAAGGAGAAAATCCCCAAAAGATACAAAAATGAGGCGATTGCCTGGATGCTCGATTAGGCACCTGTTGCCTCTCAGCATTAAGTTAATTTCCTTGCTAATTATACGTGTTTTTCATACCCCGTCTTTCTCCCTCTCTCTGTTTTCTGTTGTACAGAAGACATCAGTTTTGATGTGGTTTGCAAAGCAATTGGAAATGCATGGATGAAGCTGGTTATTTTCCTGGTCAAAGGGGATTTTCTTGTCAGGCCACTCTCAGGTACCATTTTTTTTTTTCTGTAAAGGGGATGTATAAATTTTGGTCACTAGAAACCTGGCTACCTGTGCAGGCATCATCAATCTGAACCTTTTAAATCAATGATGAAAACACTGCTTGCTATTTCAGTTACAAATTTTTTAAATTTTGGAATATCCATGAGATCAAGCAGTCCCCACTGATTTATTTTTAGCATTTCTCTGGAACTAGTGACACCTAACTTCAACATGACGAGAAGAAGCACTGACAGGGATTTGCTTCTCATCCTGCTTTATACTCCTAAAGGTTAGTCATCTAGGCTACTATCTCTGGTAAGGTTGGCACATCGGCTTTCTTACATGTCACCTTTTAAAATAAATCACCCTCCGGAGGTGTCCCTTTCCCTTTGCTCACTACAGGGAGAACCTAGACACTTGCATAGATTTGGACAACTGACTTTTAAAATCCCTTTCAAAACCTGAAATATTTCCCAGGTGGGAAAAACTCTGGTGCTTCACTGCAAAGTAGATAAATTTAAACCATGCTAGTGTATGTGGCAACGCAACTTCTTCTTGACAAGTTACAAGCCTCTGAACGCTGCAAAGCAGGATGAACCCTACTTCATCTCCTTTAATTTTTCAAAGCGATGAAGGATCCGAGTGTTCAGGAAAGCAGGTGTCTGTGGCTTTGGTGGGCTAGGAAGGCAGTTACTGAAGTATCTTTTTACAAATGCAGACCACACAGGGGAGGCAATTCCTTTGCACCACAGCAGAAAAACTACTTGTACCCCAAAGATCATACTCCTTCCAGAACATTCTCCTAACACTCGAAGTAGGTTACTATAAGCAAGACTAATCCAAACCAGATATGATTTGAAAAAGAACTTGTTGAAAATGAAAGACATTGGAAGATTTTTCCATGTATAGAAAGATCAATACTGAAGCCCCAAATGCTCACTCTTCTTTTGCAATATCTTGAGCATCTCTGATTAAAACACATAAAAACTAAATGCCATATAGAGAGATAGAAATTGACACAGGAAATATTTCTAAATCATGTATATCTAGACGAGTTGGAGCAAACCCAAACTCCGTGTTTTGCCCATGTTGCCCTATGGATGCTTTGGTTAAAAGCATTCAGGGATAAGTTGAAGGAGGATGTTCAAGAAGGAACAGACACAGGAGCAGTTTGGACAGAAGAGTGGTAGTTTTCACCCAAACCTGCCTGATTCTGCTGCGTTGTTCCATGCTTTGTTTTATTGTATGCTGTGTCTTCCTGAACTTTGAACTCAAAAAAAGTTTTTTGTTTTAGCCTTTGAGCTTGCCCAATTTCCCGCCCCGTTGTTATTCTGTGTTTTTGTTGCCTTCTTTACTATATTTCTTCCCCAGATCCTGACCTTCACTGCAGCATTTTGATTTCTCTAATTCACAGACAGCTTTGTCTCTGTATCAAATTTGATTTAGCTCAAGTAGCATATCTCATCTAGATCCCTGTTGTTCACTGATGATCACTAATTGCGTCTATTGTGCAGGTACATTGGAATTTCCTTTAGACGAGTTGGGGTGATACAGTTTGGAAAAAAGACTCTGCATGGAGTAAGTTGCAAGTGAATATCTAATTGGTCTCATCCTACAGGGTATTCTTACAAGAGTTAATGCTAAAAAAACAAACAAAAAACCCACAAACAATTCTGATATATATAATCTATTTAAGTGTGAAATTGGATTTTCAACATAAAGATCAAATTCATTGACTTCAGCGATGTTACACGAGGGATAAATTGGCCTTTTAGTCATTTTATTGCATCTGCAAACTCATACCTCATACCTTATCTTTGTCATATCTGCTATCAAATACTTATTCATACAGCAAATAACTTATTTGACTCTTTAGTAAAAAGGCACCAAATTCAAATGATATCTGCTAGACCAATAAATATGAAAAGGCTGCCAAATATGCATGAATAAATCCCCATAATCTTACTTCTTAGATTTTCATCCATACAGGATATGTTAGGAAGACTGTTACAGAGGAATTGGCCTGATTTTGATCTCTCTGGTATAAATCAGGAGCAGCTCTTTGGTAGTCAATAAAATTACACTGTTAAATCAGAATCAGGATCCATTTTTCTTTTTTTTTTTCTTTAGTGTTTCAACACTGTTGGTCTAACAAACATCTGAAAAGTGGAACGTATTCAGATTTCTGTATAATTCTCTTCTGCATAATTAAAAAATAGACTTTGTTTGGCACTATTTAATTCTTCATTGTTATAGTCACTGATTTTTTAGAAAACACTGTGGGGCAGTTTTGCAAAGATATTAGGTGAATCACCAGTGAGTATAAAATTAGGATAAATAACAAGGCAGTTATTAAACAGAGAGCTGTTACTGTTTTATATAGATACATAGATACTATTTTCAGGAATCTTTATTTATTTTTACAAATTGTACATGTTTTGAATTTGCAATTGAAATGGTGATTTTATTTGCATGTGGTTCAGGTTCAGTTAATGGAGACTTCCACCATCTAGATGGTTTGCCAACTTTTTGCTGAAGTTTATAAAATGACTATGACCTACAAGGATGAAATGAATACTGAGAGTGAGGAAGAAAACTGTGTCCCAACATTTAATGTGCTTACTCATAGCTATACCTATTTCAATCAAAAAATCAAAAATAGATCTGAGTATCCATCAGTTCATTAAAAATGCACTGTAAACTATGCTGCAGACTGTATTAAAGTATTAGGCTAGGGAGAATGAAGAGCTGCTGAATTCAAGTTTCTAATGAAGCTCACTGGGTTGTACCTAGTCACCAGACAGGGACTGCGTATTTTTATTTATATTAACTCTATGTAGATTATTCAGTCATCAGTCCTGCTTTCTCCAGTTCCAGCTGATCAATACTGTATGAAATAATGGTTTCTGCAGAGGGTAACAGCCAGCTCTAACTGTCTTGGGAAGAGTACCTTGCAGGTTCACTTCCTCACATTCTCCTTTGCCAAATAAACTTAAGAATTAAGAATCAATATCAACATAACACACACTTTCAGACAATTTGAAACATCCCATTAACTAAGCTAAAAGCAGAGTTGAATTACTGCCTGCAGCACCTGGTGCTGTTATGCAGACCTACTACTGTCCTCACAGCCATGTGCACTTCTGCCAGAAGCTGATATAACTCCTGCTTGTCCTATGTCTTGAAGCATCTTGTCTTGTCTAAGACCTTTCCAAAAAACATGGGTGAATTAATGTTCCTTGCTTCCTTGCCTTCTGGGAAAATTGTCGCATATGAATCCTTTGACTGTCCCATTGCTTTTGACCCTTATTGCCTTATTTTACCTATTATTCTAGATATACTTAGGGAGATTTTCAACTGATAACAGTGTTTGACTTACCTACTTCCTTATATGTCCCATGAACTCTCTGATATCCTCTTCTTATTGTATAGACATTCCCCTGCTACCTTTTCTGTTGAATTAAATTTTAGCAGGTGACAACACCAGGCTTTTTTCCTACTATTTCGTGATTTCCTAGTGCTCAGTATGGTCCACAGTCTGACTTTTCAGTTGTCGTCTTTTAACAGTATTTTTCATATCTTTAACCTGCTGAACTAGCGGAACTAGAAAGAAAACTTACTCATTTAATGACACACTTTCATGCAGAGTACTTAAGTATGTGTCTTTGAAAATAAAGCTAATCATCATATGCTGTCTGGCAGATCATGTTAAACAAAACCATGTTTGTTACACCACCTATTTAGCTGATTTACCTTCTAGTGAGGGTACCTCAGTGAAAGGGAAGGAAATATTTGAGGACTATGCACACCGAGCAACTGGTTTCCAGGAAAATAATTATAATTTATACAACAATGAATTTATCCAACAGTAAAAGAAAATGCCATAGAAATCAAAAGCATGGGACCTTCTGATTTTGCTGAGCTTTCCTATTTGCTGGGAGGCTTTCTCAATTCTCTTAATTTTTGGTCATCCTACTCTTTCAGCAAAGAATAAGTTCCTTGAAATCTCTGCCCTTGTTGTGGTGAAGTGAACCCAAATTGACTTGATCAGAGTGAAAGAGAAATGTATGTAAAGCAAGAACCAGAGTTCAAGATTTACTACCTTTTTTGAATCTCTCTTGGACCACTGCTTTCTGCTATAGATCCCTTTGTTTGTTGTGATTTACCTTTCTATGACCTGAATCTTGCACAGTGTGGAGAAGGGAGCAAAAGCAGCCGACTGCCTACGAAAGCTGAGAATAGGCACTATGTATAAGCTCTGTTACAAGACTTATAAAAGTCAATACTCTTCAGTCCTTGTTCCCTCAAGTGATTTCACACATTTCAAACAGTAACAAACTCCAAGTGCAGAGTGGCTATCTAGAGGACACCTGCCCATGGCAGGGTGAGGAGATTCATCATTCCCAGTTTTCCTGATGAAAAAATGACAAATTCCCAGCATTTGGGATTATGAACACTGAAAACAAGTATGATCTCCCAAAAGCAAATAACTAAAACATAAAAGACTGTTATATTGAATGGACAAGAAATATTTACACTAAGCTTTCTCTGTAGAATGACATTTGCCTTATGGTAACTAGCAGTCAACTAGTTTAGAAGATCTGGTTACCCTCTGAGGTAATCTAATGGCTTATTTGCTCTCCTTAACCTCCTCTTTAATGACCAGTAATGCTAAGTGGCGGTTGCATATGTGGTAATACACTGGCAAATTTGGAGAGTACCTCAGAATGCCATGGAAATAAAAATAAAAAAAAAAAAAGAAGAAATTACAAAAAAAAGAGAGAGAGAGATAGAGAGAGAATTAAGGCAATCTGTCCTAACATATGCCATTTCAATGTTTTATGAAAAGGAAGGCGCGTGCACGCACACACACACACACACACACACACACACATACATGCACACACACACACAAAGGCAACAGGTTTGAAACAGGTGGAAAAGGAAAAACTGCAAATTTCTCATCAGGGCTGGGGTGGCCGGGGCCCAGGGCTGAAGGCGCTCGGGAGCTACCCCAAACTGATCACGGATGGTTCCAGCTGGTTCCCTAATGGATGCCAAAATACAACATGGCAGGAGAGCAAGGGAGGTATTTAAGAAAGGGGCAGTAAGGGGGGAAGTGAAGGGAGCAAAGGGGAGGGGTGAGTGGCAAATGAAGGTACAGGAGGAGATGTGAAAGGGGCACAAGGAGGCCCAGCTGGGAGGACTTGTCTTGGTGACGGCCATGGCAGAGCAGGGGCACCCCGGGGGTGCTGTAATCCGTGGGGAAACGCACACCAGAGCTGCAAAGAGGAGTGTGATGGAGGCAGCGGGGATGGGGCAGAGGGCTGCGAGCTGGTCCTGCCGCCCCCGGCTCCCTGAGCCATCAACACGCCGCGACGTCAAGGAGAGGCACCAGGAAGGGGCGGGGGAGAGTTACAGCACCAAAGCGGAGCCCAGGGAAAGCGGGAGCCGAGGCGTTTTTACAAGAGTTACTGTAATGGTTTGCGTCGTCTTTGTTTCTTAATACTCAGATCAATAATTAAAAGTTTGTTAATTGGTAGTAAATTAAAGTAATTCAAATCTCCCCAGCTGAGACTGCTTTGCCCGCAAAAATGGTTTAAATAAAGAGATGAAAGAGTTTCCTGCTTGAATACAGGAAATCGTTAGGGAGATTTTTTTTTCCTTTCAGTTAGGACCAAGCATTTAATGACCGACATCAATAAGAAAGTGTGTGTCTATTCTACAGTAATATTATCAATTTTAAATATTTGTTGAATTTTGGTTCAGCTACCTTTCTATTTTCAACTTCTAATAATATATTTCAGCATACTCTCTGCAACTAAAGCTGGACCTGTCACCCTGAAACGTAGACTTTGCAGAAATACTCAGTTTAGGAACCGTGGCAAACAGAATACGGTTTCCTTTGACTACTAAATTACCAATTAGAGCCCAAGAGAGACCCTTCCAGAACGTGAAAACATACTAGTAAAGAAGAAAAAAAAAGAACATTCTGAAAGCAAATATTTAAAAATAATGTAGCTATGCAAATAACTAGGCTTTTAAGTTCTTTTTTTTATAAAATATGGTTTAAATAGGATTTGTATTGCAACTGACAAGAGTTCAAGCACGTCTTTGCCATTTCCCATTTAAAATCTTGCTGGCTGGACAATAGTGAAAGCGAATTCTTTACAGGAAAAGATAAGCTGATGAAAGACTCTATATTAAATACATCGTTCAGGCCTCTCTGCCTTTCACATTCGTCTGTTAGACCTCTGAAGGTCAGCAAGGAACTAAGGGCTTAAGAGACTGCAGCTATTCTAACATGTGGCTAATGGACTATCCATTCCAGTTTAGGCTGCTGGGGTCTGCACAGTTATACACAGCTCAGAAGGTTTTCCAGGAGCTAATATTATAGAGAAGCGAGGAAGAACAAAACAATTTTCATTCCGAAGGTGCTAGATGTCACTCTGAGTTGGTGCACTCTCACCCGAGAAGGCTTGTGCTAATCACAAAGCGGTGAATGCTAGAACACATTTGAGCCTTTCACTCTGCTAAACAATTCCTCTCCTTATCAATTGTTACACAGTTTTCAACAGTTGTGCATGTCCTCATTTTGTAAGACAGCCAAGTAACAGAAAGGTTTGTATTTAATGGAAGAAATGCTTGTAGAAATGTTTGCAGTTCCTTGCCTCCAGTTTGTGCTAGGCTCACTTTACGTTATTTCTATTTAAGAGAAAATCTTTGGAGAAGGCAGGCTGCGTATTAGGTAATCATGTTTCCCTTTGCCTTAAAATGTTCACATGATTTGTAGCATAGGAACTGAAATTGGATATTATTAGAAATAATGATGCTAGGATAGTTTGCAAAAGTAAGACACTCGGCACATATATCTCATTTAGTGGGATGCGTTGTGTTTCCCAGAAAGAACAGATACTTTCAGGTGTATTTTTCTTTGCGTTCATTGTGTATATTTGTAACAAAATCCCTTGTATTTTATTTTATGTTTGTTTAAGTAATTTGCAACGATAGGAATTAGCAAACTGTTTAGTTCCCTTTAGTTTTCCAGGAGACAGACTATATTCTTTGTTGGTTCTCAATTATACTGTTTACACTTTAGCATACCTCACGTTTTGTTATTTTCAGAAAATATAACATATATTAATTGCAAGACTGCCTTAGGTGAAATAGAAATATTTGCCTTTAAGGTGCTATTATTTAAATTCTGCTTCTCTTGATCTAGTAGGTCAAGTTCCTGATTCTTCAAGAGAATTGAGTCAATGGTCAATGGTTTGTGTGATTAAAAATTATTATCTAGAACTATATATAAGCTGTGAAGTGAGGGATGTATCTTCAGAGAGGCTGAATGTGCTATAGTTGTAACAAAATAGTGGGATGTGTAGATCACAAGCATCCTTATTAAGCATGTAAGTGTCCGTCAAACATGAGGCCTTTCAGCTTGTGTGCTTTGGTCAGTGCTCTCTCATTAACTGGTAACAGTCTAGGTTGTGGAAGAGTTGAAGAAATAATGCCATACTGAATAAACAAATCTGGTAGCATTTGCCTCATTTTCTGCTTATCACAGTTGATGAAGTGAAAGAAATTTTAACCAATTTCTTCCTTTGAATTCCCAGGCCGTGCCTAGCTAGGCCTTTTATATCTGACAGTTGCAGAAATCAAACCAGAACTGTGGAATGAGTGATATCCAGAAAAGCTTCATCCTTATCCTTAAGGATTCTTAAGAATAAAGTGGAAAAAAGGAAACTCAGCCATCTTCCATATCTCAGCTCATGCTCTTGCTACTTTGATGTTTGCTCATTTTTTTGTATTGTGGAAAGAAGTATTTATGAACAGAGTTTCATCCCAGTCTGCACTAAACCAAAAAAAATGGCAGAGCGGATAAAAGTCAGAGAAATGAAAAAAAACCTGAATAAGTACAGAGTGCTTTTGACAGTGTTTCATCATTAGAGAAAAAAAATAAAAGAGAGAGAAAGGACAAGGAAGCCATCAGTAGAGAGGAAATGCTAAAAAGTCTATATATTATTTTGAATTACCTCAATAATGTATCATAATTGCAGAGACAACCTTGAAGAAAGAATACAGGAGAATCATAAAGATATCCATGAATGAAAACCAGGAGGACCAATCAAAAAGCCCAATGAAGTTTATTTCTCCATTAGCTATAGCCCAGAGAGGATATTTGGAATAGAATAAGATCACAAAAAAAAAAAAAAAAAAAAAAAAAAAAAAAAAAAAAAAAAAAAAAAAAAAAAAAAGGGCAGAACAATACGAACATCCTCAGCAGCTCTTTTCTGTTTATCTCAGATTCCTTCAAAAAACTCCACCAATAGTTGGGTTTCAGCTCCAGCCCACGCAACGTGATGGAGCAGTAGCCATCAGGACTCAGCCCCGACATGCACATCTCTCTCAAAAGAGTCAGAGCATCTCAGTTCAAGACAATACTGCTGCAACAAGTAGTATTTGTCACTGTGTTTTATTGACTTGCTAACATCGTTTATTTGAGCAATAAGTATGACAGAGCATTGTGTTCATGCCATCAGAAAAAGCTTTGGGTCATCTAAGACAAGAAGCTGAGGGCCAAGTGGCTACAAAGTTTTGTAGTCAAACTTTGTTTTCACTTTGTAGTGAAACAAACAAACATGTTTGTTTTGTTAGAACCAAATTCAGTCTGCATTAAATGCTCAGGAAATAAATACTCTGTCCCCTTGCTATTAAATGTCCCAAGGATACACACAAAGCTAAGCCGAGGAGAATATCAGACTTCATTTCAGGAAATCATGAAATAATTGAGTGTTAGGAAAAAAAAGATTTTGATTCTCAGCTTACAGAATCTTATTATGGGTTTGTTCTTTTTTCCTAGTAAAGGAGTGAGCACCACTTCTCAGCATCTGCTAAAGAAATAAAAATGTGGTAAGTAGAAAGAGATCACGAAGAACACTTGCAATACTTTACAAAACTTACTAAGCTTCTGAAGAAAGGTGCCGAGTGCAAAACAAACTCAAATTCTCAAGATTCCTGTTTAGATACCAGTCTAAAAATTAAAAGGCAAAAATATACCATTACATACTGTTACTCAGCAAAGGCTACGTAGCCTGCATCTGTCTCTTCTATTAAACAAAGTGAGTTACATGTGCTTTAACATGCACTACAGTCATGTAAGCACTCATGAAGAACTCAGAAGACTAAAATGAACAAAAGGCCCTTTAGCGGTCCTTGAGTAAAAATAATTGTGATGTTAAGCAAGAACTCTGTGGCAATATATTTATGGATTGGATAGCTTTGTCGTAGTTGCAGTGACAGTGGACTTGCCGACTTGCCTTATTCTCATATAAGCAATGCAGCGGAAAGATAACCTTAACAGAGACTGAATTCAGCTATGTGCAACTGTCAAGATGGAAACTATGCCTTAAAATTATTCAGGACTAGACAAAACAGAGGAAATTTCAATTTTCACTGTAAAAAGCCAGTGAAAGTTATTTGCACATTGCAGGAAGTTGTGATTCTTCCCTACCAATTTATTTCATTTCAAAAAAACCCCAAAACACCCTACTCTTTCTTTTTTCAGACTTGTTAGAGGGTAGAAGACAGAGTTATTTTCTAGATAAAAAGCAGAAATCCACTGAGATCCCTGTTTCCATTAGGGAAAAAAATCCCAACTTTTCCCCTTTTTATGCCTTGAATCCCCGTGCAGAAGCTTTAAAAGTTTGTTTTGCTTCCAGTTCAAGTTTTGAACAGGGCTTTCAAGTAGCTTTTAGAATAGAATCGGGGACTTTAATGGACTTTGCTGAGTCTGGAAAGGATCAGTCTGTTTGCCTTCTCTTCTCTAAGCACTTTGAACAACATTAACGTTTGTTTTAGATCAGGTTAATTTTGTGGATTTGAAATGTTTAGACAACGTTTCTCTCTAGTCGTTGATGAATAGGTAACTTCAGCATATCATATTATATCCCCAGGCCACTTTAAAGGCTGAAAAGATCCAGAGGAGTAATTATCAACATACTGAGAGGAAAAGGCCAACATGAAGATACGTGGTTGGGGAAAGAAAGGATGGTCTGGAGAGAGAAAGAAAGAAAGAAAGAAATATCAGGCTTACTGAAAAAGATTAGAGTGAAAAGGTACTGCCCGTTCCTTGAAGACCTGATCTGCCCAAAGATGCCATGAGATGTACTGCAAGATTGGGACTACTGGAGAAGCAAAAATCATGAGCTTGGTGAGCAAGAAAGAGAAAGGACTTTGTGGGTGGAGTGGAAGTGAACTGAATATGCACAATTTGCGTTCTTTTTGGAGACTTCAGGTATGCACAAAATGTGACCCAACCACTACCAGAGGGACCAGATGGACCATGTTGAAGAGTTGTCCTGCATTAGACAATCTTCTGGGTAATGTTGAAGCATATGCATGGTTGGGATGCTCCGTCCGGAGAATAAGAGCAAATCTAGTGTGAAGTAAAAGTCCTGAAACTCCTGCAACAAGTGTAAGGACCTCGCTATCACCTGCTTCAGCTTAGTGATGTGGTCATTTCTCTTTCAGATACCTGTTTCTTAGATACTGTCTCAGTTCTTGGCTATACTGCAGCATCCAGAAACACTTCCTCTACTCATATCTTTCTGTATTTGCTCCACTTGTTCCTTAACAATATGTTCCTGTGGAAAGGAAACTCATTTGCTCACACCAGGAATGAGCTGTGAAACAACCTTCATACATGTCCATCTAAAAAGTCAGGGACATGATGCTCACAACATCTAATAACAGAAGTGATGGCACAATCTTAGACCCTTTTCTGTTGCTCTATACTTTTGTGTTAAAGGAATATCTGTTCTTAATGAAATATTTTTTAGAATCACTGTAAATGGGATTGAGGCAATTTGACTACAAATAATTTAAGCACTGAATTATAAGAAGTCAGTGCTTGAACAAGCCATTGATTTGATAATTTGTGGACTAACCGGTCAATTGTCCTACTTATATATCTTAAAATGATAGATGTTGTTGTGAAGCCTCACCTGGGAGAAAGTGGAGACAGAATGTATTTCCTTTTAAAATGGTTCAGTAAAACCTGGAGGTTAAGTGAGCTCCTCTGTTGAGGGAAATTAAGTGGCAAGAGCAAGGCCACCAAAAGGTAAAAATCCAGAAGAACAAAGGATACTTTCAGGTTAGCCATGAGGGGAAAATTAGAGGTATCAAATAGCAATTAGCAATTTCTTCAGTAGTTACTTGGAAGAATTCAGGGCCAAAGGCTACTTTTTAATAAAACTTCTTTGTTTTCATCACAGAGCCATTGCAAACCCCTAAAGAAACAGAAGCTGGACATCAGCAATCTCTGCTTCTACTCCTAGCTATTTCCATTGTCCAGACCTTTTTCTTCCCAGAGTGCAGGATTTTTCCTACCTCATTTTCTAGCTCTAGGGAAGAGAAAGCTTCTTGAAACCACACCATGTTCTTGCCAGGGTTCCATTTTCAACACTTGATGTTGCTATACTCACTCTACCCTTGTTAAGAACCTAATTTATCTATGTATGTTTAAATCCAGGAGCTGAAAATCACTTGAAATGTAAGTTCTTTAATATAAGCATTTTTTTCTTATGTTTGCAAACTTTATCTCTTATAAGTGTACTTTGTCTAGCATTTCTCAGCTTCTTCCTATTCCTGTTAACTTTGAAACAAAAAAACAACCTTGCCATCCATCCAGAAATTCAAACACATTCTTAACCTCAACATCTCTTCATACACTTCAGTGGAATATATTGCTTTACTTTCAAGAACCTTGATTGATATGGTTATTAGGTTCATGTAACTGTGCAAGAAAAACATTATATACTCAGGAAGAGAGATGCTATTGTCATCATCTGTGCCATTTTTTCTGGGCATACAGAAATTTTGAGATCAAATGTTGCATCTCTTTTCTTTGTCTCACAGCAGAGAAGTGTGACTTAGGAGCCCTTCGTTCTTCAGAAGTGAGTCAATGCCTGAAACAAGAAGCAGCCATTGAATCTGAACTTGTACAAGAAGTAATCATCTTCTCCTTCAGGAAAAGGAGATTGTCAAAACTTTGAGAGACCTGAACACAACAATTAACAAGTCTGCCAAACTGGAGAAAAATAAATTCTTCAAGAAATAATTGATTAGATCAAAATAAGATGGAGAAAAAAAAAAGGAAGAGACAAAGGGAGGGAATGTGGGACAAAGTAATGGAAACAATTTTTTCTTCTCTTGTTTATTCATGGTTTTGCAGAATTAAATATCTGGCAAGGGATGCCAGTTCACGTATCGTCATCAGGACCCAGCAGACATGCATGAACCAAATTTTGAGAACTATAAATAGCAAGAGTATATGTAAGTCAGAAATCAGAGACTGAGCTCAAACATTCTAACGGTTTCTGAAAGGTGAGAGCTTATTTCTAATAAATGAGACCATATATTTATGAAACCATGCTATCAAATCAAGCCAGGAAGTGCAAAAAACATGACAATTTTCCCTAATAACAGATACAACATTTAATATCTAAATTAAAAAGCAATGATTTTGATTAGTTTTGATATTTATTTACCAACAAGCCATACCAATGATAAATCAAAATTTAAAATTGAGCATTTAATGCAGTAACCATGTGGAATACTGACTTTTCTTTACATACTACTCTTAAAGAGGCACTTTATAGATTTAGACTATGTACTGTGACTGGAATGCAGAAAATAAGCCAATAAGCAACATTTATTTCTTGGTGAATCTGTTCATTGAGGTTGTGTTGTTTTGAAGCGGTCCTAGCTTGGAAGTGTTAACCTGGGATGAAATCGTTAGCCTTAACATAGATCCTGGTAACTCTAGGCTATGTATTTAGTGGATGCAAATAAAGATGCACGTAAGTAGCCAATTATCTGAGGAAATGAACCATTAATGGATTAATGTAATTGGAATACATTCTTTTATCAAGAGAGACATTCACTTTAAGTGGTACTGTATTTGCTTTACACATGACTTGTTGCATATCTAATGCAACATATTATCACATATTCTAAAACAGTGACATCCCAGAAGGAGTGAAACTTGAGAAAAAAGCCAAACAGAGAAACAAGCCCAGCACGTAATCCTCTCTTTCCGCCTCAGCCTACAAATATTTTGATGCATCATTCATGTAATGTCTATTCAGGAAAAAAATCAGATGTAAAACAACAGTGCACCTGCAATGAAGGGGAGCGTATTGTTTGCTAATCTTCGTTTGCAGAACTGGTTAGTTTTTATCATGGATTTTAGCAGTGCTGTGATACTTTTACCACATACATACACAGATTCGATAATGAGAAGCATTTCTCAGAGATTTTTCCAAGTATATGTCATTTCCTATAACAAAAAATACAAAGAAATGTATCACCATTGAAATGTTAAATATTTCCCATGATAAAAAAAATCCACACTATTTATCTTTCTTTTCTCTTTTTATGCCAAGGTTATTTTGAGTGGGAGAAGGTGAATAAAATTTTGTGTGAACATGATGGTTACATTTTCTGAGTTTTGAGGACTAGAAAAATCCTGGAAATTGATTCTATCTAATACTGTGATTGAAATATTGTAAAATTTTAATAGAAAAACTAAAAAGTTCCTGACAAGTGTCGTATGAAATACTGTATAAAGCTATCTAAAAGAGGAAGGGAAATGCAAATTATCAGTGCTGTTAGCCTCTTAGCACAGCAAATGCTGTGCTAGGTCGGAGCTCTAAAATGCTTATATCTCCATGTTTCCAGAAACACCTTGGAAATATCAAAAAAATATATTAAATAATATCCTCTTCTGCAGAACTGTTGTGAACAGACATTGGTACCAGTACGAAGTGTTAGGTCGCGTATGTAAGATTATTGATACCCAGGGTTATGGTGCTTTGCCTCCAGCTCCAGAAGACTGAAGATGTTCTTCAGCCTCACAGCATTTTGGAAGGCATGAGGCAGTGGTGTTCATATCACAGAGTCCCTCCTTAGATGTTGACCTCATGGCTAATGACACTGTGAGCTCCATTGACTCTATTCCCTAGCTTTTCTCTGACTAAAACAGAATCTTAGAAGGTGTCTAGGACACATGCAATACCTAAAATTAGATGCTTTAATTTTAGCACACATGTAATACCTAAAATTAAATGTTTTAATCTTGAACCAAAATCCACTTTTATTGCTCTTAGCTGTTTGAATGGCATATGAAGGAAGCTAATCAATACAGCAAAGCAGTTACTATTGTTAGAAAATAATTAAATTTAAAAATATAAATATATTTTGAAAGATTATAACAAATGTTACAAAAAAAGGAGATACATATGTATCAATGTAACAAAGGGAAAAAAACCCACAAAAAATATAGGTATTTGAAAGGCTCAGTAGGGTAATGAATTCATGTTGATTAAACCGTACCAAGAAAAGAATATTTATTGTATAATTTCATCTAGATAGCAGGTTGTATTCATTTAAGCACATCCATTTCTAAATGAATACAGTTATAAGACTACACAAATTTCATGTAGCCCAATCCTTTTTTATGTTTGAGCACAAAAAGGGCAAAGCCAATATCTATGCTCTTCCACAGAGTAAATTCAGAATTTCACTATGAAGTGCTGCAAATAAGAAAACAGAGAGGGATTAAAAAGCCAGCCATCAATGACATTAATACATTAATAAGGAATGTCTTGATAATCTCTACAGGTAGACCACTTCAAATAAAATACTACTTCTACTTACTTTTTTAAAAAGAAACTTCAGTGAGTCGTATCCCCATTGCTGGACATCACAGGCAGTCAGATAGCAAATCTTTCCAATGAATGTTAAATTAAAGCCTCAGGTAGAGTCCAGAAAATAGTCAGGAAGAGACCCAATCGTATCCAGTTGCAAGAAGCTGAAATTGCTCTTCAACAATATTAAGGTTTTGGTCAAAACATAAACAGCTGTTTCTAGAGCAATTAAAGGTGGTTTTAGGAAGTGTTGATATGCTACTGATTCATAGCTGATTCTTCACAAAAGAAAAGCCATCTAGAAAACCTGATGTTAAAAATGAAAGAGTATTAGGAAGCACAAAAGTTTTGCGCTTTTGTAAGCGTGATACATTACAAACAAAGAGTAAAGAAAGAGAAAGTCAGGAAATGTCCTTCTGTTCTTCTAGCTGAACATCCCCAAACCGAGACCTAACTTTTATCTGTACACTGTATTTCCAAAGAATTGTGTGATGTTTCTCTGCATATAAATGGCTGGAATTTTTATGAGAAATCTGTAGAAGTCACACATCTCTCCTTACAAATGACGATTTCTTTTCATGTTAGTGCAAGCATTTGTCAAAATCAAACTTAGATTTTGTTAAGCAAAATTTCTTACTGTCTGTGCATGCTGAAAAAACAAACAAGAAACCAAACCATAACATCTAATAATTTGGTAATGTGGGACTAACCACTTAAATTTCTACAGAAGTTTATGGAAAAAAAAAAGTAATAGCCTGGGTAGGTTAGATTTGTGCCTTTATTTAGTGTAGTTTCTTTGGCAGGCCAATAACTCTAGATTTTCCACGTAGAATCACAGAATCATCAAGGTTGGAAAAGACCTTCAAGATCATTGAGTCCAGCTGGAATTATATTCAGACATCTACAGTGAAGCCTTAACACAGTTCCAAAGTCAAATATTTCTCTTGTGAATGATGTTTCATGTAGGTCCTCCCTATCTTTCCATGATTTGAGTGTTTTCAGCATGCAAGATTTTGGAGGAGAGAAAAGGCAGACTAAAAGGGAGAAAAATGATTTAGATTTGTTTGTTTTCTCTAATACCCTTTAAAAACAAAACAAGATTTTCAAAGAAAATCTTGCAACCCTGCTCCCAGTAGACTTCATCCCAGCCTTGTTGTCTGAAACAAGGCTTGTCTATGTTAGAGACTCCTCGTTTCCCCTAAAACACACATATACCTTCATGCCTTGTAAGTGCTAGTTCTTTGGTAGATTTTCAATGGAGACACTTGGAAGAAAATAAAATCCACAGTATATGTGAACTGCAAGGAATCTAGTCTTAATCACTCAACAGGAATTTTGCCACTGATTTTATTATATTCACAATATCACAGTGTGTAGAAATGACAGAAAATAAAAATTCTTCGTGACACAGCACTGAACACCTAAAGATAATTTTAATTCCTGCAAGTTGGTGTGGAGCAGGTTGGAGCAAAGGGTGAAAATCCCCCTAGGCACCTTAGGATACATGCAAGCATTGCCTTTCCAGGGCCTGGACAGAAGACTGCCAGTTCTGTCCAGTTAAAAAACCAAGAATAAATTAAAGAGGGTGGGAGAAAGAGAGCTCCAATTGTCTCCCACTTAGGAAAACTGATCCTGAACAGGCCAATATTTCTGCAACTGGAAATCTTACTTAAATATTGAAATACCAGCAAGGATGCTCGTATTTAGAACACATTCTCCAAATTTTTAATGAATGCCAGTTACATATATCATTTCAGGACATTCTTTGATCTCAGGATTTTGACTGATTTTCTATCAATCACTTTCATAATTTTCTTTATATGTTTAAATATCCATATTTATGTGGTTTACTGTAGATATGTAAGCATTGTGCAGGATTGCTATTTAGACAAATAAGTTTTATGGAGATATCACGTTTTTATGACCCAGATAAAAAAAATGATATATTTTGTAAATGATATGTGATTGCTTTCCTGGGAAAATTACTTTACAGTTTAATTTTTTTTTCTGACATTTTCCCCAATAAATAATCAGCTGTTTTCGAACAAGACAACACAGAGCCTGAACTCTGAGCCTGGAGGTTAAGACACCATCCATTTATCTCTGTCCACATAATGTGAATTATTGGTTACTTGCTTTTCATTGTAACTGTGTTATTGGAAAATTATATTCCAGGACTGTTATGTTTAATGTATTTTACTTAATCTCTGCTCACTTTTGATTTGCTAGATTCCATGCATGATGTTTTGCCTTCTATTGATAAAGTGTAGGCTTCAGGTTTTACTGAGAAGCTGTTGTAGCTCAATATGGCTGTCACTCTTGACATTTACGTACATCCCAACTGTATTTATATTGCAGCATAGTACCTAACTTGTGCGAAGAAGAATGCACATTCAGCAACTTATGCACTTCCAGCCACAGGACTCTTTTACTGTCTCCTGAGTAATTAGCAACATGAATGCAGATGAAATATACAGTAACTTGTCTGACTTTGGGGGAGAAAAAAAAAAAAAAAAAAGATTGGAATGACAAATAGTCAGACTCCAGGGTCAAATGCTTTGCCAGTAGTTGCATATGTTTATGCCAAAATACATAAAGAAATGTCACTTCAGCACATGAATGATGACAAACACTCCAAGTGGGACTACAGTTCATCAATCATTTCAAACGCGCAGATTGGGTTTACCTATATAAACAAAAGCAATAAAACTAGTCAAAGCCTCACCTTAAACTATTCAGGCATGACATAAACAGTGTTACCGCACAGTCAATCCCCGTCTTACCTGAGAGGCAGTCAGAAAGCAACTGACAAACTGATTTATTAAGATTAATAAAGCATGCCCTTAATAAAAGTAAAGCCAGGTAATATTTTGCATAAACCTGGGAATCTTTTTGGAGTTAGAGCATGGGAAGCAAGGAACATGATTAAGATATCTTTTTTGCACTACTTGTCTACCACTGCTGAGAAGGTTTGAGGTGGTTTTCATCATATGCACAGAAAGTTTCTGCAGAGCCAGAATTCAAGTCTAAAAAAAATTAAAAATTGACTCCTCTGGAAAAAAAAAAAAGTTTTCTCAAAGGAGTAACTCTAAGTCAGAAAACTCTGAACATCAGCTGAGCTCTCTGGCCTTATCCTAAGGCCCTCATCAATCCCGAAGGAAATCAGCAGGAATCTTTCCATTGACTTCAGTGAAATTTGGAGCAGACACCCTTGAGAGAGACATTTAGTTGAATTCCTTAATATTAATCTCTCCAGTTGAGTTGCTCAATTTTCCTTTTTTTTTAAAAATCTACAGTTGTTTTTTTTCTTGAGAAGAGGAAAAGAAGGTGGAGGAGAGGCAGGAGAAATCAAGGAGAAGGGCAGGAAAGGGAAGGGCGGGGAAGAGAGCAGAGCAAGGAGAGGGGAGGGGAGGGAAGGGAATGGAGAAGAGAAAGAAGAGAGGAGAGCAGAGGAGAGAGAAGAGCATAAAGATATTCCTAAGACATTATAAATGCGTGGTATCTCTAGTACCAAATAGACCAGACAACTTGCTTAAGCACTATTTTGAAATCCCTTACAAACACAACTAAGTGAACACTAGGTCACATTTACTCAACCTTTCATCAGCTTTTACTGATGGGTAGTTAGTTGTTTCTTCACTTAAATATTATGTTTATATATATATATATATAAAATTAAGCCTTTTTCAGTTCTTCTCCAACCTGTTAAAAAGTGTTATATGACCTTGCACACAAATTATTTCCTTAGTCTAATCTAAGCAAAATCAGGAAATAGTCAAAGCAGGTTATGTAGAAGAGTCTCTCAAGTTTAGTGGATACCAACAGAAACGTTTTCTAGGTATCTACCCTAATATAAGCCAAATATTCATTAACTAACTGAGATGATGTAACTTATTAAGCATAGTAAGGCATATCAGTCCAACTCAGGTTTGTAAACGTGCTATTTTTGCTCCAGCATTCAAAGCTAAGGAATAGGAAAGTAGTTTCACATTTTTTGTTCCTTTACCATTTATCTCATCTCATTTCCTATGTCCCTTATTGACAGTCCCTCACCCAATTCCCCTATCCTGCTTCTCATTTCCAAACTCTCCAAACTCCATTGCTTCCCCAGCACAAGTCCAGCAACATCTTTTGTGTCGTGCCTGTTCCTGACCTGCTCAATGGTAATTTTTCTTCCAGAGAGTGCGTTACTATCTGGAAAATGATACCCAAGGTGAGAGCTGAGAAAGTGAAGTATCTTCTCTCAGAATTCTGCCCTCGGCTTGCCAGGCACAGAGATCGTGTGCACAAGGTTCCCAAGGCTACGCTTAAAATTAGACACTGGTTCACTGATATCTAAATAGTTTGTTGCTGATTCCAACATATTTAAGATTTCATTTCTGAACTTTAAGATTTCTTTAAACTAGTGAATTGTGCTAACATTTGGCACTTATCCATTACTACTCCTTAACCTGTTGTCAAGCTGTACTGTACAACAATTTCTTTTCTGCTCTTCCTTGAGGTTCTTCCTTGAAAATTGTAGGCATTGATAAAGTAATACTTCATGTTTAGATTTTAAGCAGATGAATGGTCCTTACTGGACTTTGGAGAACCTAGTTAGTCACTGGCCAATATTTAAATGTAGACTGTAATAGAGTAAATGGGCCTCCTCACAGAGGTTAGTCAACTCCCCCATAATGACATGAATACAGCAGTAAAACCTCTCAGCTTTACTCTGAAAAATTATCTAAAATGTTCTTAATATATATCACTGATTGATGGTATGCTGTAGTAAGATGTGTTCTGTGATGTACAGAAAGTACACCCCTATATATAAATAAGATA
Organism: Eudromia elegans; assembly: GCA_003342815.1. Taxonomy (NCBI): domain Eukaryota; kingdom Metazoa; phylum Chordata; class Aves; order Tinamiformes; family Tinamidae; genus Eudromia; species Eudromia elegans. The sequence goes on along the minus strand of PTEX01000125.1, from coordinate 1,960,183 downwards.
TAGTGCCTATCCTTAAGGTTACAGAGCAGTTGCAGTTGTCAACGTTTGCACAGCTTGGAAATGAAGATATTTCATGGACATTTCTCTCAATCTCTGCATTCAGCTTCCTCTCCCACCAGTTAGAAGCAGGCTTGTATCATGTGGCAAGAATGGTTGTATTCAGTTTTGGTGATCTTCCTCCAGTAGCAGTGGTGGGAGTTAAGAAAAAAGAGGAAAAAAGAATTAAAGTCGTTGATGCAGTCAGCTGCCTCTAAGGGAAAAAACAAAACAAACAAAACAACAACAACAAAACAAAACAACTTCCTCCAGAAAATTTCTGTTTCTCTAAGATGAAAAAAGAATCTTTCTATTTAAGTTTTCTTTCTTTCTCTTTCTTTCTTTCTTTCTTTCTTTCTTTCTTTCTTTCTTTCTTTCTTTCTTTCTTTCTTTCTTTCTTTCACTCTCTCTTTTTCTCTTTCTCCCCTTCTTTTTCTTTTTCTTTTTCTTTTTCTTTTTCTTTTTCTTTTTCTTTTTCTTTTTCTTTTTCTTTTTCTTTTTCTTTTTCTTTTTCTTTTNTTTCTTTTTCTTTTTCTTTTTCTTTTTCTTTTTCTTTTTCTTTTTCTTTTTCTTTTTCTTTTTCTTTTTCTTTTTCTTTTTCTTTTTCTTTTTTCATTTGCTGCAGCTAATATGATAGGGAGATGTAGTCCATGCTCCAGGGAATGATAGCCTGTGTGAAGTGTCAGGATAATAGTGTCTTTAACATAAGGACCTTTGAATCTTTTTTTTTCCCAGCTTTTTTTCTCTTTTCTTCAGTAGTATTTTTTTGTTTCCTTGGGATTTTTTTTTCTCATAGTGCTGTGGTTTTAAATACACTTAAATGCCGTCATGAAAAAAAGAAAATAAAATTGACACCAATCCAGCTGTTGCATTAAAAAAAGCTACTCTCTGAAAAGAGTAACTGTTTAGTGAACATAGGCTTCAAATGGTCTCCTCTGCCAGCAGAGCTAGTTACTGGTATACATAGATTAGTATCGTATCAGAAACACTCTTTATTATGTGAAATTTTATTGGGTATTAATTAAAATAAATGTTAACATTATTTTGTTGCTTATTCACATTTCAATAGAGTAAAGGATCCATAGAATTCTATGAAAAAATAAGAGAATACACATGTTGGTAAAATTAGATCAGAAGTTTAGATTCATGAAGCTGACAAATGACAGCTCCAGTATTAGCAATGAATTTCTTGTCCTTTTATCAGCCTAAGACAGTCTTCACTGATTTCACTGTGATATTTGTTGTTATAGCAAGTCTTTTTGCGGCAATGTTCATAAAAACATAAAAACGTAAAAAGCTGTTATACCTTTGAGAGAATGAGCTAAATCCTTGGAAATTTCTGTGACAGACGTTAAGAGTATTTGGACCTTGGAGATAAGAATAGAACAAGTATCTAATGGTTTCTTTAATGTAAGGAAAGTCACGTGTTTCTTGTTAATGCAGTAATCAGAACACGTAACCTTGGAGTGTGTTTATGTATTTGTTTAAATGCAGCTAACAGAAATATTTTTGCACCCACCTACTCCTGAATGCAAGCTTCTTATTCAAAAGGTTTTCAAAGTTAATCATTACTGATATGATTCAAATGAAGTAATATAAATATCATATTAACCCAGAGATTAATCGTAAGATATAGCTTAGAAAGGTAAACCGTTTTAGCATCATTAGCAGTAGCAGATTAGTAAAGTATTATTTTAGGAATAAAATAGTATGCATGTTGAATGGAAAAGATTCTTCTGGAAAAGAGGTCTGTATCCACTTCTTGCAATGTGTCTGTCACTCCACAGAAGGGTTATAAGAATCCCTGAGGCAGTGGTTTTATTGCAACTTGATGCTTTCTTATTAGAAAGTATACTTGATGATAAACCAAAAGTGTTAAACATATCTTCACCTGCCCATGCAACCATGCAGTATAACCCTCTGTAATTTTATACTATCATGAGATATGTTAGAAGAATGGGTATGTCTATAAAGTGGATGTTTCATTAATTCTTTTTTTTTTCCCCTGGGCAAATGAGATAAGGACATTATTGCAATTGCGAACTGGTAAGTTTCTAGATTCAGATATATATTTTCTATCATCACAAATTTTTGAAATCCCTTTCTTTCGTATCAAAAAGGAACCCACAATAAATTTGACTGTAGTAAACTGGGTAAAAAAAAAAAAAAGGAAAAGAAATACTTGAAAATACTAAATCAGATTTCCCTTGAGGAAATAAAAAAGTGGTTTGGGGTTTGTCCAGAAATGTCATCTGGTCTAGAATTCACTATTTTGACTTGCTGTTAAGTTTCACAATCTTTTGTCTTTTTTTGTTTGTATGTTTATTTATTTGCTTGTTTTTTTAAGGTCAGCTTTGAAATGACAAATGCTATCCCAACAGGAGTAGATGAAGCATCTTTTTATGCAAAAATATGATATATTTTGCTAGTTTTGAGAAGATAATTTGCATAATGAAAAACTCTTTTCTTTTGGCAAAATCATTCATTGAATTCAACATTAATTTTTGAATAGTTTTGATCCAAATAAAATTATTCACTTTCCTCGTCTCTGAAAAAACTCAGGCAGACTTGTTTCTAGTTACTTTTCCTGCTGGCACGCATTCCTTCAGATCACAGACCTGAAGTGATCTTAATATAGCTGTGCCCGTCCCCTGGTGCGCTATCGTGTTCAGTCAGGTGTGAGGCAGGGGAGTTTGCAGGTTTTGATAAAGTCTGGCATTTTTACTGGCAAAGTCAAAATACGCTCTGGTAGTGTTTTTATAACGCGCTGGCCTTTTTCTACAGTTTCTCTCACAGCTAGCAAGAGCAATCACGCTGTGAGGAAAGGCAGCACCAGCATGTGCATTTCTGAGGTCTTGTCCTGCCTCTCTCTCCGGCTCAGCTGCACTGCTGTGTTTGGATGGAGATCCTGTATGATGATAAGAAATTACAGGAAAAAACTAAAAATAAATAATTAAATGTGGGGTTTTTTTTTTCCAAAATTCAGGCTTATTTTTATTAAAGGTAATTCTTAATTTCTCATACTAAGGAAGCTCATGAATCTTCAGCCAGCCTGACACAAGGTCCCTGAAGAAATCTGCTGCAGATTTAACATAACAGGTATAACATCAAAATACCACCAAGGAGAGCCAAGGTAAAGTAACCAAAACCTAACACTAGATCCAGTAATGGATTTAGGTGTCTGAGGTTGAATTAATCTGTGTCAGTCCATGATTACTATCCAACAATTTTTCTGGGTGTTGGATGTGCCTAAGCTGACCTGGAGGCACTATTTTGATTATGAAATTGTATAAAAAGTAAAAAGTAGCTTCCATACAAGGATAAAAAAAAATGGCAGAGTTTGACCCTTTCCTCTGTTTCACTTAAACTTTAATATTAAAAAAGAGAAGGACACCCAAGCCTTCTGTTTAATCTTTTATTGCTTTATTTGTTCTTACTCAGCATGAACCACACTGAGGGAGAATTCAGCCAGAGAGCGACAGAGCAGCTGTGTTCGTATCTGGGAGGTCCATACAATTAATTACAAGCAGTCTATTGAATAACTGCAACTCGATGTATGGAGAGAAATTGAAAAAAGAAAAAAAAATAAAGATTGTCTCTGTCTGTCTCTACCCATCTGTCTGTCTGTCTCTGCACTGCCCCCAATAACTTTTAAAGATTTTAATTTCCCTATAAGTCCTTAAAAACGAGGGACAGGGGAGCAGGAGAGACCCAGACAACTAAGCTCAGGTGTTCCCACCCTTTGTGGCTTTTTGTTATTTCAATGGACAGTACAGTCAACAAAAAGCAGTGTTTTATGATGCTGTTAGCTCAGGTGCTATTGGAGAAGCAAATTTCTTTTTCCCTTCCTTCCTTCCTTCCTTCCTTCCTTCCTTCCTTCCTTCCTTCCTTCCTTCCTTCCTTCCTTCCTTCCTTCCTTCCTTCCTTCCTTCCTTCCTNTTCCTTCCTTCCTTCCTTCCTTCCTTCCTTCCTTCCTTCCTTCCTTCCTTCCTTCCTTCCTTCCTTCCTTCCTTCCTTCCTTCCTTCCTTCCTATATATCTTCCTTTCTTTCTATGCTGCAAAGACCCCGCTTATCTTCCTCAATACTCAGATGCCCAAAGCAATGTGGAGGAATATGAATATTTGTCTTCACTGAACTTTGTCCCTTCACAAAAGCCCCTGAGTCCCCACACAGGTAGTATCAGTGTAATGAGGCAGTGAAGAACACTCAGGAATCCAGCAGAGCAGTGCTGAAAATTTGCCATACAGCTGCACCGAGTAAACAGCACTCATGTCCCCGACATGGCACCTGTGTCACCCTTGTTAGAGGATTTTCTGCACAGAGCTTGCCACAAGCCACATCAGAAGGTTCTAGTAGAGTCAGGGATGCAGCGTGGGTGGTTTACTTCTCTGTTTAATCTTAAGGCTTTTCTGTTATATTTGATGAGTGGCAGCGTTTTGTTTTTATGCACTGAACATTTTAACCACAAGACCATCCTTCTCCTTTATTATCTTTGATAAGGGAAAACATTTTCTGTGTTTATGCACTGAATATTTTAATTGACTATTTTCAGCTAATAGAATATTGCATCTCCTCACACATATAAGAGATGAGTATGCACACAATTCCATATGTAATTTTTAATGAAGTCAAAATTAAATAAGACTTCTGATAATTAAAAATAGATACTATATCAAATATATACAAATTAAGAAAAGAATTAATACAGTAATTTAATGCCCCAGATACTGAAATAGTGGAGCTTTCGAATAAAGGAGAAAAGCAATGTGAAAAGCATTTGATATGGCGAAGGTGGCTGTTGCACATCAACTTCTCTGTGATTTAACATTTGCCAAAGTGCAATGGCAGCTCCAGACACCAGAAGGAATTCTTTATTAATTTGGCTTGGTAAAAATGCAGGAGGTTGCTGTCAAATGATCACAAAATCCACCATTGGGAACCACTGGCTTCTCAATTGTTTCATAATAATTACAGGATAAAAACTGGATTTTTTTTAAAAAAACAAGAATATCCTGCCTGAGACAGAAGATTTACTACCATTATAGTATTTTCTCAGCAGGAATATACACACAGATGCACATACATAAACACACACATAGATTAGGTATATTCACTAACATTAGAAAGGATAAGAGCCTGATTTTGGCCCTATGAGATTATTTGTGATACGTTAAGCCTATTTTAGACCCTTATGTAAGCTGAGGTGCTTTGCAGGCTTGTGTGTAGTTAGTCTGTTTAGTTTAGTGGAGCACCGTCTTACGTGTCACATGCTGAGTTTAGCATGAGAGCAGTCCAGGCTTACAAAGTTAAACTTGTTCTTAATTGAACAAACTATTTGCAGACATACTGCAACTGCGAGTAGGAGTGTAAATGGTGTAAAAAATTACTTCCCAGTCTTTCATCCATCCTTATTCTCCCATAAATATGTGCTTCTCCTATTAATGGCATGTCCGCAAATGTGCAAAGCTGTGCAAGGAAATGCAGGGTTGGCTGGCATGGGGGTCCACAGTAACACTGTAGTATTGATTCAGGTGCCCCTGCTAGTTCTGAGTAACGAGTGTCACTGCTTGGTTCTGTTGAGAACAAAATGGTGCAAAAAAGTGAGCACCTGTGTCACCTCACTAATTTTATGGTTTATATTGGTCCCCAGATAAGAAAGAGGAAAAAGTCCAGCATGTTCTTTGCCTTGTTTAGTAAATAGAAAAATAAAACTGATTATTGCTTGACAAACTGAAATGATTCAGTCAGGTCCAGCCTAATTCTACATTATATATCAGTTTTAATGGGGGAAAAACTTACTTGTGATAGATACTACATCATTTGTGTTTTCCATTAAAGAAGTGCATCCTAACAGAAAGCTTCCAGTTCAGTCCACCAAGACTTTTTTCTTCGTAAAAGAGAAAAAAACCTCAATCATAGCACTTTATCATCACTGATTAGAGAAACAGTAAATGGAGACATAGCAGAGGAAAGACTTACTGGTTACCTTACACTTCTCAAGACAGTTTAGTCAGTCTTCCAAGAAAGAACAAGAGCAAGATTAACAGACCAAGAGTAAATCATTTACAATCCCTCTGGATCTTTATTCCTGTGCAGTTTTCCTATGAGATTCAGCTCTTGCTAGGGAAGGGATGGCTCTTATATAGTGAGATATGCTTGCATCTCTTGTAGTTTTAAAATAGTGGCACAAAATGTGATTGCATTTATTTATTTAATTAGTTCAAAAAGGAAAGGGTCAAAGTGCTAGTACCTCCCCTATGCCTGCATCATAAGAACCAATCAAAAATCAAAGAAAACCCCCATCAATGTGCAGATTTCTGCATCCTGCCAAAGGTAAAGCTCTCTTCTCCCTGTGCAAAACAAAGATTTTACAGAAGTTTACCCCAAAGCATGCAATCTTATCTGATAACATTTCTTGAAGAAATTTCACTCCACACAACTGGGCAAGGTGCATGTATAATTTTATTAATGTATATGGCTCGCGTCACCTCAGTGGGTTAGCAACCTCCGTATTAAATACATAATGCATTACCTTCCCTCTACCCTTCTAAGCTGTACGGATCATCTTCACTCCTGCAAGTTGATGCTATGATAAAAGCCCCACTCTGGTACTCTTCAATGTCTTTTTTTTTGGGATAAGCTTGGGACAATTTGATGTTATGCAATTTAATGCAATGTACAAATGGTAATCTTCCCCTTCGTCCTGATGCTGGTAACCTGCCAGTGAAAACAGCTGGGAACCTCTCCATTTCCTCAAACCAAGTTTCTCTGAAGCTCTAGTTGTCTATTTAAATACAATGAAATTTTTAACTGAAGCTCTTAGTGCTGCTTATAAGTCAATTTATTTCAGCAATAACAGGTAACTAGCCCCTCTGTACTTTTGAAGCTATTTTTCCCCTGCTGTCTCAAAATGCATATAAACTCCCACCGACTATCCCTCTAAAATTTTCAGCTTAACTTTTTCAAATATGTTGTATTCACTTCCCCCCGCCCCCCTATTGTGTTAAATATTGAGCTTTGCTATTTACAAGTCTGAGAATCTGATTTTTCTATTTTATGAGATACTTCCCCTCCTAGTGATCCAGAGCTTTGCTCTTTTATTTTTCAAATGCTATTAACTTCTTCCAAGGTCTTCTCTTTACTTTGCTAAAAAGTTTATTTTACAATACAGGTGGCAGAGCTTTGTTTTATTACTGAAGAGAAAGCACTTTTTTTTTTTCACTGTACTCTTACACTGTCAAGGAGATTCTATATCCAAATGACATAAACTCAATGGACTCTTCCACAAACACTGCCCTTGAGGGTAGCTCATGCTAGAAGAAGCATTCACCAGGTCTGTGAGGTGATAGACAGAAGGTTATACAGATAACAGTTTTACATCATAGCCAAAGACCCTTGGGAAGTCTTACCAGAGGTGGTGATTATATTTTTGCACTGACAGGAGCTGTTCAATCTCTCCTATTACTTTTATTAATCATACAGAGATGTTTCAGACTTCGAGGGGGGGGATGAAGGAATGAAATAAATTCTGTAATTAATAAAGCCTTATTGATATGTCTTGAGAAACAACAATATTATTGGTCCCATTTACTTATAAGTAATTTAAGGCTAAATTTTACTAAAAGGAAGAATCTCTGAGCTAATAGTAAGAAGTTACACAGTCTGACTGAGTCCACAGAACCACAGAAAGGGACCTTTGAAGAACGTCTAGTCCAACCCCTCTGATCCAGCTGGGTCACCTAGAGCAGGATGCCCGAGATCATGCCCAGATTTTGAATATCTCTGAGGATGAAAACTTCACACTTCCATTTGGCAATCTGGTTAAAATACCTTTGCAGTAAAAATATTTTCTCTTATGTTTAAATGGATTTCCTATATTTTGAGTTGTGTCCGTTGTCTCTTGTTTGGAAATGGTTTCCAGGCTAATTTTCTCCATCATCTTCCCAGAGACTGAATTGAGACTGGCTGGCCTGTGGTCACTGGCATTCTCCTTCTTGCACTTCCTGAAGACATGAGTAACATCCACAGTACTCTACTGGTTGGTTTCACAATTCTCCTTTCTCTGTGGAATATATATGACTCTCCCCTTGCAGAATCTGATCTTTGTTCTTAGAGAGATTGGCTCAAAAACCAACTTACGTTGCTTTAGATGAAGGCTTTATTCTGAAGTTTGTATCTCTGAAGGTTCCTGATGTTGGCCATTCCTTTAACTCTGCTTAAACCAAAGCTGACTCTCTCTATAAATGAGCCCTGTGCTATTGCAATTCTTACAAGCAGAATACACAACTACCACATTCTCAGCACTTATAGCACAGAGTGTGCGCACTAGCTCTCTTGGTGCAGGGGTCCTCCAAAAATCTAATTTGCTTCAGTAAATAATAGAGTTTATTAAAAACAATGAAACAACTTAAAGAAATTGAGAGCTTTACTAGCAATTGTACCCATTTGCCTGATACGGGAAAGTAAATCTGGAAAAATTTTGGATATACTCTAAAAAGTGTTTATGGCTGGTGCAGGAAATGGACTCCTGTTTATCATCAAAAAACAATAGAGGGTGTTCCAGGCACACGAGAAAAGACAAAACAAAACAAAACAAATATCAAAAGCACACAGACACAAACAAAAACATACTCAAGGAAACCCCAGTTGTTTAGTTTGCATTTTGAAAAACAGAAAGATCACATTCCCAAATGTACTCACTGCCTTAGGTCTAGTTACTTGAAATAATCGAAGTAGAGAGCTACGAAACAGGAAAAACTTAGAAGGTAAGCGGTGGTTCTGTGTTCTGTCTTTAAGATTTCTTTCTTTTTTTTTTTTTTTTTTTTTGTAAAGAAGAAATAAACTTATTCCTATGTAACTTCTTATATATTTTATAGTATGTTCTTTTCTCTTTTTTTTTTTTTTTTTTCCAGAGGAGAGATCTTTCCTTTGGCAGTCACTTTTCAGAGCAAGGTTGACCTCTGCTTGTAATCACTATCACTGAGAGGTAGAGTGGTTGCCTCTGTTACAGTGAGTCAGTCTCCCAAAGGGACTTGCTCCTATCTTTGCTCTCAGCTTCTCTGACAAGGATATCTCCCAGGCTTTAGCTCACCTTACCTTATCTTTCCTTGTGCCTAACCTGTTACCACAGTATTTTATAGTATGTATGGGAAGGAATATAGCAGAGCCCAGTGACCCTTCCCTCTCCCATCTCACATGTTTGAAGGCAGGTATCTTTGAGTCTGCAGCTATTAGGCACACAAAATCTCTACAGCAATTAGTCTTCTAAGTAGATATATTAGCTTTTGACTGTACCATGATTGAATTCGCTGAAAGTTCAAATGTTAAGGCTTGATTAATTTATCTTGGCTCTTGGCGTGTCACCTTAACTTTACTATAACCCTCTGCAGGCAGCGTGCCACAGCAAATGTCTAAAACTGTTCAGCCTTTTGGATCTATAGCAAAAGATTTTCAGATAACTGTCATTTCTGTCTTTGAAGTTGGTGTGGGTCAGATAGCAAGAGTAAAATCATCAATTTGTATAACAGAGTGTCCTAGGAGTTTTGTGTACACATGACCATGTTGCAACCCTGCCTTCTGTTGTATGTTCTCTCTAGGAATTGTAACTACTGAAGAGATGGCAATGCGTCATGACCACGAGATTCTGCTTTTACTAATTTCTGCTCGGGGCAGTGATTCTGTTACTGAGAGCACCAACACAGGCCTAAGAAATTTCCCAACTTAGAGCTGCCTTAAATAATTTTCACACTTTTTGAGTCACTTCCCATCTGGGCAAAAGGCAAACCCTTTGTCTTTCTTTTAACAAATCTAATAAAGACAGTAACAATTTTCTCTTTTCCAAGGAAATACACACAGTATAACAGTTCTCTGACCAAACAGGTGGCATAAAGGTTGCAACCACAAGCCCTCTGGCCCCATTGAGGTTGGACCTGGCAAAGAATTGATCTGACAGAGTAGTTCTAAAATTGTGATAAATAAATCCCATCCCACTGAACTGCACAGCAGCAATGTCCCACCTGGGCCTGCTAATTTCATTACAGATGAGCAAGGTCAGGTTGCCTGGGAGACTGAAGGCATCTTGGGCAGACTGGTAAATGGTCCAGCTGTATTGTCTAATACGCAATACACTCTGTGTTCTCCTCCCCTTTGGCCTGAACCAGTCCAAAATGTGGCAGTGGAAATATGCCCATTAACCAAGAGGCTCAGGCTAGAATCTTTGATCAAGCTTTTGCAAGTGAGTATTTTCAAAAAGGCTGGAAGTAGAAGCCACAGGCAATCTCAACATTTTGTGACAACTGATAATCTAGAACAAGGCAAAGCTGTAAGGACAAATTCACCATTCAGCATAAAATACTTTGTTATTTTTTTTCCTCTGCAAATGAGACAATATGATGGGGAAATTAAATTAAATGGTGATGTTATTCCCCTGGGGCAAAACAATTCTATTCAATAAATTAATTTTACATCAGTAGTTTTTTCCTTTCTTGAAGCTGACAGTAATAACCTGACAGCTTAAAGCTTTAATAAACTTCAAGAACTAGGAGAATGTCCCCCCTAAAAAAAAAAAAAAAAGTCAATTGTATCACAGATATTAAGAGTCTTTCCTTGTTCAATGCAACATAAAAAAGTCCTCCAATTTAATTCTCTTTACTATATTACGTGATGAACCACACTACTTAAGATAGTTTTTGACAGCATGCAGTTTTAGTATCTTAATGTTCCCATTCTTCAGAATATACTCAAAAACCTCAATGACATTTCCCATTAGGTGGCTCTAAGTAAATATTACAGGAAAAGGGCAAACACATAGAGGGAAAGTATTCTGTCTCTGAGACAGGCATGTTTGTTAAAAACGTATAAGTTATTCTATACAGGCTGCGGTGTGAGTTAAACCAGAAAGCACGAACCTGCATACCCAGTGTCTTCAAGAGTTAGGAGATCTCTTATCACCAGTAACTGAATTTGAAATAAAATACATGGTAATTTTAAGGATAGTTTTATATTTTCTTTAAAAAGGCAATAATCAGCAGTGGAGTCTATCTACCAATATACCCAGCATGCTCAGAATCCCATGAGAGTAGCTCAGTATCTTAAATTTTGTACAGGAGAGCTTGTACAGCTGCTGCTGTGTCTACTGAATCCTGCAAGGGGAAATAAAGGACTCTGACTTTCTCCCTCGATCTCTTTTTATTTTTAATTCTCAAAGTCAACCCACAAGTGCAAATATTAACCCCCAGCCCTAGAATAAGTCATCTCTTTTATCATTCTTCTCATAAAAACTTTATGTTTCTCCGAAAGTATTTTACAACTGTGACAGAAAGCGCTCTGACAGATTCCGGTAGAACAGGACCAAGAGAAAGCCTGGGAAGTCAGCCAGAAATTAAGAATGATTCCCCTTTTGCACCCGCTGCAGGGTATGACATCATCCCCGGTACTTCGGTGCCTCCGTACAAAGCCTCTGGATAAGAAGCCAAACATATTGTGCCAAATATCTTTGCTGTTATTATCATTTTTCATTTGGGGACAATTCTGATAAATGATTTGCAAATGCAAAAAGGCCATTAAATGGAATAATAAGGAGTTGCTCAATTCTTCAGCTGTACAGAGTAGTTCCAATTAGAGTCTGAAGGAGGAATATTGCCTTTCTATCAGTCAAGTCCGTGACATAGCACATCTCCCTGAGGTCATGGGTCCTGGGTACTCAAAGAAAGATGTCACTTGTATTCTCAAACAGATTATAGAGTTTTGCTAATCAGTAAAAATAGGACTCTCCCTAAAGCATTCACTGGAGAGCTGGGCAGTAAGGACACTTTAATGGCCTAAACTCAAGGCCCTGCAGCACTATCATTATTCAAAAGACATTTTGGAATGCTGAGTAATTAAGCTGAGTATTAGTTATTTCTGAGTACAGAACAAAACAACTACTTCTAAATGTTGAATATTATTTCAATTAGCTGAACACTTTTTTTTTTTTCCATTCACAGAAACTTCTTTATATTGCAGCAACAAACCGTAAGAAGAAGATGAAGACATAAAAGACTGCAGCTTTAAGGACTTTAAGGAAATACTTTTGTTTGAGAGAGATAGCTATTTGTCTCATCCTCTTTTCCAACTTCCTATTTTTTTGGTCTCTGTAAAGTCTACATAAACTTAGGAGACACGATTTCTAAGAGAACTGTGAATTTTGGTCTAAATTCTGAAAATGTAAAGCTGTAGGTGGATTAATTACAAGAAGAGAAGACTCAGGTATTTCTTCACTTGTTCAATGCCCTACCAAGCTGTGGCCTTAGTGAGCAGTTTATGCACTGAAGAGCTAATGCTGTTATCATTGTAGCCATTGATAAACCTTTTCTCACTCTGATTATGACTGTGCTTGGACTCTTTAAGCCCAGCTGAGAATGAATTAGTACCTCTTGCTGAAGTTATGAGAAGGCTTGCATATATGAAGGTGCAATTGGGACTCCAGATAGAAAAAAGCAACAATAAAAACTCATTCTGGCAAATTCTCTATTCAATTCTATGGAAAATATTGATTTAAATTGATTCCCTGCCTCTACTGTTTTTCATTGAAAACAAACAAGAGGTCATTTTTAAGCCCTAGGGCCTAGAGCTTTAGTAATTATGGAAATTTTTTTGAAAAACTCAACAGAGCAAATTGACCATGGTCAGGCAACTTTATTAAAACCTTATATTAATAATACCTAAATTCAGCTCCACCACTGAGCAAGTCACAGGGTCTGGAGGATGGTCTTAGCCGTTCCTACAAGGTCACCCAGGTGATTTCATCTGACATATAGCAGCAATTCGGCCTCCATTTCTTTTCCCACTGGGTTTATTTAACACACGTATCAGAGATGTGATTCGTTTAGAGTATTATTGGCATAATGATAATGTCTTTATAATAATAGTGATTTTACATTTTATTAAAAACATTCATTGGGAATTACTTTTCCTATGAAGGTAACAAAGAAAGAGAAAATGAATCATACATTTTCATTCTGTAAATTTTAACTTTTTTCATCAAAATAGATGTTGTTACAATTGAAGGAACATATTTCAAACAAACATACCATTAGACTTTTAAAACCAAATAATCCAGATTATTCAAATCAGTATATGAATCATGTTTGAATGTATGTATCTAAACCAGTGTGAAATTTATTGTTTATTCACATTTTTGTGTCTCTTTAAGGTTTATTGAAGTGTTCAACTATGGATAGAAATGATTAGAAGATTCATTATATGTTATTAATGCCATTAACTACTGGGGCCTTTTGAATAGATGAGTCTGAAAAACCTCAGGTTGGCAGCTCGCATGTCAGCTAAGACTGAGTCTTGATGTGCAGACAGTTCTCCATGTATTAGCTCTGCAAACTCCCTTGAACAGTGAGGATTTCTTCTCTGATTTCAGGACCAAAAGGTAGTTTTTCTCTCTCCACCATATGTTTTGAGTGGCTCAGTCCTTTATCTCCCAGACCTGCATCCATTTTCGCCTATTTCCTGATTGTCTTTTTCTCCATGAATTGAATACTTCATGGGGCTTGTAAGCCCATTAAGAAATATTTATTTTCTGTAGAGAGATGATGCCTTTGTAGTCTAAGAAAAGAGATGATTTATCCATATAAAAATTTCAAGAGCCTTCTTATTTCAAATACATGAACTCATACCCTTAATTACTAAATTCTGTTCAAGAGAAACATCACCATTAAAGTCCTTGAAATAAAGATGAAATAGGAAGAAATGGATGGGTATGCTTATTGGTTGGGATTCATCTCACTTAACTTTAGACATTAAAAAATTATTCATCTGAGTTAGTCATCCTTGGCTACCCTCTAAGTCGACTCAGAGAAATAAGCACACCTAAAAGGCATTCATCCTTCCTATCTTAGAAGAAGATGAATTGCTCTATAGAGTTACCCGCTTCTCTCCATTGATTATAAGGGGAAGCATAAAGTAAATAATTCAGACAACTGATTTTTAGACATCCGGAAATTAGGCAATATGAATCTTTTCCCTTCTGTACTTGTAAAAAGGGCTGGATTTCATCTCTAGAACCTTGAATTAAAATGATATTGAATGAGCTGTTTTGGCTGCATTTTTTTCTGTCCTTTTTTTAAACTGTAATTTTGCAGCCAAAGCTTCATTTAGGGAACTTAAGCTGTGAGTCTGTGATTCTACCCAGGAATAAATCAAGGATTTGCAGCGCATATGTGGACCAACCACTTCTTAGACAAATAAATACACCCAGAATTCGGGTGCAAAGAGAACCTATACATGCAGACAGAACTATGTTGAACTTAGCTGAGATTTTCCATGTATAAACTATTAATAATAAAAATATTCAATATTCAATAGAAATAGGAAAACTAATACTACCTCTCAAAAGTCCTGTGAAGTCAGAATCTTTCCAAGATTACGTTCAGCATCCTACTAGTTTACTGATAGTAAGAGTAGCGTTTCACTTTTCCAGGCCGTGATCTAAAAGTCATTGATTTCATAAGCCTTTCCAAGGACCTTCAAAGCCCTTAGGAGGTTTCAATTAAAACTGAATGATCTTTTGTGTTTTTTAAAAATGTACTTCTGGTCATGTTCCCAAAATGTGTACACTGAACTTTTTTCCAGACTAGCTGACAACCTTTTTATTTTCTTCCTCTCTTTTTCTTTCCTCTATTGTGAGTCATACATTTATTAAGAGAACGAGCTACATCTTTCTGCTCGGGATCTTTACAGTAACAGTGTTTGATGAGGAGATAAAAAATCATCACTCGGTTTCTTTTTAAAATTATATTCATTTAAACAACAGCCTCTCTGAAAACCTTCAGACTGTACTGGTATTAGCTATGGAGGAAGGAGTTAAATTTTTAAGAATAGCTATTGCAACTGAGATAGTCTGTGGGCTGATAGTCCAAAAGGAAAATCTCAGAATTTCTACACTTGATTAAAAACTGCCAAAATCTTAGTCTACAAATAGCGATTTGCAAGTGTGATCTCATTCTTCTTCATTGAACATCACCTTAACTAAAATAAGGAAAATAGAGCATTAAAGTGAAACGTACTTGCATAGGAGAAAGTAGCCAGTTATTATTTGTTTAAAATTTTATATTGCCCGTGTTTAGCTATTTTAAACGAAATATTTCACCTGATTAGAATCTTGGTTGTGAACCCCTTTAGGTGAGTCTCACATGTCCAGTAGGAAGAATTTAAGGGGTTTTGTTTGTCACAGCTTTTTCTTTATTTACTATTTTTACTGGTTAAAGAGGTTCTGTTGATTAGATGAAAGCATTTTGTCAACATGAACATTTGACAGCAAAATATCACTCTATATGGTCCCAGATGGTTTTCTAAGTCTTGGACTTTCAAAAAGCAACACAAAATAAACATTGTCTTTACAAAATATTTTAGCTATGAAAGGTTATTTTTTCCAATCATGGAAGTGATTTTTTTTTAATCAATCTTGATCTGGTAATTAAATCCCTCTGGTAAGATGAACATACTGACAGTATTTACTGCTTGCATGCCCAGGGAGGCCAGCCTGTTCCAAGCATTTATACTTAAGAGCTCTGTAGTGAATCAGAACACATACACATAGGTCTGAGTCTTGTTATAGCTGTGTAGACTAATGCCTTCAAAACAGGAGTTTTTGAAGGAGCATCTTCTCCCTCTTTTTTTTTTCCATTTTTTTTTTGTAAATCAAGTAACATCATTCCATCATTCTTTTTTTTTTTATTCTTCTTCCTATAGACTCAGGTGCAGACAACATGTTAGATTAAGTTCACCTCTACCAGGATAAAACTTCATTGAACTTTAAAAGTCAGTGACTTAAAAACTTTCAAGACTATGATTGGTGCACTACTTAAAAGCATTTCTAAACACTTGCTTGATGTTTTGGGCTGGCAAAGGTTTGTTCTGATGATTCTCCAATATGTGAAGTCTTTTATTTAAGCAGTTTTTTAGAGACGGGTGGCCCACAAGTGTTGAGAATGAGTTCAAATAACAATTTGATTCTTAGCCTTTATTTTCTGAAAAGAAGTAATCTGAAAAAAGCAAATGTTGGACTTTTGTAAAGAGTTACCTTGATTTTTTGCATGTAGATATCTGACAGTTGATCCTTATGTGCTAACACATCGTTAACACACTTCAGATCGAATTTTTGTGAATCACATTCTACAAGCAGCTTCAAACTAAAAATTGAATATAATGTTTCAAAAGCTAAACTTTCCTGGATCTGTCTAGTGACTTGTTCTCTGGTTCCATGAAGATCTCAATTAACTTTGTTTTAAAAAATGGTTATTCACTTTTCATTCTTCTTCAAGAAACACATGGAAGTTATAAGAGTTTGGCTGCCTATGCAGTACTAATGATTTCAGTGGACTCTATCAAGATAAATTGATGGTTGTTTTCTTGTCTAGTTACCCACACTCCATGTTGTATGTTCTCGTAGTTGATACTAATGAGATTACTGTGAAAAGGGAGAGAGTTGGCATCACTCCCCACAGCTGTGTAAAGCTGGCAGTGTGATTTTGCAGCCCATGTGACTTGAGCTTGAATGCTCCAACTCACCAGAGAGCAAAACTCTTCTTCAGTAATCTCCTAGGAGGAATTAGAGGTGGCAGAGCTGGGCAAACTGAGCAAGGTACAGTGTGAAAAAGAAACTGGGAACGTATTGGTCTGATATCTGTGTCTAAGCAAGCAGTAACAGAGAATAATTTTAATTACTTTGCCTCAATTTAGAGAAAGCTGAGGAGAAGCTCCAGAAAGCCATACCCTTTCAAAGCAAGAGACTGCACAACTTACTGGTACAAAGTTTCCTGAGGTAAAAATATCCAAGGAAAAGGACTTTCCTTGATCAAGTTAAATTCATGCATCTCATATGTTCAATTAAACCATTATGAAAATTACAACCCGTAGATGTTTTGAGATTGCTACAGTGGCCTGTCTCTGCACACTCACTGTGCCATGCTATTCAAGTGCTTGACCTTTTCATGATTTCACTGCATATTATGAGGATCTTAGCCCTTGATCACACAACATCTAGCCTGTATTTATTCAATGTACCATTCCTAATATTTCCCAGCTTCTGGTCCATGTCTAGGTTAAAGAGTACACTTTATTAGTGTACTTTATGGCTCTTATTATTATGTGGATGTTAAAAATTCAGCAGCACGACAAGCTAAGATTCCCACTTCATCTTGCCAGCACACCTTCAAACTTGTTATCCTTGCCTAGAGCTTTTCTTAGCACACATTATTGATTGCACCCAGTCATGCTAATTTGTGTTTCTGACATCTAACAGAGTATGTCCACCTTCTCTGGTCAAGACAGAAGAGATAAATTAACCTTGGGATCCTGACCCAAGTCAGGAGTGTTTGGATCTAGCATCATCTAATAAAGAGGTTTATTCCGCTTAAATTTCTTTATTCTCAGCTATAACAAAATGTTGTTGTGAAATCAAATTGTGTTGTGAATTGTTTTTGGGATCAAGCTATTAATTAATACAAAGCATCAACTTTATAAAAGCTATGACAAAATCATATTCAAAGGTTTTATGAAGATTAGAAGTTAATCAGTAAGTATTGTTCATCAGTGTCCTTATTTTAGACACAGACAAAAGATGCAGTTTATGAAATACAGTAGTTTAGGTTTAGAAAACAATCAAAACCCACTAATTTTCAGATTTTTTTTCCTCATAATGTATTATTTTGAGTATAAGAATATTAACTTCATGTATAAAAAAAGTATCAATAGTCCAATCCAGGTACAAACCTGATTCTGCATGCATGAATCTGGTTTAGCTTTCCACAATTTACTGTGCATATTTGTTAGCATCACTTCTATATTACAAACAAGAACAACAGGAAAAGAAAATTTAAGCTTTTCTGAAAGGCATTCCTACTTTTTGGATAGTGTAGTATGATTTCTAATTGGATTCTCAACCCAAAGTAAAACCCGTAGGCTTTACCACTTTGTAAGAAAAGTTTTTGTGATTCATTCTGGGATCTATGGAAGAAAAAGTAGTGGAATTCAAATTGTGCTTTCCTGTTCTGTGCTGTAATGGTAAGGCTGTCATTACTAGGAAACGAGGCATAGGTTAAAGGAAAAATATAGTAATGACTGAAACAGCTCTAGATGTCATTTCTACGGCGCTCAGGTTCACGATATAGAGAATTCTCTTATTACATTATGTGGGTTTCCTTTGATACTCTACTACAAATCCCACAGATATTCCCCGCAGCCTTGACACACTTGATTTCAGTCACTTCAGAATTCATATGAATAGCTGTATCTGGTAGATGAACGATGTTACAAAATAAAGTAAAGCCAAGAGAAATAGAAACACTAAAAATAAATGAGAATTAATGAAATTACTTTAGTTGAAATGAATTTAGTTGAGACAAAACCAATAAAGCTATAAAATGACAAATAGGAACAATTGAGGAAAAAGAAATAAAGAGAAAACTTACAGTAGAGATCTTCTTCTGATTTAGTAAAGAATCAAGCAACATATTAGAGGTGAGCTTTAATCTCCAAAGGCAGTCCATTCATTTGTTCCCCTAGTACTACTTGCTCAAGAAGCTTTTTACAAGTGTGAATTATGGGTTAAAACTTACTGGCCCATATCACTGGATATAAAGAAAAATAAACGACTCTTATTTGAGAGCAAATGCATATGTCTTTTTCTTGCCTTGACGGGAGCTGTCAGAAGACACGAACTTAAGTAAGAAAATTATAAAACATATCACTGATTACACTAATCTTGAAATCCTTGCAGACTTGTCTAGCATCCAATGTATGTTTCAAATAAAATATTGATCTGCAAAAACTTCCTTATTTAGACTTTCCGATACACATGCATATCCCAATACCATTGAGCATTTAGAGAAAAAAAAAATCACTGTCTTGACACATCAAAAAACAACTCGGCACCAAAGCAGATGGCACTTTTGATTCTTAGATGTGTGTCGCATTTATTTTTTTTTCTGGGTTCTGTAAAATACTTAATAACATAGAAGAAAGATACAATTCACTGGAGTATCACTTGGAATTGTAAAGGGCTTCGGGTGTAACCCAGCCAGAGACAGGGCACTGGGCGACACCAGGCAGTCCAGGAGGGTGCTGCCTCCATGGGCTGGGCAAGACCCATCACCGTGGGCCAAAGGGAGGCTCCCCAGCGCTGCCCAGAGTGCCAGCTCCCTATGGGAAGCATAGGAATGCATAGACAGCATCCCATAGGGAGAATTGCAGTTTATAGAATATGTTCTGTAACATATTGCAGTTTATAGAATATGTTCTGTAAGATATTGCTCCTCTGCAGTAGTACAGTAATGCAGAGGAGGGGAAAAAAAGCTTTTCCATCCCCAGGAAGAGCTTTTATTATGACTATTTTCCGATGTTTTTTGGATCATCAATACTTTACGGATTCCAGGTGGAGAAACATTGCCTTAGAAAGCAATCTGAGATTTTGTGAGAGAAGTAATATATAAGAGCACAAGTAGTGCTACCACCAAAGAAGATCACTGCAAACATCCTGTGTGCTTTGGCTATGAATTCACTCTCAAAAGCAAAAATAACTCTTTCTTCCTTTGGCATAAAAACAATGCTTAAATCTTGAACAAAGTGCTCTTTTGTAGCAGCACAAAGTACATTTTAAAAATTTATTATTAAAAGTTTCTATTGAGTTGAATATTAACATATCTGGATGCGCAAAAAGAAAACTTCTTGTAACAATGAGAAAACACTAAGGATTTGCCTCAGTTCCTGCTGAAGATAGCAGGGGTTCAGCCTTGTGTTTTAGTGGAAGCAGAGGTAAGCTAGTGCTGAAAACTTTCCAAAATTCCCTCTCGGTTCTTTCTTCTTTCCATGTGAAGTCCCAAAAGAGAACAAACAAAACAAAACAAAAAGAAGCAGCCCAGCATCCTCTGAACTGTTTTCCTGCTCCCCGCAGCTCGTGAAGGACTTCTGCATACCCTCATAAATTCTGTGGTCAGGATCAAATTCCTGGAATTTCTTCCACCGTGGAATCCTGGGAAGGCAGCGCTCCGGAGCCGCCGCGTGCCAGCAGCCTGAGGACGGATCTCCGCTCGGAATCAATGGGGAGTGTTGTGTTGGGACACTCAGGGCAGAGCTCATCCCACAGACCTGCAATAAGCTCATCACTCTATTGCAGCAAAACAGTTTGTTATATTTAGGCACCAGCTGGAAATAATGACTAGCTCTTTGAGATCGTGGTTATCATGAGTCATGACCCAGTGATCTAAGTAGGGAACTGGGACAGGAATATTTGATATCGAGACTTGGCTCTGCACTTGGTTTTCTCTTAGGGCTGAAGACACAAACAAGTTTTTGGTTGCATTAAGGAAAGGACAGTGGTTGCTACGGGTTTGTGTAATGACATTTTGACATTATCTTCACAGAGTTAGGCTCAAATAGATAACACATCTAGGCTCATATACTGTATTATGCTCATATATAGCCTGAATTAAAAAAAAAAAAAAAGAAAAGTAGAAGAATGATAGAAGGACTTGGAAAAATTCATATTAAGAGTAAATGAGGATGTTTGGACAATCTGTTTAAGACAGGAGTAAGCCATCAGACAGACACTGAAAACAACAGTACAAAAATAGTGTGTATATATATATATAAAGTGGGAACTCTTCTTAAGTTAAAGGTGGAACAACGAAAAATTTTGAAGGCAATAAAAAGGAAATGCTTTTAACAAAAATACAGTCACAGGATATCATTGAACCAAAGCGTGAGTGCATTTGGAAAGGTGTGAATGCAATTTTTCATTTTTAATGAGAAACATCTCACTTCTAATACTTAATGTCTGTTTTTGTAAGTAGACAGAAATAAAATGCATTATGACAAGCAGCTATAACTCCCGAATTTACTAGAATTATGCAATCAATTATGCAATGGTTTTATGCATGACAATTTCCCAAGCAGGATATTTTTTTAATAGTTGATTATAGAAGTTGTACCATTTTCTTTGGCATGGATTCCAGGTTTTGTGTGTAAGAGAACATGAAATACTGCATGCACCCTGCAATAGAATATTCCATTTTCTATCATTCTGCATATCTCGCACATCTCTCCTAAGGGGTCCTATGAGAAACAGGAGTAGAATATAGTCCTTTAAAGAGGGTTCCTGTTCTGTAGAGATATCATCCCAGAGTTACTCTCTGAATTCTCAGGAAAGTCAGCCCATGTGGGCAGAAGAAAATCTGGAAAGAGTAAACAGAATTGAGTTAACGTATATTGAAGGGAGATGGTTCTCCAGAATCTAACAACCCATAGTAGCAATTAGAGGAATGGAAAATATGATCAAATGTATGAGACATTTGAATATGAGAACTTGAATATTGATATGGAATAGAAGTCAGATAAAATGAAAGAAGCAACAAAACAGAATGATTAAGAGAATTGACATGCTTAAAGAAAACAAGGAATTTAATAATTAAAATATCTGTTGTCAAAAGAAAACAAAAGGACATGTGAAGGAAAGTAAATGAGTGAAGTGAAAGTCAAATTCAACAAACGAATCATGATCAAATAAAAATGGCACCTGGGCTTGGGTTTTTAAAAGTTCAACATAGAGTCTACCCTTCTTTTGTCTTCTTGCTTCTTTGTACTTAATTACACAACCAGACAAATCGCTTATTTAATTACAGCCTCTCTTCTTGCCTTCACTGCACACGTAATTTCTGTGTTTGGTAACAACTGCCTATGGGATCTCAGGCAAGTCACCTAACTTTTCTCTCACCTGTTCCTTCCTCCGAGAAGGGAGTTCTCCCTAGAAAGGGCTTGTTTTTGACGTTTACTCTGTTTCCTTTGGCTGCAAGCCTTGTTTGAACACCTGATAACTGTGTTGGTGCCGCGGCTGCCAAGAGCACGCAGGGACAGGGGAGCGGGAACGGAGGAGTCGGAAGTTAATCCCGCCACGCGACCGTATGCAAGAATCGCCGCCAGTACCAAGAAGTGACACGAGCAAGGGAACGAGTCCAAGAGGCACCAGATGAGAACATTGATGAACGAGGAGGACGCTTTGCTTTTTCTTTCTTTTTTTTCCTTTTCTTTTTTTTTTTTTTCCCCAGCTATCTGGACCTCCTACGCTGCTCCTTCCCAACCCCCTTCCCCTGGGAAAAAAAATAGAGGGAAGCTGTTATTAACCAGCACTGCTATCCAGGGAAGGGCTCCAGCACTAAGTCATGTAGCTGGAGGTTAGCGGGCAGCCACACTGCTGCCCGTGAATTATGTATGGCCGTTCAAAGCAGATATTAGATTGCGCGCGCAGATACCACTGTACATATTAGATCACTCCAAATAAGGGTACCTCTGGTGAGGCTGGAAAACAGTCACAGCACAGACGTATTTATGGAAGAGAAGATGTATGGAGGTAGCTGAACTAATAGATCAATGCACCAAAGTTTATGGGTACAAGTCAGCTGTCACGGGCATGGTTAAGGGACTTGTGATATTCCAGTGAAGTCTCAAGCTTTCTTTCTTTCTTTTTTCTTTTTTTTTTTTTTTTTTTTTTTTAAAAAAAAAAAAAAAGAAAAATATTAAAACTACTCTTTACTCTTTCATTTAATTGATAGAGCAAACCTGAATCAATCACTCTTGGGTGCTGACCAGCTCTCTCATTCACCATATGTCTCTGAATTTCTAAACACAAATATAAATCTTTTCATCACTGGCTGGTGTGAGCACAGTAAAAGCTTAGCAGTGGGATTTCTATTACTGAACTGAAAAGGAAGGCAGATGAAGAAGCAGAGGTTCTCATTCTGCTACTATCATTCATACAAACAGCTCTCTTGAATCACGTTTGGGAAGAGATGTACTCCAGGAAAGCAGAATCTGGCCCGGGCTGTAGATATATGTCGTAACACAAATACTCCTGGTAGAATTTAGCATATGTCCTCAGAGCATTCACGTGATTGCTACATTGCTATTCCTTGCTATAGTAGACCCCCTCAAAAACAGAGGCTGTATTATGAATCCACCAGTACCAAAATTAATTGAAGAGCTCCCTTGCCCTTTCCCTGTCCCCCAGCTCGTACAGACGGACCCTGATCCCCACTGTGTCTCCTCCAGAGAAGCAGCTACCCTGGCTCTTCTGTGAATTAGAAATGAGAGAAGAAGGAAGACAGATCGTTTCACAGTTCTGGTTTAAAACACAAGTAGCTGCACGCATATATATTATATATACACATAAAAATATCCATGTACATTCACATGTATACAATATATACATACATACATAATGAATGCAATCATGGTGACAGTAACTTCCATGGAGGATTAAGCTGTGAGGAGTCCAGGGCATCATTTCAGTGGTCCAAGAGTTGGAAGAACCTCTAAATAAGCTCCACAACCACAAAATTCATAAACCACTGATTCAGACAAAGCAAATTAGCAGATGTCTCCATATAATTTTTTCCTTAAGCTCATGAAAATAATTCTAAATGAACAAAAACACCGGCACAATGGTTGCTGTTAATAATGGGATTTCTCCCATGAAATTATTTGTGGGATGGCACAGCGATCTCCGAGGCTGAGCCATGCTCTGCCTATGTGAACCTATTCAACACCCCAGCAAAGTAAATTTGCTCTGCTGAGAGTAAACTCCTTATTCGTGTCCTAACATGCTCCATGTTTCACAGCTCAGGTTAGATTAGATTAAACTATAACCCTGGTAAGGGGCGAACACATACTATATGTATGTTCTTCTATTTCCCTAAAATGTTCTCATAGGAAGTGATAATTACGCCAGTCTTCATTTTGCTGCCCAGTAAATAAAATAATAAATAAATAATAATTACAGCCGGGGACCACTCCATGTGTTAAATTGGATCTGTGGCGGGCTGATTCGGGCAGAGGTGCAGCAGGCAGCTGCCTGTGACAGCAGGCAAGTGGGGGCAGAAAAAACAGGCATGACTCTCTCACCCCACATCAATTTTCCCCGTGCTCAAACCGTGCAAATTTAGGCTGCTCGGTGCTTCCCAGAGGTGCTGGGCTGTGTGCAGGGTCATGGGGGCCAGCCTGGCTTCCTGCAGGGCTTTCCTTCTAGGTCTTCCTACTCCCTGTCTCCCTCCCCAGGGGTGGATTAGGTAACCCCAGAGTGGATCCTGATTTTCTTCTTTGGTACAGCATGACTCCATTTTCCGGAGGTGCTAGTAGCTTATACATTTTCAGGGCCACGGTCACAAAAAAAAGTGGTGTAAATCTTACCTAATCTTACCTAAATAGAATAAATAAATAGCTTTTTTTGTTGTTATTTGGCAAGCGTGTACCTGCAGACCTGTGAAATCTGCTCTCTTTCTCATACCTGGCATCCTCCTTAATATACTTGACAAAGTCTAATGTGAAAAAACTTCAGCCACTAATTCAAGATAATCTAGGTTTTCTCCTGGTAAAATTGAGGCAAATATGAATCACTTCCCCTGATGATGTTTACAATATTTATTCATGGACCCTTCAGTATGAAGCACTTTGATTAAACAATTTAGCAAAAGCACAGCAAAACCACCTGCTGTACGCAGAACAAGAACTGAGCATCTCCAGGGTTGTTACAAGCTATTATATGCGTATGAGAAAGATGCTTTACACCTGTAGTCGGAGATCCAGAAAAGTGACAGCTATACAAATATACACGAGCAAAACACAGTGACATGGAAAATGTTATATTCCCAGCTTTTTCTGTACACTTTACAAGAGTGGAAAGTTTTTGAGATTATCTACAGTAATTAGGAGTCCCCGGTTGTGTTTACATGGTTAGTAAGTGTAAAATATGATGACCTGCTGAGGATTTGCAAACAGCTAAGTTATAATGATGGATCGTGGGGAGAAGACATGTAAGATTTCCCAGGCTTCTGCTGGGAATACTTCAAAAATAAAGCATGTTGTTTTCCCTTGGGGTTTATAACACCTCTTTGACTTAATCAGCTTGCCGTTTTGCTCTCAAGGAGAAATTTCTCCAATTTTACTCATCTGGAGAAACTCACCATGCTCACATCGTTATGATGTCTTTCCTCACGGGAAATGCTCGCTTCGGGTAACGGATAACTCCCTTCTAAAAATTGGTGCACTATCTGGTAAGAATAAATCATAAAATCTTTGGAGAGATAAGGTGTTCTTTAATATCTATATGTTTATGTTTGTGTATATTTACATATTTATATGCAACTTTATATATATTCTCTATATATGTGTGAAAATACATACACATACACACACACACAATTCTGATCATTTAGAGAAACAGCTTATCTTCCATATTAAAAGTGTGGGGCCAACATAACAAAACAAATAGCTGTTGACTCTATGTTGCAGTAAGAAGAACGTAAAGGCAAGTTTCGCATTTAATTTATATTCTCATAGTGTCCAAATAAATTATTCCTTTTCTCCATAATGGGCTAATGTATGCAAGCCATGCTCACTTATTTTATACAGTAACATTTGAGCGGAGCTATCACTGACTCTGTGTTTGCTCTTGTGTCTGAGAGAAAGCAAGCAGGGAGATGAGTAATGCTTTATTACTGCCAAGCCCTGCTCAAAAGTGAAGGATCCCCCTAGGCACAGTTTGAAATGTTACTGTGGGGTAGGGGGGGAGCTTCATGCATCTCCTGCCAGAGCCACATAAAGCAGGGCTGGGAGGTGAGAATGATTGCGGAGAGCTGCTTTGTAGCTTCAGGACAAGCCATCCCCACCTTTACTCATATCCTTGCCGGGTGCTAGGTGAATAATGGGGAAAATAAGATTCAAATATTTAAAAAATGGGAACAAAGTACATCACTTGACAATATTGCTCATTCTGCTGCAGAGAGAAAGGCAACTCTCTTTATGTTTTCCATCCCTGCAGCGCCTACAGACTGTGGAGGCCAATGCACCCCTTCCCTCCAAGCAGCCCCTGAATTGACTGGCACCAAAGGACAGGACACCTCTTACCTGGCCTTCGCTCCCTAAATTTACTCAAGGAGCATAAGACAATCGTTCAGGCTCCTGCTACACTCAGCAGGGAGAACTAGGCACCCAAGAGAGGGATTTACTGAAATATTTAGTGTTTTAAGATTTTAACTTGCCATGATGACTTTTCCTAGGGCTACCCGGAGGTTTATATCATCCATTAGGTTTTCTTCTTTTTCATTGCTTTTCGGCCAGAACAGAGTTTTAGCCTTACAGGAGCTGGTTTGAGTCTTCTCTCACTTCCTTGGCACAATTCTGTCCATCTTTCAGCCCTCTAAGGTGAAACGTTTTTGAGGTCTTTCCTTTTCTGTGCTAGTGCAGAGCCTCCTCTGCAGCAGGCTGTACATCATGTGCTACTGAACATCTCCGGTCTTCAGTTTGTGTTTTGCTCCGATGAATGACTTTCCATTCACTTTAATTGCAACTGTATGTGATAATTAAGATTTTTCTTCATTTCACAGTGGCTAAACATTCCACTTGTGTTGCTCACAAGTACAGGTTAACGCACTACCTTGTTTCTTTACCATTCCGAGTTTATAACAAGCAGGGGAAAAAAAAGAAGTTAATACTAGTATATCCCAAAGGCTATTTTTTTACTTTCAGCCTTTTTATAGCTTTCATAATATCTTCTTATTTCTGTGTACAAAGGAAAATACTATAATTTTTTTTTTTTTTAAAGTGATGGTTAATGCTTCTGTTACTTCAGATGGGTAGATATACTACATACCACTTTTCATAAGGAACTTGCAGATTGACAAATATTGATGAGCTTCTAAAATTCCTGTGAGACTAGTGTATTCATATCATATAATTAAGGTAAGGCACAAGGAGGCTGTACACAGTTCTTCAGTGCCAAGCTTTCTGAAGTGGCTTACTTAACTTCTAGGACTTGTGTGTATGTCAAAAGGTTTCAGAACCTTTCCTTATTCACTACCACTGCATATGTACACTGTATAGTCAAGATTTGATCACATCTTAGTGGGGGATTGCTAATGTTTCATAAACTGAATTCATATTTTTAACTACCTCTTTTATCATGAAGTGACTCATTGCCTTTAGCTTTGTGAGAGGTTCTCTCTTTGATGTTCTTTTCTTATTTTGAATAAATTTGTTTTTCAGTACTTCCTATCTGCCATTTAATGCTCTGTCATTGTCTGTCAGTTGCCTTATTTTTGTTACAAGGATGGTTTTGATTTTGTAATCTTTCCATCCTCTAAAAGGTTTTCATGTGGGGAGTGTCTTCAAAGACTAAGAGTAAAGAGCAGATTGTGAACTCTCTTCCTATCTATTAACCAAATATGTTTCAGAAATTTGCATATATATTATAAAGAACAGGTCTCCATTAATTAATTGAAAAATGTTGGCTTTGGCTCCAAAGAGAATCACTCTTGAAAAAAAAAAGAAAAAAACCCAAAAACCACCACTTCAACAGCAGAGAGATCAGTAGCTACAGAGCATAGAGTAGCCACCATTAAGATGCCAGCATCTCCCATATCATCAGCAGTCGTTGCCTAACGTAACTGAAAGCAACACCTATTTTTAGAAGAACATCCTGAATATTTTCTAATGGGCATATATAGACCTCTATGGAAAGTTAAAAGCAATTAAAACTTTTTTCAGTGTATCTAATCTACTAAATCAAGCTAGATGATGAGCATTTGTTTTAGCTTATTTTCAGTCAATCACTTGTATGTATGTAAACGAAGCATGACACTTACTCTCATGGACTGAGCCAACTTGGGATTTTTAAACAGAAGCAGAATCAGTTCACAGAAAGCCATATGGTCTCCTTATGATCCCTGATTAAGCTAAGTAGCAGATTTACTGCCACAGCAACAGAAACAAACAAACAAAAGCATAACATCTTCTTTTTCACTATACCTGCTTTAAGTATCTTGCTTTTTAATAGCAACAAAATCATTGTGGAGTAAATGATTACTACTATGAAGGTATTTTTCAATTAACATCATACTGTTATTGCTGAATGTCCAAGAACATATAAGAAAAAAATTAGGCAGAAACTAGACTGTCATTTAGCAATGCATTGCAATGCCAGGTTAAGATTTTAGCAATATCTCACTAATGCCTTTCAGTTTCTCCTCAACTCTTTAAAATGATTAGAAGAAGTAAGAAAAAAAAAGGAATTTACTAAAATTCATAGATACATGGGGTTTGACCGAAAAAAAAAGAGAAGTAGCTCATTTAGTCCAACAAGCTCTATAGTTTTTCTCACTTACCACAGAATTGAGGTCAGACTGTTTGGCTGAGACTGTCTTCCCAAAAGACATTTAGTTTTGTATAAAGAAAATATCAGAACTGGAGTGCACATTATTTTTGCTGGTATTTTGTTGTGCTGCTTAACTGTCCATGCTATTAAAAACCTGTGTGAATTTTTTCATTTGTATTCATCTGGCTCTGGCTACCAGCTATTTTCCCTTGTTATGTCATTTTCTAGCCTGCTATAGAACCCTATAATATCCATAGTTTTTCTCCCCGTGGAAATACCCTTGTTCTGTAACCAGGTAGCTTCAGGAGTCTGAGTTTCTCAACTTTCCCACTGGAAGTCTTTATCTCAAAAATTCAGAAATTTCTAGAGTTCTTTGCTGCAATTTCTCAGTTTACTAATAACCCTTTTAAAAATGTGGACATTGCAACCCTCCTTAGTAGTCTAATATCAGTCTCATTGCTTTATAGAAAGATATAACACTGTACTTTTAGTTAACACGTCCTTGTTTACAAATCCACTGATTGCATGAGTCATCATTATCAAAACATTGCATTAGGAGCTTGGTATGATTTGTTTATGCACAGTTACCCATAAATCTGCTTTGGATTCACTGCTTTAATGACATAGTCCTTCAGCCTGCATGCACATTTTTTTCCTTCCTGGAACTATGAGTTTCCACTTACCCTCATGAAGATGTGGTCTGTTTGAATAAGGCACAGTTTACTATGCAGTTCAGTTCGGTTGGTATGACTGACATCTTCATCATTATGTACCACTTTGCCAATCTTTGTGTCACCTGCCAATTTTATCAGCAGCAATTTTATACTTACTTCCCAACCCCTGATGAAAATATTGAATAGTGCTGGGTGAAGTACTGATCTCTGAAGCACCCTGTTAAAACCACTCCCTTCAAAATGACAATCTCTCATTGACAACTACCTTTAGAGATCCAACAGTTACCCATTTTTTAATCCTGTAATGTGCATTACTAATGCTGTTAAGTTGAATGTTTAATCAGAAGATCATGTGTATCCAAGATAAAAACCTTATGAGACTCTACAGTTATTTTTACAAGGAAATATGCAATTTTTTAAAAAAGCAGGTTTTCTTGACAGACTTTATTTTCAATAAGGCCATTCATATCTGTTAATTCCCTACATAAGTTTTAACATTATTTTGCCTGAGCTGGTGATAAGCTAATACATTACCATGCTATATCTAGCTGATACTAAACTATAAATTTGTCAAACGCTGAATAGAGAAGATGGTAAGAAAATAGTCTTCGTTTGAGAATGTCTTGAGCATATCTGTCAAGCTAGAAGGGCTATTTGCATTCTTAGGTTCTGTGTATCTACTCAGAACTGGTCCTGGATAGATACATAGAATTTGTACTAGCTCATGTCCAGCTTACTTCTTCAGGGATGATTCAGTGAAGTCAAAAGGACTTATAAGGTGCATCATTCCTGCAGTCCATAAACTTCAAGAGAAATAAAGAGTTATTAGCTCTTTTCAGTGTCCTAATCTAATGCCTTTACTGTTTTCAAGAACTTAGTGAAGGAGATAAGGAAAAAAGTAAAATAAAAACCTTCTGAAAATGAGGAAAACCTTTGAGGACTGCAAAATTTGCATCTGCAAGATTTCATCATGCTTGAAGAACTACACTTCAGAGGTTTCACAGGACACTTCCACAGTTTGCACTGTTATTGTGTAGCCTTCCAGTATACTTGTTCTGTTGAAACTTTCTTCCTTAGCAGTTTTCCAGTACTACAGCTGAATGATCTTCAAGATTGCATCATTCTTGGTAATTCCTTCTTTCCATTATTTTATATCCAACAATAGTCAACAAAACTCTGTAGAGCTTTTTAATTGTGTGCTCCGAAAATTTCGCAGGCAGAGTGCCAGCCACTTAATTGTGCTAATTATTATTCACGCAATAACGCCTATTAGTCTGCACTTTTTTAAAGGGGTTCAATCAGCATTCAGATCTTGCTTGCTTGGCAGAATGTCATTATAGCGGCTTTCAAAATCTGGCAATAAGCCTAAGAAGAGGCCATTTTTGCCACTGGGACTGCCTAATCCAGACATCATTATCGATCAAACTGACACATGCCTGCCAAAACGGTTACAAGAAAAACAGGAATCTACGCGGCCCCAGTATCTCCAGCTGAAGCCTGCAAATGATAAGAATGAAAAGATGAAATCATATTTACATGAGGAATCTGAACATACATCTGCCAGTGTGTGGTTAGAATCCCAGAAGCAAGTTTGGTGAAGCAACTTTAAAAGGAAGGAAAGAGCACTGGAAGGAAAGAGTCCATTTAAATCGAGGCCCAGTAACAGCAAGCCGATTTATGGACCCTGTACATCTCCTACCCTTTGGTCAGAGTTTTACAGACCCACTTCAGATGAATTTGCCTATGTGGTGAAAGCGCAGTTGCAAAAGTAACTGTATACACCAGACTTCTCAAAGCAAGGTGACTCCTCAGCATCAGGATTGCGGACAGAACAAGAAAGCATTTGCATGTGGCTCCAAGCAAAGCAAGATATTAAGAGAGGCACATGTCAAACCTCCACTGCTGTGGCCTGTACTTTGTTTGGCAATTTATGGCCTCTTGCCACAGTGTTGAAGCAGATCAGCCAGCAGCACCTCCCACTTTCCCACTCCCTGGCACTGACAGTTTTGTTACTTCCAGATGAGCCATAGCAGTGCCGAGCACCGTATTTAACAACTTTTTAGTGCTTTGAATTATAAACGTAAAATACCTATCTAGTCTTGCAGAGAAGCAACACAGGCTTTTGAATACGGATCATCACAACACACCTACTCGCTCTACTTTCATCATTAAGCTCGCTGCTTAATGTAGAGAAAGAACAATCTCTTTTCTTATATTTTTCAATATTTTAAGCTCCAATCTACAGGGATACCTATTAATCATCTAATGCAAAACTTTAACTGACTGATTGCCTGAAATGACCATCCAGCTATGGCACAACAGAAGATATGAAGACAGTAAGCTATTACTGTCTTGAAATCAATATTACTGGAATTCTATCCCTTCATGGAATACTGGTGGAAGGTTGGCTGGCCTTAAGAAACATTCATGAAAATGAGAGAGACAAAACTGATAAAGATTTGAGGGGTACCAAGGAGAGAAAAAAATAGTTAAAAAATGAAGTGAAAAGAGATAGAGAAAGGTCTAGAGAAAAACACTTGATTTCAAAATTAAATTTGTTGAATATGAGTATAAATTGGACATGCAATAGATATGGAATAGGTGAGAAGTTCTAGGGATTTCTTTTAGATCTAGAATGCACTACAAACTCGCCTTGCTAAGACAAAGCATTACAAAAGTTATTCTTCTGATACGGAATCATCTGAGCACAAAAGCCTGGCAAGGATACTATTGCTGAGCAGGATTTTAGTGTAGAGGACTTTCACTGAAAACTGCTAATGAGTTGAATTAAATGATTACAGGAGTTCATTCAGTTCAAAATACCTTGACTGAAAAAGGCTTCCAGATCCTGAATGGAGTTTCTGATTAAAACAAGAGAAACTAGATCAAATAAAAACTGTCTTTCTTCAGAGTAGCTAAAATGTGCAGTGTCTGAGTTTAGGTACAAAATCTCTCACTTTTTCTGCAGATACCCCGTTTTGCTTCAGATGCCTTCTCACATGGTTTAGTACCTGCCATTGAGAGCTGTGGTGGAGGCTGATACTGACAGGGATCCCTTCTCCTTCTGATACCGAAGCAGAACCAAAAATCTGAAGCGTTGACATTTCCATCAAACTGGAATGTTTGCTTTCCAGTTGATCTTAAAGAAAACTTATTCCTATGATTTTCATCTTCTAGAGCTTGTCTTATCTGCTACTATCTTTCTATTTTTCTTTACTTCCATCCTTGGCTTGTGTTAAGCACTAGTATGCTTTACTTGAGGGATATGTCAAGACAAGTAAACTGGCAAATTGTTATGGAAACTCTCTAAGTTTCAAGCTGGTAAAATTTTGCCTCAGTTACTATTTGCATGAAAATTCAGTTTATATAGAAAGACTCACCCATTCTACAATTGTACGTCTGTACTGTGCATATGTTGCCACTGCAATAAGTGTCAAGTACATTCTTAATAGTATGTACGAGACAGAAAGGTTTACAATCCACCCCCCCTATATAGTTCATAGGATGCAAAAATAAAGAAGGAAATATTTGTTTACGTGCTATTCTCAAGAGTCTCTCTGAAGTGTCACAAAGGACCATACATCATTTCAAAGGAGCATGGAAAAAGTGTGACCCAGCCACATGGAAAAAAGGAAGATAGTGGCCCTGGAGAAATGCCTTCTTTCAGAACTACAGGACTACAGAAATGAAGAGAGATCCTACTCAAAATATCTGCCCTTCCTACCAGTTCTCCCCAGTAAACATAGTTTTTTTAGCTGCAGAACCATAGTACTTCATATTTTGCGTTGCAGGTGCCAGGTTAGCATATTCACAGGCTTTTGAAAAACTGTGACAGGTCCATCCTGATTTTCAATGAGACAAAGAATCATAAGTGAGTTCTAAATATAAGACCTAGACTTTTTAACCTTTTTTCTTTTTTCTCTACTCCGTCTGCAAATGCTGGAAAGTGCATGTGAGTCTCAATGAACACTGATGAGATTTATCTCTAAGTACCTAAGTCACTTTGGAAAACGGAAATTCAGTGCTGCTGGAAAATACTTACAGTGCATTCGTGGCCTTTTTATTTCATGGTTAATCATCCTCCATGGTCAAAGGAAAACCTCCTTTAGATTTTTTCTATCTCATGTTATCTTGAAACTATGCAGGAGTGAGCTCTGCAAGTGTTGCTCTCCCCGGGTGTCCTTGTCTTCTTCCTCTCCTTTGTATTACAGCACACCCATTGCGCCTTCTCATAAATTAGATCATCCACTTCCCAGGGACTGCGCGGTGCCTTCCTGGGAATTTATACAGTGATTAGAACAATGGGGCCCTGATTCTGAAGGGAGCCTTTGGGAATTCCGGCAATATCAATTATATATAATAACAATCCTGTGCATGGACGGTGGGGTCATTATCCTCCAAGCCACTCAGCTCCACTCACAGGACACTTGAAATTTTCTTATCTCCTTTTGATTGGCCATGATAGGGGATGGGAAGAGTAAACAAACAGACGATGACCTTTCTGAGTAAAACATCTAAGCATAAAAAGATTAATCGACCCCCGTCAGCTAGTCATTAAATCAAATAAGAGCTTTTTTTTTTGTATTTTTAAAGCTCAGATTTACAGTCAGGCAAATTGTGTAAAAAAGCTGGTAATACAGTGACGCCCAGTGCCACTGGGCTTTAGAAAGCTGACAGTTGCTGTAAAATAGTCATTAAACAACCTCTAGAAGAGACTCATCAGCAGATGCCCCCAGGTGAAGGAGAGAGAAAGCTGAGAGAATGAAGGAGAATCTAACATCTTAGCATGACTGAATTAAACAGAGCATATTATGCTGATTTTCAGAGTCAGCCCAGTAATTTAATTTTCATAGCAGTTCCTTTGATTGTAGCAACCATTTTATGAAACATTAATAAAACTTCTTTTTTATGTAGCACACATCCCTTTTCCATTTCATTAAGAAAAAAAAAAGGCAGGATGTACAAATTTGCTGACCATTAGCTCTGTAAATGACAAAAACAAATGAAAGATTATTTTTAATGTAGTAACACTGTGGGTGGGTAGACTATATTTGGCTTCACAATAATTTCAGCACAAATTGGAAGAGACAAACAAACTATACCTGGATTTTCCATATCATCCTACAGTGTTGTCTCATAAATCAGAATAGATTACTATATGGGTTCAGATATGTACATATACTGCTTTCATATGTAATTATAGCTAGTAATGATATATTTCCTTGGAACTAATTCTTCTCTTGCTTTTTGTGGTATAAATTACAGAACTAATTGGAATTAATATCAACATAAAACTGATGTAAATAAACAGAGAAGGAATAAACACAGTTACCTGCTTGGGATAGTGGAATGCACATGACTGTATGTCTGTAGTCATCTCTCACCAATGTTGGCCCAATGTACATAAATATTGAAAATGTTCTGAAAAGGTCCCAACATTTTCAGTAGAGAGCTATTCTGTAAGTACAGAAAAATGTACAACAACATGAGGAAGGGCTTTTAAGTTTTCATTTCTATTTTAGATTTTTTCTTGTCTTTCTAGCATCATCTTTCTAGTTTAAAAACGCAATAACTGGATGAATGTAATAAGGAAACAAGGGAATAGAAAAGAAAGTGAAAAGAAGAAAAGGTTACGCTAACGTCGCATCTTCCAGTACGGTTGGATTTTCTTTAAGCCACATTTCCAAGTAAATTTTGGGGTTGGAAAAAACAGTCAGACATTTTTTCAACAAAAATATTTTCCTCAAAAAATAGTGACACTTCTTTACCCATAGAAAATACATTCTGCAGACAGCAAAGACATGTCACAAAACATGTTCTCATTTGGTTGCAAAATCTGTTCCTTTACTGACTACTTCATTTAAATGCTGCCTCAAAGTCAGTCTCCTATCATAACAAATAGACACAGAAACTCATGTGTGCAAAGACACACATGTTTATATTTACTTATATGTATATTTAGTTACATATATATACAAACATACAGTTATGGCAAATGATGTATCAAGATAAAGACCACAAAGAGAAGCTTTCAAATGAGAATATTCCAAAGTTAGGGCTGCCTACTTAACCTTAACTCTGCCCACATACACTCAGTCATCAGAGCCCTCAAGATTATGTGTGATTTTTTTCACTCACGATGACTTTTTTTCATACAAAAAAAAAAGAAAAAAGGTTGGTTCATATGCACTGGTGTGCAGTCAGTGCTGCGGCTTTTTGATATTCATTTCAATGTCTCCGGATAAAGGAAGAAAATGACTCATTCACTAAGCAAAGAGGGATCCAGGCTCTGAAAGAAGCTGTGGAATTTATTCTTAGAAATGGAAACGCCAATGGGAAATACCCATTCTGATTGAAACTTAGTGTGTTATCCCTGCTCGATCCCATCATCCTTCTTAACCACAGGTTTCCATTGGTAGAATAGAGATGTATAGGATAGCTAGAGGGTAATGGTGGGATGATCTCACTTTAGTCATCCAAAAAAGTCAGGTGTCTCCTCGAAAGCATCCGGTGACAACGGGAGGGGAGCAGCAGACACTGCTGGAAGAACACGACCCGTCCGTCTCCAACCCTACTGGAACGGCACCGCTGGGCTGCTCGGCTGCTCCTGCCGAGCAACCTGGGGCAACCCCTGCTTATGGAGCAACCAATCTGGGCTGCCCCACAGTCTGTGCTTGTTCAGAAGAAGCCTATCCCAAGCCTCTTGGTCTTAGCCTGGCTCTTTCGTACCTTGCACTGTACGTCCCTCACCTTCCTCAGACTTTTGCAAGAGCAAGGCGCTGGATTTTTTTTTAATATTAATTTGGACAAGGAAATTTCTTTCCTCAGTGTTTTTGCTAGTATAATGAAGATAACGTTTATCCCCTTGCAAAGCACTTTTAGATCATCATATGACATATTCTATGGTTTTCAAAATATCATAAAGCTACTATAGATTCATTTTTGCCGGCTCCGTATTACAGTAATAGCAAGTGAATGGACATATAAATTACACTACCTACTGTGGTTACTTTTACAGTGTGGTTTTCTTCTTTTACTATCAGATAATAATCTGGAAAAACATGTCAGTTACAGGTGGAAAATATTTATTATATGAATAATTACTCTACATTCACTTTGATTTTTTATGTAGTATTGTATTTGTGCGCAGCGCCTTTGTAGTGTTATTGCACATTATACAAGATATATTTTATTGCAGTCACACAGTTTGTGTGTTTTTGTGTGTTTGTGTGCATGCGTGAGAGAGTTCTATATTATTTAACATCTATTTTAAGTGTCAGCTTTGACTTACTATTCAGCAAAGCATCTAGCAATTACACATATAAAATGTGTAAAAGTGCCCATCACAGAAAATTCTAGGAGCATCTAAATAGTTTCTTCATCTGACATATACAAGAATTTCTTCTAATTACATCAAGCACCTTAACCCCTTATCTCCCATTGCAATTAAAAGATTTAATTAGGAAACAAAATTGATTTCCTTAAAAATAAATTAGGAAATTCATGCTACAGTCCACAAAGCTTTTACTCTGAGAGAAGAATTTTGCAAATCACAGTGAGGAAAATGCTTCAAATTACAGTACATCACAAATCTGATGCAGAGGTGAAAGGCAGAGGAGGGCACCATCTTTATTGAAAGAGTGAGGTACATTTGCATTCATTTCTGCTATTTCATAGATAGAAAGCCTCATAGATTTTTTTTTTGTATAAAAATTATTCTGCATGCCATTAAAATGGCTTTACTTTTCCAGAGGAGATATACAAGCAGTCTTATGGACAACAGCAAAATTAGGGATTAGGAATTTACTAAGCAAAACTTTTTCCTGAGCCTTGAGGCGACACATGTTAAGCTCCTGCCATGCTCTGCTCACACCATGCCAAGGAGGGGAACAACTCTAGTTACAGCAGGCAGAATTGTAACTAAAGGAGCAGAAAGGCAGAAAAAAAAGCACACTGGGTTATTTTGCCATGTGCTAATCACCCCTTTCAAAAGTCATTAAAAAAGAAAGGGAGGGAAGAAAGCGAAAATGTCAAGAAGTTAAGCTGCACGTAGACTGGGCTGCAGTCTGTCCAAAGTTTAATCTGTTCTGCTAGTCACATAAAAAACAGATGCTGGCCTCAGTATTTTCTTGCAGTGCTGTTTTTGATTGAAAACTTTGTGAATGTTTGTGATATTGCTGAGAGCCTATTGGCAGATGAGCATCTCTTGCTATAGTCTCCATCATTATTTGCCTGTCTTGTCTATTAACGAGCACTATCATCCCATCGTAAGATGACAGCTGCAACACGTACTCAGGCGCAATAAACAGCTAAATGAGGCGCACAGCAATTTCACTTGTCACCAGAGCCCTCGGCACGACTGGCTGCACAGCTTGATGCATAAATTCATGAGGCTGTTGCATATGATGGAGTATGCCTGGCTGAAAGAGGTGATGGATAGCAGGGCAGCTAAAAATGGCCATCACCTTGACTCTGTCAGGACATTTTTTAAAAGTACCCCATCAGCTCTCTTGCATTCTTTCATGTACACTATCCCCAAGCTATAGGCTTTCCAGAGTATGATATGAGACTTTTCTTTACTGCAGGTTTTCAGATCTAAAGTCTCTTCCATTTGCTATTAGATACACTGAATGCCGTATAGGCTTCTAACTTGTGGGGTGAAATGGTCCTAAAATAGTTGTTCATTCGACAAACAGCAGGGTTTTAGGGTTAAATGTTAATGACAGAAATTTTCATTTATCCAAAAGATGTCGAAAATGATAGGAAAATGCACACATACATATATACAATCAAAATACATTACATCTGTGCAAATGTACATCTAATTTCATACAAAGCTACATTTTGCAAAAAGCTATAGAAGAACTTTATGAGCATATTAAGGCAATTATACATTATGCAAAACCAAGACTGGTCCAACTATCTTGCTGTTGTGTACTGTTGGATCTTGATTAGCAATACATTTTCTAATAACCCAATACAACTGGTTAAAAAAAAAAAGGAAACATAAAAATTCATCTACTGCTTACAGGTGTCCTAAATCAAGCCCAAATGCTGATTTGCCACAAGTGCAGCATTTGATGTTCTAGTGAAATTCACTGTATCCCCTCTATCTGTGTTACTGGAAGTCATCTAAGGAAGACAAATACAAAGGCAACAAAATCAATGAGGCAGTTTCCTGCAAAGCTTTATGCATTAATCTCTATCACACAGAGAAATATACACCACTACAAGGGAAGGAAGTCACTTGTTCTCTAATAAAAGAGAAAACCCTTGGTAATAAGCAATTAATAAAGTTGTCATGATTAGTTATGCAACTATGAATCAATGTTCATGATAAAAATGACCACTTTTGTGGCTTTACTTGTCTGTGTTTGGACTGCATTACAGTCACCACTGCCATTCTTAAGACTCTGCAACTATTTTGATGATATTCTCAACACTTTTAATGACACATTTTAGAGGACTGTGAACTGCCCTGTCTTACACATTGTGACTCTCTCCTCCTCCTCTTCCTTATTGTCACCTCTCTTGTCTACTCTAAAACTTTCCAGTCAACCAACTTTTCCTTTCTCTGCTTCGCAGTCGAAGGCTTTTGGACCTTCCTTTTCCTCTGTTGCCTGATTGTGGCTCCAGCCTTGGGAAAGGCCCCACAAGCTCAGGGCATGCTTCTGATTGGGTAAACTCGTATGCCTGTGGTTGCTCACTTGATATTCATACCTGTGAAGTGCAAATCAGGAAGCTGAAAAAGCACAGGCATCCCCAGAAGACCTTGAAGAGGCAACTATCCAGCTGTTTCTTTAATTTTTTTTCCGGCATTCCAAAAATAGGCTGGAAAATATCAGCATTACATCATACTCTATCCTACCAAGCATTGGATCCTCTGTGGATTGGACACTGGTTGACATGCCAGAACTGCATCACTTGAATTTCTGAAATCCTTACTTTTTATTGCATTTAATCATACCTTAAAAAAAAAAAATGGTGCCTAAATATTGATTTAAGTGACTGATTTTCGATATGGCATGCTGCCATCTGGTGGACGCTGCTCCGATCTATTTGTTTGTCCAGAGACACGAGGAACTTGGGCAAGGACACAAAGCAGGTGAGTCGAATTTAGGGGGTACTCTGTGGAACAGCCTAGATACAGGGGCAGTCTTCATGTCCCAGCCAAAGCATCTATACAAAGTCTGAAAGCCTTCCTTATGATTGCACTGCTAGACACTCAATCCAGAGAGTGTTGGCTTTTTTTCATGAATCACTTGGGAAAAACATGAAAAGCGTATCTTTGACACGTTCAGGAAGATGTTGACGAAGAAGAAAAAGCATTATAGTAGTATAGAACAACACTGAAACTGTCGCAACCCCTAAGCATTTTGTCCGTGTGAATTATCTTCTGGAGCACTGTGTAGGTCAGAGAGCTTCTGCTATAGAGGAAGTGACATCCTGGGAGGAAAATCTAAGGAGCAATCAAGCATTTAGCATTTAGATAAGACGAGACTCAACCCTGGATAACAGTGCACTTAGGGAAATTGTAAATTAAGCAAAGATGAATTCTAAGATTTGTGAAATTATTCAACTTCCATCGGAAGCACAAACCTTTCTCAAAACCAGACTGCTGTCTCAAGCATTATAGAAACGTGGGACAGAGCTAAGGGGTTTAGAAAGTCTGGTGAAAGGAGAAGGAAGGGGGGCAGAAATTAACTGCACATTTCCTTAAAGGTTGGTTGTTATCGAGTACTTCAATTTTCCTAGCTAATTCATTCATGGAAATATAACATTGAAGCTATTATCAATGCAACGTTTACTGTCCCGGAATTCAGGGCCTGAGGACATCTATTCAACTTTAAATGAGTGCACTACCACAGCACGCAGCCTAAGAACTCCTGTAATTCAAGAACTTCCCAAATGCTATCAAAAGCTCACCGGAAAAACGGCTAGTTTCTCACAGTATGTGTGTATCAAGCTCTTTACAAAGCATTCTTACACTTTGTCCTAAACACAGTAATCAAGTTTCCCACTGAGAGACTTGAAGATCAAGACAAGGGGCCAAATTCTGTTCTTATAGTAACATGTTCACCCGTGTAACTGACAGCAGAATTTGCCCTTAGGACTTTAAACTTGATCTGCTATTCGATGGGCAGCTCGTGCACTGATCTGAGCACCGGAGTGATGTGCTCCTGTCAACCTGCAAATCAGAGGAATCGCTGCTCTCAGAGAGGAGGAAAAAAGCTGCTTGTGGATTGCTCTGGAAATTGGCTTATGTCTTTTTTTAGCAAGGGTGGGCAAATTTGAACACAATAGTCAACATAAACTTAAATAATGCTTAGATTTCAGATAGATACCATACAAATGCGTAGAAGTCATTGGATGACTGATTGAGCTTGCCTTTCACTTAGGACACACTATAGCAAAAGGAGATTGAGAGGACTAAAGATAAAAATCTAAATGAAAAAAAAAATGCATACACATAAATAAATGCTGCATATAAATAAAGCAAATTTAGACCAGCTTCTAAGTATTTCTTCACTGACTAACACATAAAAGGTATAGAGAAGAATGCTATTCCTTTTAAAGCTGCCTTGAGCCTCTGAAACAGAAATGATCTAATACACACAGGCTAAAAGTTTCATTGACTCCAACAGTCATTACAAGCATCACAGAATTGATTGGTTATTTCTGTATAGATTAGCAGCTTCGTGCAATTGAATTTATTTCTCTAAACTTACTGTTTTGTATGAAATTAGTCAACATTGAGCATGGCCTGTCATAGGTGCAGTAGAATGAGAACGTGGGGAACTTGGGGAAGACCTCTGAGCTCATTTTAGATATGGATAAACTACCTCCAGCAAATCCTGACCCTGTACAAACGGCACTTGCAATAGAGATTTTAGTGCACTACGTTATCTTGCAAAGAGCCTGCTGTGTAAGGAAACATACAGGCCTCCTTCACACAGCCAGGGAGCCTTCCTTGCCAAAAACTTCCTTCACAGGTCCCGGGCTCCTCTCCTTACTGTTGCTTAGCTACTAGATTTCTGCTGATGCTGCCTTCATCCTGCTGTAGGGAATTGAGCTCACTCCAGCTGTGCCAAAAGACACTCTGGATTTGAGGCTTTGGTAGGCAGAGTAAGTCAGATAAGCAGGGGCTTCAGCACAGATGGAAGCTCTAATGTTGTCAGGAGGTTCTGGTATCTCATCCCAAGGTAGTCTGCAGGAGAGCCCAAGGTTTGGTGTGGTTGGCAATGTCTAACCAGAGACTGCTGTGAGACCTGTCTGAATTTCATAAATAAAGATAGAAGGTGCAGAGCTTCTACTTGGAGGATGGAGGCTTTTCATTTTTTTTTTTTTACAAATACTAATGATTGCTGCTATAACTTCAATGGGGTTGATCACAAGAAAATCTTATGTAAGTCACTGAAAAATGTTTTTGGTCATCCTTAATGAAAGCTTGATCTTTGAACTGGGGAGATATATGTTATGAAGACTTATTATTTATATGCATTAAGATAATGCCATGAACACTATGAAAGTCAGAGGTTCTGCTTTGTAGAGACATACAGAAAAAGCCTCTCCATCAAAGTAGCTTCCTAGCTCCATTTAGCAAACAGAATGCAGAAAGACGAGAAGGTACACATTTCATTTTTCATTAAAAGAAAATACATTGCATTGATAAACTCCGTTCTTGTAAACGAAGAAAGAGACCATTTAGAGACCATTTCTGTTGCTCAGTCATAATATTGACATTATGGCATCAATTGTTGGTGAGGAAGAAATGAGTAAACAATAATAATTTAAAAATGTTTTTATTGTCTTAGCTTGTTCCTTTTATGCATTTGCAAGTTACTCCTTTTTCAAGGTCAATTGTTCAATAGAACACTTTGAAGGATATTTTTGAAAAAAAACCCCACACACAGTTGTAAACAAATGAAATAAAAAGTGACAGAAGATGGTATCAGATGTGCAACATTTGTGACAGATGAAGCTCACAGAGATTGCCCACAGACTTCAGAATGTCTCCTTAGTCACCCCGTTCTCCCCAGGACAGACCGCTCCTGGGGCTCCCTGGCCACTTCAGAAGTCCAATCCAGGATCTTTACTGAGTTTCTGAGGCTAACCACAGCGAAAATAATGTGCTGCTGCAAACTGCCCAAGAGATTATAGTGGGCATCCCGCTTGGCAGCCTGTAGATTCTCGATAACAGACATCTTTCAAACCGAAGAAATGAAACTCAAATCTTATCTTTCCTCTAGATTTCTCTTCAGTTTGCCTTATTTCTTTTCTAGTCCTTAAAAAAAAAAAAAAAAAAAGGAATTTCTGAATTCTCAGTAGTCTGGTAGTTGAGGCTCCTCCCCCTAATCACAACTGAAGAATTTCCCATCCCACTCGATTTGCCACTTTAATGCTAAGAAATATCCCATAGGGAAAGGACAAGATAGAATCCATTTAAGAAGATATAAACAGGGTTTTCCTCTTTTCCAACATTTCTCAGCTGCTTCAACAGGTCTTGTCCAGCTATTCAGTCCTGAAAGTTAAAATTACCTCAGGTATAACCTTCTTCCACCCTCAAACCTGTATCTCCTGAGCCTGTTTATATTTCTTGTCTACTTGCAGCTGCTATGATAAGACCCAGAAAGCTGTGAACATTTTTCCCACTGTGATAGACAGGAACAAAGCCTTCTGGAGCAAGCGGTGGATGGAAAGTAAATAGGTTCATGAGCTCTGGGAACACTAGCAGTGCTGCAGGCAGGGTAGCAGACAATGTAAAATAAATACAGTTAAAGAGTAAGAAAAATATATTTACTTTTCCTCCTTTAAGCTTTACACTATTTGAGAAGGTTAGGAAGGAAATCTTAGTTCAGAAGGGCACAAAGCAACCTACTTGCAGGCAATGCAGTTGCCTAAGAGATGAAAAAGGGAAACTGGTTTTTGGATGATCATGTTAGAGAGGGCATAATCGTGAAGAACATGATCCCCAAGCTATTAGGAATGAACAGAAAATAAGTCACAAAATGATAAGTATCCAGAAAAAAACATAACTTTCATCAATTGAAGTAATTTTTCTATCATTTTTTTCATGATAAAATGATTGCCATTTGCGTATGCTAGTAAGTCCTGAACAATTAATTGAATAATCAGAAACCGAAAATATTAGAAGGAGGCATTTTACAGATTTGGAGCTCTATTTGTTTTGGTTTGCACCTCACTTGTATTAGTGGTATAAGCGCCACTGTCCTCTAGTCCTACAAACAGGGCAGTACAGTATATAATATTTTTTACTAAGAGTGAGGATTTTTTTTTAAATGAATAGTGCCTAGGAGGCACAACAAGAGAACCAACTACTGCATTAAATCAATATTGTGTCTTGTAAAACATATAACAGCACTAGAAAATAACACATAATCTGAGAAAAAGCTGGCCATGATGCATTTCTATCTCTATGGAATGCTACAGAATGCAAAACATTTACTTCTTTCTCCTTTCATTTTAAACTCTGCTTTTTTCTGAGATTATGCTACAGAAACATTTAAAATGGAGAAATTAAAGCAGTCGAGATGCTTATATGTTGCTGATGACTGAGTGTTAAATAAATAAAATCAAAGGAAATGAAGAATAAAAATAAGTGTGAGGCATTTTGCCCAACGGCCATCAGTACACTCCTGTTCTCTTTCCCTTTGCTCTCTCGTTTATCCAGCTAGCATGGCTTTCGCTGTTTTGTTTTACAAAGCTATCTTTTCATTGACTGTGTGACTCAGTTGATATATGCTTTCCTTGACACTCAGTATAATTATCCCTTTTCTACTTATCCTTTTTTTATACTAGTATTTATTGATGGTTCTGAACACCATGAGACTGGTAGCAATTTCCCATAATCCCATTCCCTTATGCCAGAATACTGAGATTTTGTGTTTCCATTCCACTCAGGATAAGAAATAAGGCCATCTTAAGTTTTAATAAGAAGGAAAATGAACATGAGAAATAGCCCCAAATAGTTTGAGCTCCCATGTGGGATGGTGGGGAAACTAGATTCACTTATGCTTCTCTCTTGCTCTATATCATCTCAGATGTGTGCCTCAACCATCATCTGTTACTATTTCTGGAAGGCTCTCTCTCTGCTGGGACTATGAGCTTTTGCATAAATGAATAGTGATTGCCCAAGAATTCAAATTTGGATCTCCTACACCCCAGCAGAGAGTCAAAAACTGTTGGGCTAGACAGCCCATCTCTCTTGTGTTTGTTTTGGCAGAACAGAAGAACACCAGAAGGAAAATAAACTGGTGGTCAGAGTAAACATCAGCAGTATAGAAGACTCAAATGAAAAGTCCTAGTATGAACCATGAAGGAGGAGACTGAGCTGGCATCTCCTTTATGAACAGGCGAGCAGGAAAGACCATCAGGCTATGATCCACTCTGAAATCTTCCTCTTATCTGACCAGACTTTCTAACTTGTGCCTGAGAAACCTTCCTTGAACCAGTCTGTGCCCAACAGCCACAAACGTGTCTGTTTCGACAGAGTGCTTCTTCTTTTGGCAATATCTGTTTTATCAAAGCCCTCCTAAACACCTGCACTCACACAGCTTTGGGGCCCACATGCACATGTGGTTTAACCAACCAGGAGCCACCAAATCTGACTGCCATAAACACAAGTTATATCCTCTGCTATTTTATACGGGTTTTATGCTGCACTCATCACTGTGCTATTGCCAGCACAGTGTCAATGATGCATATATGAATCAGTACAAATCATTCACAAGTTCTATATTTAAAAAGCTCCGGATGTAACAGTTCTTCTAGGCTCATCAGATGTTCGAAAGAGGGGAGGCGTGAAGGGAGGAAAGGGAAAAGGAGTGCTCCATTTTGAATTTCCACCAGTTTGTTTTGACATTTTCCTCGTATCAAAGTGGCTAGAGCTCACTCAGTGGCTTACAGAGATTTGTACGTTGCCAATCTGATATGATGACTCTGCATACACCGCCAAAAATTATAGTGCTCCGAACTGTATTTCAGCTCTGAACACAAAGCAAGCTCA
Source organism: Eudromia elegans (assembly GCA_003342815.1). Lineage (NCBI taxonomy): Eukaryota > Metazoa > Chordata > Aves > Tinamiformes > Tinamidae > Eudromia > Eudromia elegans. Next base: position 1,915,256 of record PTEX01000125.1, on the reverse strand, counting down.
TGTTTAATCTGGTATCTACTACGGTCCCAACTCCTTTCTGAGGCATTACTGCTTTACAAGTGTATCCCAAGTGCTTTACAAGTAACTGACTGGTTTTTTTTTTCCAGAGTCTTTGTCAATTTATATAGGGTTGTCACAAATATACAGAACACGGTGAGAAGGAGAGCAGTTTTGGTGAGACAGCTGACAAAGAGAGCAGCTCCAGCTTTCCATTCATGACGGACTAAGTCGAGAGCCATTCCGTTATTTTACTGATTTACGTTATATCAAGAAAATAAAAGAGTCTCAAGGGGGAAATGGAGGAAGTGGCAAAGGTGAAGGTAAGGAAACAAGCCAATGCAAGAGGAAAATCCTGGGGTTATTGTGCTCCATTGCAGGGAGTTATGGTGAGGGTGTTGTTCAGATCTCCCTCTCTGTCTTCATTTTATATTTCTATATTGTGCAGTAGCATACTTTCATGTCCTAAAGGCATCTGCCCTCTGAGAATAGCTTCTGTTTTGCTTGTGCCATTATTATAGGTCTAGTGTCTCTGATACATGATTGAGGCCTGACTCATAAATAAGAACTACTATAAATTTAAGCCACTGCCTTGTTTAATCCCCTTTTGCCCACACAGCTAGGAAACTGACTGGAATTTATTACCTTGTGCATTCTCCCTGATTTATTCAGTCAGGAGCCTGCTTGCATTTTCCTCTATTTGACATTATTTTATATCTCATAACATAATATATTTTCATTATATTTTAATATACCTTGTGGTAAGTGCAACTGCACAGAGAAATTTTGGATCTTTCTGCTTATGGCATTATTTCTCATGTACAATAATATCTACTACATGATGAAGACCTGACTCATAAACAATAGTTTAGGTCACCGCCTTATTTATTTCCTCTAACACTACGGCCAAGGAACTAACAGTTTGGTAATTTATTTGACATTTGTATCAGACTAGTACGATCTATGCCCCTGCATAGGAATGCAGGGCTCATCTGTTGACCCAAGCTATTAGCAACTGTGAGAATTTGCATTAAAATACTGAGAAAGTTGTGCTGACTCAAATCTGTAGCTGCAGATTTTTAATTCTACCAGAATAAGGGACTTCTATCTGATAATGCTGTTCATATAGAAAAAGGGATTTCTGAGGAAATCTGTAAGAGTAGATAGCCGGGAAAAAGGCTTGGGTAGCGCACACAGTTATGCAGTGCACCAGTTCAAACCTCTGAGTGGGGCAGGAAAAGAGTGAAACCATAGAATGCAAAAGGATTACCTCTTTATACTATCCAATCTATTCTTAACATTACAATTAGAGGTATTAAAAAATTCTTAGATTAAATAGTTTCTCCTCAAATTAACATGTCTTTTGTTTGCTTGCTTGTTTGTTTTTTTTATTCATAGTAAATTGATTTTCAGCAAAAGCAGTGTTTTTGGTGTTTCACACTTCCCCATGGTATAAATCATTTACTGTGGTTAAACAAAAAGTTAAAATAATACAGACAGGATAGCAAAAGAAAAATTGAGAGATATAATAATTATCAGGTTTTAAAATATGTTACAGTTTAAAGCCAAAATTATTTTCATTATTTTTATGTGAAAAAAGGGTTTTCACTGAGTGATGTCACTAAAACTGCAGAGCTGCAGGCATGGAAGAGAGGAGAGTTTTCAAAAGAGGCACCTTGGCAGTGCGGACCAGGCATCAGGGCAGCAAGTCTAGGGACTGTCATACAAGATGGGGGTGTCATCGACTGCCAGCCATGTAAAATAATGGGGAATATTTTTCAAGGAATTTTCAGCAGGGCAATAACCAGACGGAGAAAGGAAAGTTCTGTTTTATTATAGCTAAGAGGCCAGAAGTCATTTTGTTGCTTGGAGATGAAGCACTCACACTGCTGTCTAGGTTAGTCACCTCTTCTCCAGGGGCTCTCAACTGGTCTCCTGAGGCTAGTGCCTAAAAGCAAATTTCATTAGGACCTTTAGCAACTTCAGATCTTATTTAAAGTTTCTAAAATTCTTGTACATGACAAAGAAATGACTAATAACTATAGCTCTCTGGAAGAGAATATAACATTGCTGGAAAAATTCTGAAGAGGAGACGAGCACCCACTTCAGAAGAGACCAGTGCTGAGGACATTCACCTTGGAAGACAGACATGCACATACTGCATTAGATTGAGATTTTATCCCAAGACATCTTCAGGGATAAACTTTCTTCTTCCATTTGGTCTTACTGCCTCAGCTTCTACCCTAGACCCAGAAAAGTTATGTTAAAACATAACAGAATCCTTCACATCGGAATGAGAATTTCTGGCTTCGTCGGCATTTTCCATATGCACAATAGCAATTTCACTAGAAAATTCCAGATCAACTTGATTCAAAAACTGCTTAGTTGTAAGATTTATCTGATTTGACAGCAGTATGTAACACAAATTTGCAACCATTAGGACACCGTTAGTTCAACAGCAAATACTATGACTGAAGAGGAATAATTTAATTTTCTATCAAATCTGAATGACTTACCATTTGCTTGTTTTCAGCAAAGCAAAGTTTGACTTGGCTTTAGGAGGATGATGGCATGTAATGCTTTCTTGTGGTTTTCCAACAGCAAAAATAGTGTAAAGGATGTGCTGTAAATACAGAGTATTGTAGGAGATAGCACACTTCCCTAAGAACATATAGTAAGGAAGGATTTAAGGCTCAATAGGTCAATGAAATGTTTTGTGTGATTGTTAGCGCCATTTTTATACTTGTTATTAATACTACAAATGTCTTGCTTCTATTTTTCACTCTACAGACAATGTTCTTTGAATAAGTTTTTTAGACTGCCATATCAACTTATCAAGTTCCTCTATTTCTCCCTTTATTCATTTATTCACTTAAAAAGGTGAAGCAGATCATATTATTCTTCTTGCACTGTGACCTATAAATGTTTTCCTTATTCCCTGGTTTAAATATGTCAGCTCTTATACATAAAATTTTAAGATTATGTGCCTTTTTGCTTTCTTTTAACCTATGTGTTGCCAACCTTGCCCATCTATTTTCTAAAGTCTTTCTTTGAAGTGCATGCCTGCTTCACCCTTCTTTTTTCTTATCTAGGTTTGAGGAGTCCCTAAACACCTGTAATTCAACTGGGAGGACAAGGAATGTCCATGAGCTTTGTCAGCATTTTAGTGATATTTTAATTTTGGAGCCCAGTCCTATTACTGGCAAATAAAATGGCATGAAAAATATTGTAATTTATGCTGATTTTATACTTTTAAGTCTGACATGACAACAGACTCATAGTCCTGCAGGAGAGAGCATGAAAGACATGAAAGAGTTACTGAGCCATTGGTTCAAGTCATGCTTTCAGCTCCTTCTCTTTTTCTGTAGCCTGAAATCAATAAAATGGTGGAAATTGAATAGGCTCCTAACTTACCATTCCATATGAAAATCTTCCTTTGCAGCAACTGTAAAAATTCACATTAAATGCTCTAGGACCATCTTTTTCAGGACAGGAAAGTGCTCAAGCAGTGGCTGCTTGGATAGCCCTGCACCGAGTAAGATCCACTCTTGAATGTATCATAGAGAAAGAAATATGTTCCAGCTCTGTTATTTTGCAAGATGAGAGGAAGAAGTGGAGAGACTGATTGTAAGGAGTTAAGGATTTCTTGCTTTGATTCCTAGCAAGTTCAGAAAAACATATATGGGCTACAGTGTGTAAGTAAGTTAGTGAACGTTACCTACATAGTTAAAATTACAGCTTTGCTCAAACACCCTTTTTGGTCTTTCTTGAACAACAAACAACAGTAAACATGGGCTTGTGTGCGAAGTGGCCTGATATTGTGCAATAACCAATGTCAGCAGAGTAGATGACCATGTTGGCTTGGTGATTCTCAGCTTCATTTCCAGAGGCTGAAATCACCAAGAAATACTTAAGTTCATTTTATGACTCTCCACTTTATTTCTGTTTTGTTATGGAAATGGCCCATCTATCACCAAACAATATCATTTCCAATACAGTGATATCTTCTGCAAAGTCCAGTGATCACCAGTCACTATCTGTCCTGCTGCTGGACTCAGCACACAGACGTTACTGGGGTCCCAGTGGATGCCTGGTAGCGCAGTGCAGACTTGGCTCTCCCTTATTTAATAAGGTGTGTTTATATGACTGGAGAAGAAATTAATCCGTGTGCTGAACCTAACATTTAAATGTTAATATGTCTGAATATTGAGTCAACAGCCAAAACCTTTTTCTTTTTTCAAACTGTAGATAAACACAAGGAGAGACAATGAAATAAAAAAAGGCAATACTTCCAAAGTCAGTGAAAATATATTTGTATTCTTATTACTAGAATCTGGAATCTTTCTAAGAATATAATTTGTATAGCTGATTTTCATAAATTTTAAAAATGTTACTGATTTTTAAAATTCAAATTCTGATAAAAAGAAAACATTGTTTTAAAACCTACAATTCATGTACGTTTTCATTTGTTGTGGGAGAAATAGCTCACCTGGCATACGGCTAAAATGACCCAAATTTCCCTAGTGTTTCTTATTACCTTCTAGGCTTATGTATAAAAGAATATTTTTCTCTGCATATTGGTTGTACAGTTTCTTCTTTTTACAGCTTGTCAGTAAAACCAAAAGAAAACCAAACGTACGTAGTATATACAGTACAGTATGCATACAGACTAAATGTATGTAGTTTTTACTAAGTAAAGTTAACAACGGGTTAGATTCTGCTGCCTATACTAATATCAGGTAAAACCTCTTCCCTTGCAAATATTTGTGCATGTAATTAACTTAAGCATATAATAACTCACTCCAAAGTCAGCGCTTAATCAGTCCCAGAGACTTACAAAGGAAATTAGCATATATGAAATACATTATAAATAGTGTCATTTGCACTTAGGGATCCATAGTAAAATATTTAATTTGTGCTTCTCTTTGTATACTGAACAACTGGAGAAATATTTTGGCTCACTGTTCTTTGCATTAAAAATATTTTCTAAGGCAAAAGACTACTAAACTGGCTGGCAGCTTAGGATTTCACTTATCACACATTTTGTTAAACAAGAGTGAATCAGGTTTAATGTATTTTCAAGTATATTTATTAAAAATTAAAAATGACCTATTGTAAGTAGTATTGGTTCTAAATACACCATTTTCTCCCCAAATCCATTTTAATAAAAAAGTATTTAAAGGCCTCAATTTTTATTGCAAATCATTTAGCATAATGAGCAAAAAATTACAGATACGCATATGCTATATGAACCTGCGCAAAATCAAATGACAATGCACTATTCATAATAAAATTTATTTTAAAATTACAATTACTTATTATATTTAATTATTAATAAATAAAAAATGAAAGCAAGTGAAAACTGACAACTCTATGAATTTATTTGTAACTGCACAATATCACCAGTCATTGGCAAGAAGTTTCTTAAACTAGATCACAACCATGAAAACTTAATTCTACCACATGTCCTATAAGGAAAAAAGGCACTTGTTGGTGCTCTAGAGAGATTTTGAAATTTTCAACCATATTTTCATTGTCACTATTCAGCAAAGTGATTATTTAGTCAGGAGACCAAACTAGATGAATGTAATGATCTCTTTTAGATTTACACTTGCCAGTCCTTCTATCGAATCGCACATCAAATGTTAAGCAGGTGCTTAAGCACTTTGTTGACATAAGCACATTTTTCCCATGCTGACTGAACTGAGCCTGAATATTAAAATTGTAGTCACAGTTCCACGCCATTTCAGCTCTGCTCTGAGCCATTCTAACTTACGGTGACTAGATGTCCCCCAGGGCACAAATGAAACAGATTTAAAAAGTACTAAATAATTTTCCAAAATGTAGCTTCTGACATTATATATCACATTATAATTTCTGAAGAGAATAAATAATAACAAAAAAACCCAACAAAAAATAAATTTCCCTTCCCTCCTCTCCAAAACATCTTTTTTTTAATCTTTTGAATGAATCAAAAAATCACCATGTTCTCACTTTTAGGTCTGCAGAACTACATTTATAACTACTTCCTCCAATTTTAGATAAATATTCCTAGTGTATTAATACTAGAAACCACAATGTGGCCATTTAAATGTTTACAGTTGGTTATTTTATGAAAGATCAGAGATTACTGTCACTGCCTTGCTCTTTTCACAGCTGTATGCCTCAATACCTCCATTGCCATTCTGAGTTGCCAAGACCCTTTCTGCATATTGTTACTTTCTGCTTTTAGCATGGAGATCAGTATCTATTAATACTGATTTATCAACCTATATATCTAACAAAAAGATAATTGCTAATACCCTGAACCTAGAGTATTAGTGAATATTTTTTGTGATATACTGCACTTGACCTCCATTTGTGCTTTCTTAGATGAAGCCTCAGAATGCTTAAAACTACATGCAGATCACTTTAACTTTTCAACAATGGGTTAACTGATAAGGGATAAGATTTTCTTCTCAATAGCTCTTTATTTTCGCAACCAGTGGACTTCAGAACACACATGCCAAGGACAGCAGAAAATTCATTGTCACTTGCTTTTTGGGATTTTTGCCATCAATATAGACCACCATCCTATCACGCTGTTTGACAAGAAGAGTTACAAAATATAAAATGTGCAGAACTCTTGAAGCAAAAAAGGGCAGAACTGGTATGTTCTTTATGTAGATTCAGTTGCGATCTGCATGGCAGAGGCAGACATATCAGTGCACTTTTGGCTGCAGCTATGGCTGAATCTGATACACCTATATTCAAGTGCGTACCTTCACAAAGAGGGAACTACATCAATTTTCTTCATAAATTAAGAAAGTAAAGCAAACCAAATACCAGGCATTCACCTTGCATTTTCTCTATAGATTTAATTTGGTGTGTAAATATGGCTAAAATATTACTACTGAGTGTTGGCCAAGCCATTTGTGAGCCCATAAACTTTGATTGATGGACATGGTAGGAAAGGACCGAGAGATCTTGTACCTGAAGATGATGTACTGAGTGACTCATGATAGTTTACGATGATGTTTAAAGCCTTAACAGTACTGCTTGTTTCTGTGTAAGAGCCGATTTTATTATCTGGACCAAAGGCCACTGACATTTTGGATCTATAAAACATACATATATCCATCGGAACAGGTTTGCATTCAGAATATGAAAAGCCACAGTTAGTGCTGTGCTAAAACACTGCTTAAATGATATAAAAATGACACAAAATAACTGTTTCCTTATAAGAAACACCTTGGGATCATGATAACATGAAGAAGAAGATATTGATGTGCTCCTGTATCTTCATCAATGGGTACTACGTGCCCATGTTTTACTTACACTTGAAAAACATGATGGGTTGTGTGATTTAGTTGGTCCATATTTCATTTGAATACTGTTTTAAGACTGAAAGCTTTGGAAAGTGATATTTATCACAAGGAACTCACTAAAAACAGTGCTTCCCACTAATATTATCTTAAACAATATATTTTATTTTAATCCTCTTTGTTTGGTTTCAGGCCACGAAGAGTCTGAAAAGTTTCTCAGCTTTCTGTGAAATGCTCTGTGCTGAATGTCTCCTATCCAGAGCTGCACAAATTTTATATCAAAATTGTAATTCTTTCTAGCTTGACAGCTAGATAGTTCTGCGTTTCGTTGCATTCGTTTCATTGTTCCACAAATTCTGTACTCCAAATTGCCACAGTTTCAGGTGTTTAAGGGTATGGCCCCTAAAGTTTTGCTTTTGTGTCAAAAATACAATTATTTCATTTCACACATAACTGATTAAAAATCATTCCTAAGTATATGCAGGGTTAACACCAAACATAATGAAAGCATTTTTGAAAGTTGTGAAAATCTTTTAACAATTGCAAACACTAACTGATGTGTTGTCTTTGAATGTGATACACAAACTAAAGGTCAGACAGTATTATTTAATGCAAGTGATTTAAAATACTGTGAATGGTTTTTAAGTATACTCTAAGTTTTATAATTTTATATTTTTGAAAGTTCATTGGTGAAACTGAAGGAAAAAAAGAAGGATTCTATCAAAAATAAGCAAGGTGGTGATTTCATAGAAACATAGAATCACAGAACCCTTACGGTTGGAAGGGACCTCTAGGGATCATCCAGTCTAATCCCCCCTTCTCCAGCAGAGACCCCTAGAGCATGGGGCACAGGGTGGCATCCAGGTGGGTTTGGAAGATCTCCAGAGAAGGACTTCACAGCCTTTCTCGGCAAAAGAGAGATTTGAGCAATGTTACTCAAGAAGCTCATGACAGTGACGGACACAGGATTATATGTACTAGAGAACTGATATTCTGAATAGCTTCATATCAAGAGAGAATGAGTAACAAAATCCTAAAATCCGACTGGTCATGATTCCTGGTGGAGATAGAGCAACGGATGGAGGAAGGATGCAGTTTTTGTAACCAGAGTTTGGATCAACTGCCTAACTTATCATTTTTCATAACAACTCAGCCATTCAAAATATTTCTGAACAAATCCGTAGAATTCTGTGGTTTGGTGGCCGACCTCACTTCCTTCCATTGCAACCAGCACAAAAATCACACCCATGACTCACACTAGCAGAACAGCCCAGCTGTAAAGGCATCACTGCCTTTTTAATGCAGGCCTCTTGTGAATACGGAAAAACCTCAGCCTTTGGCAAGCTTTTCACAAAACGGGTGATCCACCATAACCATGCAGAGCAGGAGGTACTTTAAATCTCTTTTGGAAATACAAAAAGAATGTTTGCAGAAATTCCTAATGTATTGCAATACTTACGTCTTTTGCAGAAACACCAGTGAAAAGTATTATATGCCCTATATACATATATTTCTCCAAAGAAATTTCTCTAAATTCCTTACAGAATTCCATAAGAAGCCCGTCAGAGCTCACTTTGGGGCCCATAGTAACAAACGTTATCAAAATTACACACAATACTTAGAAAATGTACCCCTTCCTATTTTGCCAATCTGTCTGCATGTGCATGCAGTCCTTTTACAAGGAAAAAGTCGCATCCTTTCACTGAAATATCGCCAGCACACCGAGGTGCCACAGCAATCACGCATAGTAATGTTGACAGATATGCGGCAAGATTATATATAAACCTGTATCCATAACAGTGTGCACGGCGAAGGCTGTGATTTAGTTTTCAATTCCACTAGCTGCGTCCCGCCACTCCCACGAGAGCCACTGATCACTCAGGGCCGCATTTTGGGGCGATTGGTCCATTTTTGCGCCGTCCTGCTCCTTTGTGAGTGCCAACAGCCTTGTGCTTTGCATGCCACGGTTGCGGTCGCCGCTGCAGGCTGCTTTCCCCGCTGGCCAAGGCTTGCTTGTTTTGATAGCGCTTGTGCTCAGTGGGCAGCCGAAGCAGGCTGGCTGATGGCTCCCTTGATTCCCATCGCTCCCACTGTGCTCAAGGTTGCAGCGCGCTGGTCGCAACACAAATAGGAAGTTAAAAGTGTACACAAAGTGTTCATTTGGATAACATATGCAGATGAATTCACAAAATCTCTCCAAGATAACTTTATGATATTTGTGTGATAAAGTTATACCCAGGAACCGGTATTTGTGATGTGCGGATAGACTCACTGATGAACTTCTTTTTGTGAAAAACAAAAGGATAATTTGTATAAAACAAAAATGGAAATATTTTCTGAAATGTGTCAATAAGTATGCTTATAAAAGTGAACTACCAGAAGTTATTTATAAAGATATTTATATTAAAAGTATTCCTAACTCTTCCTAACCATTTAAAATAGAAATTTAAGTATTCACAGTTCTACCTATTTAGTCCATGAAATATCAATTTAAAAAAGGCTTCCAAGGTCCTGAGCTTTGGGAATCCTTGCTTTCAAGAATTATTTGGAGTCCATGTGCTTTCCATGAAGAAGAAAAGGGAAGGAGGAAGGCTTGGTAATGCCATGACTTTTGAGATATGATGCAAAGTGACAAACAGCAGTGTATGTCATTGCAAATTGTTCTATATTGCAACACAAGCAATGCTGAAACCTAAAGAATCTACAAGTGATCCAGCCTTTCAACACTCCAAATTGTCTACAGCATAAACCTTTTCATGGTAGATTAAAATGTCCTTTTAAATAGCCCAGCCAATATAAACAAATGTAATAGAATTCATTACATATTATCTAAATGTTATAATGTATTTTATTGCATTCCTTTCACATTAATTTCTGTGTCCTAAGGTTTATTGAGTATAAACAAAAATTTTAATTTCCTTCTAATTAACCTGTTCCATCTCATGGTGGCTGTCAATGGTGTCATGCTGCAGTTTTTGTGGTTTTCAGTTCTGCACAACAGGTGTCCTTGTGATCACAGAAACAAGGAACTGCATGAGGAGGAGGAGGAGAAACCCTGAATTTTCAGTTTCTCCATTATCCATCTGCCACAAAATCTGAGATACACACAAAGGCAGCTTTAAAGCATCTTGAAGGTTCATATGGATGGATCACTCTTAGGCTTGTTTTACCATCAGTGACAGAGGCTTCAAAACTCCTCTTAATTACAAGCAGCCTTTCCAGAAAAAAAAAAAAAAAAAAGGTATCATTATAAGAGCTGAAGTGTATTCGGCCTGTTCCAGTGAGAGTACCTGTGAAAAAGTGGAAATTCAGACCTCTCTGATCAAACGTCCATGTTTTCCGGAACATCCTCAGGCTCTTTTCCAGAGGCTGAATGCAACTATCTGCAGCATCTTCCTGGTCCTGAAGCACTGAGGGAAGCCATAAACATGTATCTGGAAAGAGGGCCTGTATTTTTAGTGTAAATGCCTTTCCTCTTAAAAATGGAAACAGGGAAGAGACAGAAGTACTGACAAGTTGTAGGAAGAAAAAGAAGATATTTCTGTGAAGGAAAGTTTGCTCTTATTTTTCAAAAGCAATAGATATTAACACCACACATAAAAAATATATTAAAACGATTGCTAAATCAGCAATTGCTAAGTGGCCAATTTTATATGACATGGGCTACATTTCACGCATGGCAACAAAGGCCTCTATTACATAATAACTGATTTTCTTTTACATTAATTTTAATCTTCATTGTCTTTTTCTTTCATTCTGCTTTTCTCTTTAACCAAATACTTTCTCCCAAGTGGAGCTCAACAGGAATTGGGAGCTCTAACTTGCACTGAGGTAAAATTTGGAATCTGCTTTATACATTAAACAGCACACAAAAAAATAAAACACTCGACACGTGCACTTTGTCTGCATGCAATAAGGATTCCCTCATTACCATGATGAAATCACCTGTATCTGATCAAGATGAATTCCAATAGCCTGATGATAAATTCCCTCTCTCCTAGAAAAGGATACAAAAAGCTAGATCTCTCTATTGGCATTTATCTTCTCTGATATGGAGGGATAAGTCAAGTGCAATAGTCACTAGTGACTTATTAGTTCTTTTCTCACAGGTGAAGATGAATGTCATAAGGGAAATAAGCCATCATGTGCATATATTATTACATCCATAATTCTGTGTATGAATAAGAAGGTGTAAACACATTATAGATATTTGCTTTCTCCTTCTTGTTTTTTATTTTGAACTGAGACTAGGTTAAAAAATTAGAATGGTAAGTCCACATTACAAAGAAAGGCTTCAAAATCTTTAATTTTCTTTGGTACTGCTGCCTGTCATCAGCAAAACAGACATCACCTTTGCTTCTGTTCATTGAGTATTGTTTAACTAAAGTATTAGCCTGGAATAATGGGCACCTGAAGTTTAGCTACTTATTCCTCATCTCTTCTTGGATGCTTAACTTTCTGTGACTCAATTCTCCACCTAGCAACACTACATTCAAACCCTTGCATTTTTAGGTGCTGAGTGAGCACCTGGAACACAGTAGGGTCAAAGAGTACTGTAATAGAAGACATGTATCTATTTTGCACCCATATCTGATATTTGAATGTCACATTTGAATGTCACTGGCTCCCCAGTACAGGAGGGATGTGGAGCTCCTAGAGAGAGTTCAGCGGAGACCGACCAAGATGATCAAGGGAGTGGAGAACCTACCATATGAGAAGAGGTTAAACGAGTTGGGCCTGTTTAGCCTAGAGAGAGAAGGATGCGATGGGATCTAATCAATATGTACAAATTCCTGAGGTATGATTGTAGGGACGAGGGGGCTAAACTGTGCTGCGTAGTGGCTGCTGATAGGACAAGAGGCAATGGTTTTAAACTGAAACACAGGAAGTTTCATCTCCATACAAGGAAGAACTTTCCTGTGAAGTTAACGGAGCCCCGGCACAGGCTGCCCAGAGAGGCTGTGGAGTCTCCTTTTCTGGAGATCTTCCAAACCCGCCTGGATGCCACCCTGTGCCCCGTGCTCTAGGGGTCCCTGCTAGAGCAGGGGGTTGGACTAGATCATCTCTAGAGGTCCCTTCCAACCCTAAAGATTCTGTGATTCTGTGATTTTAAAATGCATCTAAAGATAACAAATTATGTACATCAGGTCAGAAAAAAAAAATTATCCATTATCCCATTTATAAATGGGCTAAAATCTTGCAGGAAAAGAAGTGGGGTGCTGGCACAGGACTAGTCTATTGTGGTTGAGCATTCAGTGCCCCCAGTGCCAGTGGAGCTGACAGCGAAGCGACCTGGAGAGGCGGAGGCTCCGCTCCTCTCCCAGGACCACAGGCATCAATCTGTCCTCTCCTGCTCCCCTGCCTGCTGGCTGGGACTCACTGCATGCTGCCTTGAACTGCTCAACCCGCCAGCCCCCTTTTGTGTTACTTCTTAGGTGAGAAACCATCGCTTTGCACTTTAAAGGTGGGATATACCCTTGCCAACCTGTGCTCCCAGCCTAATAAGCTGGAACTGACCCAAAAGAGAGTCCCTAAGACTCCAGTATTAGAAACTTCACGCGCAATCCTCAGGAAAATCAGCTGCATGAAGTTCAACTCTTTTTCCCTTTAGGAAGTCACTCCAATGTTTTATCGGCAGCAGTGTTTTAAAGTTCAAATATGAACTTTAAAAATACTAAGTAAAACCTACCCATTTTTTAAATTGCTTTTTGGAGAAAATAATAGAAATAACAGACTTGCCAAATTAATCATAGAAGATTTGCAGCTATTACATGTGATATATAAGAAATGCTATCAACAACCCCAGTTAGAACTGCAATACATTAAAGGGCACCAGAATAACCCTTATTCTTTCCTGTGCTTTTATATTATGCAGCAGATACAAATTGTAAGACAGAGAGGCAATCTGCATAGGCAGCAGTCTATAACTGCTACTCTCTTGTGTTATATTACAATTCATTATTCACACAGGTTAACCACTGAGGACAACTGTCTTCTAATAACCCTCAAATAAAAGAAAATTTCCAAAGAAAAAAATAAAGATCCTGTTTCCTTAGATGAGCTACATATGTCCTAAACCAAAGAGTGACATATTCAGTCTTCTGACCAATTTGATATCTTTACACTTACTACATAGACTAGTAAAAAAGGTGTTGTGCTTGTTTTACTGATGTTAAAGCAAGCAATCATATATTTGGACTTGTGCCCTGATATATTGATGAAAACCAGATGTTTCACAGGATCAACAAACAATTCTTTCAGCCCACAAAAAGAAAAGTCTCACCAACATAATAAATATGTAGGTAATTAGAAAAGATTGAATGAACATATTAAACTACTCTCTTGAATTTAAGTTCATTAGCTGTATTAATCCATTGCAATGGATTAATAAACAACCTACTATATGAAAAATATATTTTATATATAAATTAGAATTTTTTTTTCAAAGTTAGAAGTAAAAAGGAGGGAATGCCCTGTGCTTTGTGCAATTGCAGGAAGTATTAAGCAAGAATATTGGAAAGTGACATTCTGCAATGTGAACTTCTCCAGAGACTGTCAGTAAATCAAAGCTGCGCACTGAAGACAACATTTCTTCCATTCATATTTTTAAGAACACAGATTCATTATTTCTGACGAATGTAGAATTATTTTCAGTGTCATCTCTATGAGGGATAGACACACACTATGTGATACACGAAGTGTACAGTTTAAGTGAAAACCTGACCCCATTAATTTCTTTGGAATCAGGATCTTGTCCTAAAGTAATATGTTAAAAGAATACAGAGGGATTAAGTAAGCCAATGAACAACATTCATATCTTAGTACAAATAAACAATATTTAAGAAACCCCTTACACCTAGTCAGAATGAGAACAGTGACTGTTGTCCAGCCTTCTTCTATATCACTTTGATAGCATTTGAATTGCATATCTAATATGCACAATACTCAGTGAGGTACCCACGAGGCTGACTACTTTGATCTGAGTCTTTCAATACAAGAAAGTCACCTGACTGTCAGCAATTCACAGATTGTGATGTTCAAAAGCCACTGTCATCATTATCTTGCCTTCTTTTCTGCATGACACAGAATACAAATTTTCACCCAATAATTCTTGCATCAAAACCAGCACCTTGTGGTTGAACTATAACCTATCTTTGCAAAGGCCATGCAAACTTGATTTAAAAACAAAACATTGAATAGTTAACCACATATTCTGGTAATACATGCAACTGTCTAATGACCTTTAGTGTTAAATATCTACTGTTTATTTCTAATCTGAACATAACTAGCTTCAACTTCCAGCCACTGTAGTCTCATTACATCTTTGCTAGATTAAAGAGCCCTCTAATTAAAAATCTCCTCCACATCTAGACTCTTATACAGTGAAAACATGTCACCATTTAACCTTCTCTCAACAAGTAAAATACACCATGCTTATTGCAATCATGGTGAAATACACTTTTCAGGCCTTGGGATTATTGTTAGTGGGCAAAATTAACAACGGGAGGGGATCCAGGACTTCCTTCACAGAACTTTCTTTTTTTTTTAATCTTATTTTAGCTGCTGCTTCGACTCCTGACATAAATATACCAATTTAAATCATCAAATGAAAAATGCATTTGGTATAGAACAATTGCACTCCTGATTACCACGTTACTATTAAATAACCTAGCATTCCACCTAGTATAAATACACGTTTTCTTTGGTCTAATTAGACAAACCCAGTCAAAAAAAAAAAAAAAAAAAAGCTTTTGAAAGTATTTTGAAACCCTGGGTCTATTTGTCATTTGAGCTTCAAAATGCAAAACAGTATATTTAAAAACTAATGCACTTATTGAAAACAAAATCATTTTCTAGTTTGACCAAAATTACAAGATTTCTAGAGTTATTTTATTTTGTTTTCAAAAGGAATGCTTTAAATAGGCCTTTCTGAAGATTAAAAAAATCATTTCCCTTTCTAAAATACCAACCAGCTGCACCTGGAAGCGTTGCATTTTCTCCTAACTGGTTAGAGCAGGTTATCTGAGCCTTGTCGTCTTTCTTACCTTCCTGAAGGGCGGACTCCTTCCACGTTCATTCAAGTACCGTTATTCACACTCCAACAACAAATACTCATGCAGCCTGAAATATCAGTATTTGGGGCACAGGAAGACTAGAAGCATCATGAACTGACAGCAGAGGAGGCTCTGCCCAAAATATATGCTTTTCAGCAAAGCAGTGCTGCAAGATGAATAGCGCTCTGCAACCAGATAGTTTAAAACTCCATAAAAGAGCATGTATGATTTTTAATGAGATGGCTCAAGTGCTTCAATATATAACAGCAATACACTCATTACTCTAACTTATTTCTAAGCAAGAAAACTATTAAATTGTAAAATATGACAATGCCTTTCAGAAGGAAAATGATAAATTGTTATTTTTGCTTATTTTGCTGATTTTCCCTTAAGAAAAGACTCATGTTTCCAGATTTTACCCTTCCAGTTTATTTAAGTTTTAACATGAAGTGTCCCCTTCTCCATGACTCACACACTGATATAGCTAAAGGCATAATAAACTCAAGAAAACACAGTTTACCTTTCTTTAATAACCTCCAAGTCTTTAGCTTACAAATAGTCATATATAAGTCCACATGGATTCCTTTTTGGATGATTTAGTGATAAGAAGCAAACATTTTTTGATCTGTAACCTAGGGACATCACTGCCTTTTACAGCACTCCTCACTTACATAGACTGGCCTACATGAGTACCATGGGTCCCCATGGATAAGTACACTGGTGCTCCATGTGATGAACAGCCAGTTCTCAGAGAACCACAATATTAAGTCTCGAGATTATCCTATGTAAAGAAGGCCTGGAGGGAAACTATTTTCTCCTTGCTTCACATACTCTTTTAGAAAGTCAAATCTCAGCCTAGAAGGGTATATGCAAAGGGTGATATGAAAAGGCAAATATATAAAACTGTAACAGTGGCCAAGATCTACTAGTGTACCTGCAGCTCCTGAACTTAATTTGACTCAAATTAACCACATTTCAAACTTCACTGTCAGTCTTAAAGTCATTGCATGATGGGAGCAGGAGGAGGAAAGGGATTAATTCAAAAAACAAGACAGATGTAAAGTCCCTAGCAAACCAGGTGGTGTTTGATCTTCTGATATATGGCTGAGTTGCTCACAATGAAGATAGTAAATCTGCACGGATACTAGTGCAGACACATGACATTTAGACCATATAAACCCAAAATATCTCACAAATTTTTTAATTGCAGCTGATTATCTCAGTTAGTAGGAAAATGTAAATGTTACAATGAGTAACCAGGCTCCAATAATTACTGAAGTTGAAACAAATACTTCTTTTATCTCATTAGGTTTTGCATTGGGCTTTGAGATAATAAGATCTCCCTGCCTACAGTCCTTCACAAGAATAATATTGGAATTTCTTCAGCTAGAGAAAGAGGGGTAAGAAGGGGGAAGGAAGTGGGAAGGAGTTTCTATATTGTGGCAACAGTACATCGTTTGTCAGAGCACTATGTAATTATATGAAATTGGAAGTGCTTCTCTGTAAGTTAAAAAAATTTTGATTAACCTCTATATTTTCTGCAGTACATTCTTAAGTGATAGGCATCCATTATTTTTGAAAGTAGAGATATGTGGAGCTGCTGGAGAGAGTCCTGCATGGGGCTATGAGCGTGATCAGGGGCCTGGAACATCTACCCTGTGAGAGCTGGGCCTGTTTAGCCTGGAGAAGAGAGGGCTGAGAGGGGACCTGATCGGTGTCTACAAGTACATCGAGTACTCAAGTGAGGAGGTTGCGGCGGCCTCTTTTCAGTGGTGGCCACTGCTAGGTCGAGAGGAAATGGCCACAAACGGAAGCATTAAAAGTTCCACAGGAACTTAAAAGAAATATTTATTATCAGTGAGGGTGACAGAGCACTGGAAGAGGCTGCCCAGAGAGAGAGGTTGTGGAGTCTCCTTCTCTGGAGATCTTCCAAACCTGCCTGGATGCCACCCTGTGCCCCGTGCTCTAGGGGTCCCTGCTGGAGCAAGGGGTTGGACTAGATGATCTCTAGAGGTCCCTGCCAACCTTAAGGATTCTGTGATTCGATGATAGCTACACACAATGTATAGTATTCAAATTTATGTTTTTATATTTTGATTAGAAAAATACCCCTTGCTTATCAACAGACTGTGTAGCCACAACTTCCTTGAAACATTTTATTATCAAAACAAATCTGTATTTTTTTTCAAAATTGTTAAATTCATGTTTTGCCTTACATCCTTCTCAGGCTTTATCTTGTAGGAATATTACGCTACTTGAGACCATGCTTTGCTTTTGTACAACAGTCATCCCTGCATAGCTAGCTATATGTGTTCAAATCAAATGGTGCAAGAAAAGAAAGCATCATCTACTCTGTGTCGAAATTTTTCTATGGTAAGTTTCAGATCAACATGAATTAAAATAGGTAGGCTATAAATCCCTTGAAAATAAGGTTTATAATGGAAATGCTGACAGACATTTAACGATAGCAGCAAAAGCTGGCACCACAGTAATAAAAGGACTTAAATGAAAAAAAAATCTGTATGCCTCACAAAGGCTTTGTGGATTTCAGGGTAAAGCTATGTGCAGATTCAATGTAAGGATGGACATTAATATACTCGATTCATTATGATGCTTGGGTGTCATGTACAAAACATCTCGGAAACTCAACCTGTAGCCATACTGTGAAAGGATCTGAAAGATTCTGAAAGAAACACAGTGCTGCATCTATCACTTGTATTTCCCTCTCTTCTCTCATGATCAAATTACTAATCTGAGTCTTCCTAGTGCATCAGATGCAGGGCACAAAACACCCTGCTGAACTGCCTTGCACACGGCAACCACTGCTGGGTATCAAAACAAACACAAAACCAACTAGGAATAAATAGAGTCATTGGAACCCTGTCACCCAGTATCTGACGCTCCTGTAAGATTCCCTCTGACCTGTGACAAGATTTCTTTTTCCCAGCGGACGGACAAAGCAGGAGTGACTGGCACTGCTGCCGCATCATGACCAGGTGCAGTCTTTGTTCCATAGGGAACTAGTAGCTGGTGAGGCACTCAGAAGAGCGGATAGATTGTTTTTTTTAAGGTATCATATGGGTAGATACATAAGCACTTCTTAAACCTCCCCGTCCATGCGCAAATTAAAAATTAAAACAACGACCTTAGGCTTCTCTTGGTTAAACATTTCATGTTTGTTCGCTGGGTAGCAGGAGCTAACAATCCTTCTCTGGTGCCTCTCTTCTAGCCCCGTTCCCATTCCCACTACTTTTCCGTCCGTTTGCTTTCTACCTCACTCTGTTTTTGTTGGAAACAATGGGTCTGATCTGATCACTCCAGTATCTGCCAGGGTCCCTCTGAAATCCCTTGGCGATTCCACTTTATAGGTGTAACCAGCCACTTACAAATCCCCATATCCCTGTCTCCAAACAGTAACGAACCAGGTTCCCCTCAAACAGCCCCGCTTGGCAATCCTTTCATGTCTGTTCTGCTCCTGAGCCATTTCTGTAGAGCACTGTCTACAGGGAAGGGATGCAAAGTAAAAGGGAGCAATTGTGTGTGTCTGTGTGTGTTCTTTCTCCATGCCTATAAAACCCAACCCAAACTGTCAAGGTGACAATCCAAAACGATAATCAAAACCACTTTTTACATTCCATCTTGTAACCGCCGGAGGCAAGTTTGAAAGGAGATGCTAACAAATCCCCAAGAATACCAGGTATTAAATATTTGATACAACCAGAAATGTATACAATAGACATCAAACTTGTGTTGTATATCTCTGTACTTTCTATATCATGGGTAAACAACTGTATTTCAATAAAAAATCTTCGATGGGTATTTGGAAATCTACATAAAAATCTGTTTACATTTTAAAAGCAGCTCTGTTGTTTCCATGATACAGCTACAACAACAACAAGGGATTTTACTTGGGAATATTATCTCCTGTAGACACACTATGAAAATTATTTTCCAGGGTGCCTTTCTAGCTATTTGCATCATTACAAGTATTTGCTTTAAAGCGATCTTATATTTATACGACTGCCTAGTTTGAAAATGGTAAAGCTGCTGATTTACAAAATAGTTTACACTCATGCCTACAGTCTGCATTTAAAATTTTTTCAGGGCTTAGTACATATCAACATTCAGTTCATTGTTATATAGTGTCCTTCACAGGGAACACTGAGAAACCTATATAGAAAGGAGGGATCTTATGAGTAAAAGCAAAAGGAAAAGAGGTTTAAACCAAGGTTGCTCTATGCTTAAGAAAGCGAGATAAATATGGCAGGCTGGTAGAAAGAATGACCTTGTCCTCGGTCTACATAGTCAAATGGAGGAGAAAATGAAGAGACCTTAAAATGGCCGGGTCAGTACGCAGATGGTAAACAAAAGAAATGAGATGGTGCATTTAGGAAAAACACAGTGGACACACGATCAGCCTGTGTCAGCTGAGCCATATTAACTGCCTGGAAGGATGAATTTAGCTCAGAATTAAGGTAAGATAATTTTACGTACCTCATTGCATCAAACTGATTTGCTTTTGCTTGGGATAAAAAGCACTTGTATGAGAAGTCACTAGGACGGGAATTTCCACTTAAACCAGATGCCTGCAGTGTAGAAGTCTACATCAGGCTATTTCTTCTAGACTGTCTGTATAATTGATGGCGAGAAATAGGCACTGTGGTGATATGATTCATCTGATTTTTGTTAGATTTCCACTGCAGAATGCACTCTAAGAGGGATGATTTTTTTTTTTCACTGATTAAAAAGAAAGTCAAGACGACTAGTTCAGATGTAGTCCTTTACCCTGGCTCAGACAATTCTCCATAATGAATAACAGGTGCAAGGTACCTTATTACACTGCAATAACTTAATCAATAGTCAGAGCTCTGAGAATTAACAGCCAGGGTTGGGGTCCTGCTATGACAGAAAATGTTTTTCAAGCACAGGACGAGATAGAGCTCTGAATAACTGTATACCCTTCTTTTAAAACACACAGGCAAAGAAAGGAAGCAAAGCAAGATGCACCAAGAGGTGAAATGAATGAATGGCTCAAGGTCACTCAGAAGGTCAGAGCATGTGTCTGGTTTGGTGACTTACCATTGAATTGCACCCAATCCTAAATGAGAGGCAGGAGGAACTTTTGCCAACTCTTCCCTTACACCCTTTGAGGAGGGATTAGTACTGAGTATTGGAGAGTTAGAAGAAAAAAACAGCTGTAATAAGTAAGGGAGCAGCTGCTCCCCTTGTCGTGCAATGCAACGCTCCTGAAGACCTCTGTGTGTCCTACTCATGGCAGGGCAGGATTTCCGGATCAGAGGTGCAAAGCCACAAGGCTCCAAAGCAGGGGCCTTCAGAGTGGCAAGCTCTGCTTTACTTGCCTGCAGCAGACATAGCAGCAACACTCTACAAAGGCCTTATTATGTGGAAAAAAAAATGCTAAGTGCAATGAATTGGCAGAAATGGAAAATCTTAGGCAATGAAAAGCTATCTCAAAACATCCAGGGTACGGACTCAGGTGTAATGAGGAAGGGGTCTGTGCTAGAGCTGTAGACAACACAGGGATCTCTTGTCACTCTTTTGAATGTCCTTGGGATTTGCATTAGCAGTTGCACTGCCACAAATAAACTTTTATAGCTGACCACAGGGCTTTTAAGAACTACATGGCTTTTAAGATATTTTTGACTCCCTGATTCTCTAGTGTTGAACATAGCCTGTGGAGTAAAGTTATGATACGCTCTCCCCAGTACAGCCTTTGTGTAGAAAGACAACTCTATTCTGCAGGAACTGGGGATTTCAAGGATTCTTCACACTTTGAATCAGATAGAGTGCAGTGTAGTAGACAAGCCTGAAGGGATTCTCAGTTATGGATCACTGTAACAAAGTCTGCATTTAAGGAGAAAACGCACCAGCTGAGATGATAAAACAAAATGTTTCCAGTCACTGCTATCTGAAGTATAGAAAAGTCTGATATGAACTATGATGCTGGATAGGCATGTCATCCTCAGCTGAAGCAGAGAATAGACTTAATCACTTCCTAAAACTGCTGCCTTCCACATTTCAGGATCACAGCTGGCTTCCACTTAAGAAGCCTACCCCAAGACCGAACGAACAAAGCAATAATTCTGTTTGCATCCACTGCAAAACATCACCACAGATTGAACTGACTTTTTGCACCATTTTGCTCATGGGCTTTGCAGGAGCATAGGCAGAAGCATAGAGGACAGCAAGACTAAGCCTTGAAAGAGACCTCAGCAGATCTGCCCAGGGAAAGGATGCACTTTGGGTTGTTCCAGCAGAACTGCCAACTGAACTGCCATCTAAAGTAACATGCACAGCGTTTGCTAATGACCCACGGGATAGAGGGAAGCCTGGAGAAGAACTGGCCAGATCTGGCCATGCAAAGTGATCCTACTAGAATTTTCATGCCATCATCACAAAGATAACTGGAAAGGATGGTATTTGCTCAAATATAATACTGTAATAATGGAGTTTGTGTTTTTCTTTTTAAGATATTTTCAAAACAGGATTCCTGTGAAAGTCGAGTACTCATTTAATAAAAGCACATACTACAAAAATATGTATTTCTCAGCATCTCCATGACATTGGAAGTTATTGTATTATTCAATAACTGATCTTGAATAATTAATAGCTCTTGTTTCAGTTCAATCAAGTTGAGGTGGCCAGAGGCTGTGGAGTGGCAGGGCTTAGAACAAGGGTAGGGGGAGGAGTTGTGCTCCGAAACCTGCCTGACAGGAGTCCCCAAACCCCTGTTTCCTGACACCTGAAGAGGAAAATCCAGAACTAACTGTTTCATTTGCCTTTTATTTTCCTGCACTGCCAGCCCATTCATTTGGGACCCAATGAAAAAGGAAATGATATATGTGAATATAAGGCTTCCTAGAGAGTTTTAAAATTTATTTTTAAAATTTGTATCTGTGCTGTACATTATGCTTCTTTGTCAGCCACTGATATAAATTGCACCTGCGGTCCAAGAGGGTGGAGCATGACAGGTAGTGAAGTAGCATTTTAATTAACCCTCCCCACACACAAAAAAATCTTTTGAAATATGTTATGCTATGTCTTGCTCCATAAGAAGCTACAGAAGGAAATTATATCTGGCTACATGTATCCTTTCTTTGCAGTTCATTTTACTAAGGTAACAAACTCAGACTCACAGAGTTGAACAAGTGATATTTCATTTATTCTCCTGTTAACTGTAATGTGATGTCACCAACGCCCTAAAATCGCATCAAAATAGATCCAGGGAGAACCACGTAGCAAGACTGGAGAGGAAGGAAGCTGTTATAGAAAAGTATGGCAGGTGAGCAGAAGGGAACACATGTCCTGAGGCCCATATAGACCACAGAGCCCCCATCACAGGATGGAGAGCCTTTCCCTGGCGACACATGCGGATTGCCTGCTCCTCCTCTCAATGGAAAATGCACCTGAAGAAGAGAACACAGTAAAACACTGTCATTGTCGTTTCTAAACACCTAAATTACAATATGACCCAGATATCTTAATCATGGTCCACAATCATCATGCTAAAGATATCAGATAGGTAGATGTGGAGGTACATGAGTAGATATGGAGCACTATTTTTTTTTCAAATTGTTTCCTTAAACACTCAAACAAAAGCAGATGCACACACACATACCCACAGGACTTGGTGGTCATACTAATGTGAAATACTTCCCTGTAATTGTATGGGTTGGCTGCAACCTTCATTCTTTGAACTATCTTAGACTTCAAGACCATAAGAAAACCTTTAGAAAATGCAATCTGAATCTTCTGTAAAGCAGATGCAGTAGAGTTTCATCCAGTTACGCCCACAGTGACCCTTGAATTTGTCATTTAGTACAAACAATAAGATTGCCTCTTTGGGAAAAGAGAGTGAAACGTAGGTCCTGGAGATAATTGTTTTATGTAGCACGTTTTCCTCCTTACTCAGTGTTGCCTCTTTTATATGTTGTGACATGCCAACAAGCAAAGGGATAAGGAAAACTTGCTACAGCTAATTTACTGTATATCTTCAAAAGTGATTAAGAATGGGCCGTGTTATTGCTTTTGATTATAACTGCTTGCATTTTTGTTTCATGATTTCCATGATTCTTCCTGCTGCAGTGATGGAGTTATTTGAAGATCAGCTTTATTGACCTGAGCTGGCAGATCATTTCATTTTGATGTGTTTAATTTAGATGTGCTCTCCCTTCTTTTCAAAGGTATCACTGTCACACAGGAGAATGATATGAGGAATCCAACATGCTCCTGGTTCTTCGCTGATGAAACAACTTGAACATTTGAGTTTCCATCAAGAGAAAGGTATCACCTGGTTTGTGATGTGGTGGTTTGAGTGCAGATCCATTGTTACTTATGGACTGATGGTAGAGTTAGTATTAACAGTGAATATTTTTATGTTTTCAACAAATACAATCAGTAAGCATATATCTGATTTTGCTAATAGTTAATGACTCTGCCAATGCTATGAATTAAATCTTGGACGTCAAAGAAAGGTCCTGGGGTAAAATCTAATGTTGCCAGAGGTTCTTTATGAAGCCTCATCTTTCTGGTCTTATCTTGCTTGCACTGTGCCAGTCAAGTGCTAAGGGGCGGATGATTCAAGATATTGCTGCTTTCTCCCACTGGCTACACGGATGGCTGGTATCTCCTGAGTTGTCATATTTCTGGTTGGCTTAAACAAAAAAGAAAAAAACCCCCAAGGATAATAATTGGGATTTGCTGGAGTCTGAGTCATCTCCCTTGTCAGAGGAGCATTAGCAGTGAGTGTTTTGAGGAGAAGGGGGAGCTGTCCTTCAGTTACTTGGAAGACTGCTTTGGAGCTCCGTGTGTGTGCAGAATTTCCAAATTTAATGCTCATTTCAGAGAAGGGGATTGTGAACTCTTTGGCCTCTTTGCACACTTGAAAATAATCTACAAAATGCACGTTTGCTTGAAATGTGGCATTCTCTTAAATGATTATAAATTCTAGGAGGGACAACTCATTCAGAAAATGGATATAAATCAAAGTGTGATTTTGTTACAAATCTGAATTATGGTCATATCTCTCATTTATAACCAATAGTGTTTATAGCTTTTCATTTGTTTTGGTAGTGGGCTAATGGGAAAAATTACAGCAAATGCTACTACAGCATTTTCATTTCGTTTGCACTTCTGGAAATTTTAGACCCATCAGACAGTGCATTTTGGTGGCTTGAAGGTTACATGTTTGTCTAGAAGTTTCTATTATTTGTGCTATTTGAGATAACATCTGGAGCATAAAGGATAGGCAATGACCAGAAATGAGGGCTGTATGCAGAAAAACATGTAGGCATAATGCTGGTTTCCTATAATGAAAAACTTCAACCTACCAGCAGAACACAGCACTAGAACAGGTATATAAACCTGTGAAGTATGAGTATTGAGTAAACTCAGCCAATAATTTCATCCAGAGTATAAATACTCAGTGACTTTTGCTAGAGTTATGTCATGCTGACAAAAGGTTATAGTGATGCTTAGCAATAATAATATTGCTAATTATATTGTTATAATAAAGATATAATAAATAATGCTATTAGTTCCTCTGTAGCATAACACATCCTTATGGCTTTGTAAACACAGATAATATAGCTGGCAAACATCAGTTCTGCAGCATGACAGCAGGGTGGGAAGTAATTCTGTGGCTAAATGAAAATTAAAGGACCAAAATGCCCACTTGATCCACTACTGCCTGGCTTCAGAAGCTTTGCATAGCATTTTCTATGAGAGTCTCTCAGACTATAGCCATATATTGGAAGCAAATAAAAATTAATAAATACTTCTGGTGCTATTTTAGAGGGGAAGAAATCCATCCCAAACTAAGACAAATCAGTCCTTCAAAAATGTCAGAAGCATTTTAAAACCATCATCTTGCTTTTGGGAATTTTTAAAACATTTCTTATCATTTTTTCACATATTGAAGACAGTTTACAAAAGCTTCTTGCATGTATATTTAATGAACCATATTTGTAATCAAACATGTGATCATTCATAGTGAAGACGCCGCAGTTGCCAAGTGCATTGCAGGCTAGTTTTCTGAAAGTAGCAAATAGTACCTTTTATCTCTCTACTGTCTGCCAGAGAAAGATAGGCATAGATTTTGTATCACCTAACCTTTAATGACAGTATATTTGACCTGGGGAACTAGTTAGCAAGCAAACAGACTTTGGTAACCCCACGGCTGGTTGCGGTCCCTTCACGACGTACTGGCGCAGACCCAGTGCAATATCATCATGATTAATATATCTTGGAGCTCCTGTTAAACCGCGCCGGTGGTGCAGTTGGTAAACAATGGCCACTGTGGGAATAGGCACGGCAAAGTTTCCGCCTGGTGATCAGAAGCGCACGGATGGCCTTAGCAAGGGACAAGGGCTGAATTATTTCCTCCTCCTCCTCGTGGGCATCGCCGTCTTCTCTGGGGTTCCCTCGGCCAAGCGCCGCGCGCGTCTCGAGCACGTGCGGGGCATTGCAGCAATTGCTGCGTGCCTCTCCAGAGAGCGGCCGGAAAGGGTTAACGAAAATCAACCCCGACGTCGCTGGGAACAGCTCTCTCAGTGTGTGTTGGTTCACTGCTCCACAGGGCATAGCAGATGTTGTGTCTGGTAGTAAGAAGGGCCCAGGAGGTGTGAGCTGTCAATCACTTTTCCTCCTGACTACAGGCTGTGCTATGGATATGAGGCACGACTAAAACAATCTGTCTCAGCTGGGGGGTGCGAGGTATCAATAACCCTTGGCAGAGGTGTCAAGAGCCGTGCTGGAACCAAACCGCCCTGCTGACCAGCTGCTTAGCACGTTAACAAGCTCCTGCCCGGCCGCCGCGGCCCTCCCCGCGTGGCGCTTAGCGCAAGCGGCCAGGGGCCCCCGAAAGACCCCCGGTCCTCACTGCACGAGAGGCGTCCGCGGAGGCACCAGCAACGCCGGCCTGGGCGGGAGAAGCAGAGCAGGGAGCGGGTTTCGCTCCCCAGGAGCGCCTCCGGATAAACATCGCCAAAGCGGAGCAGAGCGAGCAAAAAATGTGTTGTAAAACACCCTCGTGTGGGAGGTCAGTGTCCATAGAGGGGCGGAGGGCGCGGGGAAGCGACAAAAAGGAGTAAATCCTGCCCAGGACCTGCAGTAAGGTGAATTGTCACCGGAGTGGGAACAGGCAATGTAATGAAAGGGTTCTGCCGAACGAGTAATCCCCGCAGCAGCGGTGTAGGGGCTTGTTACAATCATCCACATGGCTGCTTACAGTGTTACATAACAATGCGGTTGTAAAACGAACAGGCGACACTTGGAAAGTCTTAAACATTTTACACTCGCGGGTCATGTACTGCTCAGCCTCACACCGGTATAAATGCGGAGCGATGCCGTTAAGATCGATGGCTTCGCAGCGGTTTAGCAGAGAAGAATCTGGCCAGGCTGTAGAGCGTTATCCGATTTTTCATTTTACAAACTGCTAACTCAAGCTCATGGAGTTAATGCTTTTTTTCCTGAGCCCCAAACACATTTTTTGTTTTGTTTTGTTTTGTTTTGTTTTGAAAAGTGAATTACTTTCAAGTCCTTTCGCATTCTGCATTGCTTTATTTTGTGGTTTTGTTCTCAAGGGCATCAACCAGTGATTATGTACTGTTCTACTCTGGAAAAAAAAAAAAAGGCAAAAAAACATGGTATACAGCAAAACATGAATATTAGCTTTAAACAATTTAATGTTGTTTGTCTTTGCTTTGAAATTCAATAATGCCATCAGCCCATAAGACCTTTTAGAGCGGAGTATTTCACACAGTGAAAGCTGCTTTCTGCTACAAAAGCACAGCAGCTGTGGCTCCTGCAGATACTCTTAAAGACAGATATAATAAAACACTGGGAGGGAGTAGGTCGACATGGGAGCATGAAATGGACGAGATGAAGCCCTTTGTCACAATCAAATAGGCTGTAAAGTTACTATAGTAACATACAGTATTAAGCTCCAGGTGGATTGACTTAATGTTGACTAAACAAAAAAAGGTTAACGAAACCCAAACCAATAATTATTACACTCACTCGACCAAACGTTTGCCGGGATGCTGTTATTTTGATTTAGCCAAGCTGCACAAAACATGACATGGGTTGCTGTCACATAAGACAGCCTCTAGGATGAGAACAAATTTGAAGTTGTAAGAAGGAAGGGGACAGTTTTGCTGTTCCAGTCACTGACACTGTAGGGAAACGCAGGGGAAAGACCATGATAGAATTAAACTGGGTAGAATTAAACTATTAAACTAGAGACTTTTTTTTTTTTTTTTTTTTTCTCTCCAGGTTCACCCACTTCACTAGCTTGAGATTTTGGGACAAGGAATAGATGTTCAAATTCTTTCTGATCTACCTAAAAGAGCAATTGGTAGAAAAGGCAAATATATGTAGAGACATATTTAAATTTTCTCTAAAAAAACAACCTTTGCACCTAAAAAAAAATAATCAGGAGATGTTTCCTTAGAAATTGTATCTTCTCCATGAAACAGGAATATGTTTTGTCCTCATATTTTTTTTTTCCTAATTACATCCTTTGTGGTAGAAAGAAAATTCCTGAAAATGAAAAAAAAAAATGATTCCCAGATATTCCACTGTCCACTTCTAACTATGTACCAAGGAAGCTACTTTGCCCCCCATATAAATTCTGCAGTCATAGGAAGATGCATCTTTGCTCCAGGGGCCATTTCCTTCACTCCAATTCAGTCTGAGAATTAAACAATCTGCAGATTTAAGTGAAATTCTTAGTTTTATTCTGAAACTTCTGATGCTGTCAGAATTCACACCTTCTCTAAGAACTGCAATTTTATCTGTCTCTGGTATAGTTAGTGATCTCCAAGCTGCTGCCCTATAAATCTTTAAAGGTTGTTACTCAAAGAGAGAAAGATATCATTTTGGCTCAATTTGTACAAAACTGAGCAGGTCTTTCTTTGATAATGCAGAGCAGCACAAATCAGAAGCCCACTTGGATGGCTTCTGCAAAACTATCAAAAGCCTTTCATCTGTGTCATAAACTTAGTCTTAGACCTGAAGTAATACCAGCTCTAAAGGAGAAAAGAAAATGTGCTATTTGCACCCAGGGCATGAAATTTAGTCTTGTTAGTAAAGAATGAGGATTTTCTTTTTATAATTATCAAATGTATGAGATGACTTTAAACTGTAAGTGTGGATGAGGAAGGAAGGAAGGAAGGAAGGAAGGAAGGAAGGAAGGAAAGAAGGAAGGAAGGAAGGAAGGAAGGAAGGAAGGAAGGAAGGAAGGAAGGAAGGNGGAAGGAAGGAAGGAAGGAAGGAAGGAAGGAAGGAAGGAAGGAAGGAAGGAAGGAAGGAAGGAAGGAAGGAAGGAAGGAAGGAAGGAAGGAAGGACTGACTAAATATTTGGAGGTCCAAATAACTGAGGAATTCCTTGTGATTATTACAGTATCTCAGTTGGTAATATAGCATCCAGGAAAGCCTTGTTTATTGCAAGACGATGAAAGGATCTAGCAGCTAGCCAGAGTCCTGCTGGCAAAAGTGTGAGGGTTATTCATTTCAAGAATTTCTTCTCTGTAACTTGGCAGAAATGCAATGTGGCCATGTACCAGGGAATATGGTGAGGTGTGGTCAGAGGAACTGTAACCAAACAGTGCTGATGTATTTGTATGTGCTTGATGATCAAGTCTCATCACTTGAAGAAGTACCAAGTGCTCTTGTTCAACTCTCATAGCAAAGACTGTCGTAGACTTAGTCTTCCTCCTTGTGAAAGAAAAATATGTAATGAACTTACATGTGAAGGTCGTAAACTTTTAGTTCCTCTGCAGTACTAATCTTTCTCATTAATGTTTATGGTATGTCACAAACAGCTCTGTATCTATGATGCCATCTGGAGGGCAAGATGTCTGAAGAATTCTCTACGGTTGTTTGAGATGTCTCTGTCTCAGCTAAGCTGATCTTTTAAATGTCCTGAAGATGTAAAATTAGTGAAGGGGAATCACAGGAGCTCAGAACAGTTAGCATTGGAAGGGACTTCTAGAGAGCATTTAGTCGGGCTGTCACATATAGGGCAGAGACAGCTAGAGCAGACTGCCTAGGACTGTGTCCAGTGAGGTTTTGAATATCTCTAGCATATTATATGCTATGATCTGGAGACAGTATATGGGAAAGCAGTTAGATGTCTTCCCAGGTGTCTTTGTGTATTCCTGGCATACTCTCTCAGGGCAACCTGAATAAGGAGCTCGAGAGGAAGGTGATATATAATCTTGGGTGAATATCCCAGCCGTTGTGCTCCCTTAGATCTTCACCTATTCACAGACGGCTTAACCATGCTTCTGTGTACACTGAATATCTATCTGCCTTTCTCCTTTGCCTATGGAGCCTCAGGCAACATTCCTAATTCTGCTGCGCTGACTCCTGGCTTCATTCCTCTGAAGAGAGTGACTGGCGTGGACATTGGGTGCAGTCAGGGTTGATGTCCAAAGTATGGATGTGTGACAAAGCTTGTTCACACAGCAGCTGCTCACCCACTACTTCCTGCCACCTCAGGGCTGGTGCCTGAGCAAGACCCCAGAGTGAAGCCCTCACTCCTCACCTGGGCGCTTCTTTAAAAATATGCTGTTTGTATTCCCTGCTTATCTTCCCCAGTATTGAAATGTCCTCTGCATTTGGTTGTTCATTAATCAGCAAGGTTCAGCTGCATACCTAGAGGTAACTTTAACCTACAGATACTGAATTTTCAGAACACTTAATGTTTCCTGTTTCCTGCATTTTAACTTAAGAAATTCCTACTGCTACATGGGCTTTGCTTGCTAGTCATTGTAGATTAAGAGACAATTTGAATTATAATCCTGATCCAAACACTACTACTTCTGTGACTTTGGGCATGACACTTAACCCCTCTGAGCCTTATTTTCCCTATTATCTGAGACTAATGGTATTTTACCTGTCTCAGACCACAAGGGAGCTATGAGGCTTAATTAATGTTTGCAAACTGGGTTGTTGCATAGCATAATTAAATAGCATTTCCAAAGTTTAAAGAAGTAGAAAGTATTAAGACCCATCAGCAATAAAGATGAGAAGAGGAGCGAGAAAGTCCTGATTCCCAGGACAGTGCTTAATCCTCTCAACCATATGGTTTTGGAGGGAAAAAGAGCACCAAATTATTTTCAAGAACCTTTTCCAAAGTTCAGATATGTGCATTTTAAAGCCAAGGTGTTTATTCTCAACTTTAAAGAACATCTAAGCAGCAATATTATTGTGATTCTTGTATAATCATTTTCTTCTTGTTTAGTTCCATGAAATTGTCCCACATTTTTAGATGTCATTGAGCTTCCAGCCAAGAGATTTTTGTTTAAAAAAAATCTTTCAAACCTGCAAGTGTACTGAGTTATAACATTTTTAATGAGCAGTATTTATTTTCTCCTCTGAAATGTAACAGTTCTGTTTCAATTTAATTTACAGTATTCAGGTTGCAATTGTCTTTTTCAAAGAGAGGGAAGAAATGCCCGGCAGTTTCACCTATTGTATATCTCCTGAGCTATCAATTCAGTTTGACATCTCATAATTCCCACATAATAGTCTAAAGCCCTTTTAACTATAGAGTGAAAACATATCACAAAAGTACAGAGGCTACTGTAGTACTCTACCTTGTTATTTTAATGTGCAAACAAATATTGATAAGGTACAGTGGAAGGACGGGTGCTATTTTGCATATTTTATCATGTTTCTTGATATCATGAATTAGAAAAATGAAATCCAGAGAAAGTTTAGCTATTTGTTATATCACCGTTTTAGACTTTAAGCCAGCAGAATTATCAGTTAACATTTTTTGATTTCCATAGGTTTTAAAAATAGAGGGGAAAACTCATTACAAACATTAACTCTATTTAATTCCCTTATGTTTTTATATATATTAAAACCAAAGGATTCTTTTAAAAAGAAAGTTACAGAGACATTTTTATGCTATGGATAGCATAAAAAATGTGTGATATCAGCTTTACAACGTTAAGAATTACTTCAACAGATGTGTGATGCAACTGTGAAGTTTATTTAATTGCTTTTAAAAATTGTGTTTTAATTTTATGCGCTATTGCTATTGAAGGTCTATTGCTTGAAGGACTAATGGGCCTTTACTTTCCTTTTAGGTGAAAATGAATATTTTTGATTTCCCAAATATTCAGTCTTTAGTTTTACCTCTCTTTCAAAGGCTTGGAGGAGACCAATAAGAACAATTAATGCAAGAGATGAAAAAATGATTTTTTTTCTAGAAATAAAAGTGTTATTTTTTAATGTATATAAAACAAACTTTAAAGTTACTAAAAATGAAATATTTATTAAAATGAAAGATATATTAGAAATATTTATTACTATAACACAGTTTTGTGATGAAGAAATTCCTAAAAAACAACACAGTTCAAATCCCAAGGGATCTAATTTATTTAAAATAAAATCTCTAAGAAAGAGGTGTATCTGAAAGCTCCAGGTGGTACCTTACATATCATATTGGAACTCATATATAATACTGATGGCTAGTACAGATGATAGAACAGTTCAAAATCAAGGATATGGAGTTGCATGGCAGGCTCTATTGGTGCCTTTCCTTTATGCAATGACAAGAAGACAAGAAATAGAGAGTCCATGTTCACTGTCATCCAGTTCTAGTTATGTCTGATTAGGGCTATTTCTCTCTAAACTTATTATTTTTGTTTTCCATAGAGAGACATAATAGCTTGGCTCAAGGATGCTTTCTGGTCCTGAATGGCTGAAATGAAATAATTTATATCATGAACAAAACTGTTTCAAACCAAAATGATTGCAGTCCTTCTAACTAATAGCCTGAATTCCATCACTTCTACTGAGCAGAAAGGTACCCATTAAAGATGTCCTGTTTCAGGCATCAACAGCTAAAAGACAGGAGAATAAGTATATATAAAATATAGATAACTGTAGGTGCCCCCAATTAACTGGAAAAGATTACTAACCCAAATTTTCATCTGTGACAAAGGTAAATCTAGGGCAGAAAAGGAAGAAAGAAAACTCTAATTAACCTTTTCTTCATTCTGATTCTTCAAAAGTAGGACCCCAAGAAGAACCAATGTGGATGTAAGCATCAGTTGCCATTAAGAAGATTTTTTTTTTATGCTAATTGACCAGTTTGGGCTACAGTATTTTCTGAGCAACAACTCAAAGGATACACTGGTTTTCTCTGCTAAGTACTGTTCATATGGTAACTGGGGAACTGTTAGAGCTCATTTTACAGTAACACCAACATTCAGAAAAATCACTATGTTGATGGCTCTAAGAACAGGAGGGAGGGGGAAAACCTTTGGTGCTTTGCCTCATAGGGGCTCTTTGCCTGCATATATTCCAGACAGAAGCTTCAGGCAGATATCTGATATCAGTGGATTGGAACCTGAGCTCTGATCATGAGTGTCATAATGAAACTTTATAATATTTCAAGCATCTTCAGTTACAATCTATTATGAATTTAAATCCAGTTAAAATCTATTATAGGAAGTCATAGTTGTATGGCTGTGTTGAAAAACAGAATTCTCTCTATGAAATATCTTCTCATAAGAATGAGTGAACCAAAACCTCCATCATTTTGCATAAATATCTCCACCAAATCTAGGCAGAAAAAGATAGGTAAGAACACTCTAACTTTGGCTACTAGGAGAGGCAACTAATATTTGACAAACCATGCTCAATTGCTAGGAAGAAATGTCTCAGTTGGGCCTAGTAATGAGCAAGCAGGGGTTAGAAATGAGCAGGACCTAGGCTGGGACATCAAAGTGGTCAGATAATGGTGATCTGCGAACAGCTAAAGAGATGCCAAGCATTAGGGGGGAATCCACTTTCCACCATGCTCCTGAAGCAAAAGAGCTAGATGCTCCTGCTAAGTCAGACTGAATTGCAAATCAATAAGCAATTTAGAGAAAGAATGTGGTTGTCCTGGGCTACATTCATCTCTCAGGCTAGGGACCATTGGTGCCAGCTCTGTGCCTGTGAAAGGAAGGTAAATACTGACCCAGTAGATACATCCTTGCAGAAAAAAGTGGGGAGATGCTGTCTGGCTCCCTGCAACCTGTTGGTGTCTCAGCCTGAGAGTGCCATTTCTACCACACTTAGCAATTTTAAAAGTGCACAAATCATTCAGGCTGCAACTCAGCAGCGTTCATATCGCCATGTGAGAATATTTCACTTGTACAACATACTGTTGTGCCTCACATCAGGGTACAAGGCACCCCTGTGTGACACATCCTGACAGTTGTCACATTTAGGGCAGCTGCAGAGAATAGCAAGGAGTGCTCGCTGTGTGCTGAAGGGTTATGCATTGAGAAAGTCCCCTATCAGCGAGGGGAGCTATCATTTTGCAGCAGAAGTTAAGGCAGCATGTGAATACAGAAATGCAAACTATCTGTCCTTGTGGAGACTCTGCTTTTGTTCCTTTTCCACTTGCAGCTTCTCTTAATCTAAAGGCCACTCAGCTTGCAAACATGACTCCCTTTGGGGAAGATAAGAAGTTATGTTTGTACACAGGCTGAAAGGGAGAGGATACAACTGAGGTAATTGAAGTCCTTTAAAATGCTACAACCTGGAATGCATTCCCAGGATTTTTTTGCTGCTTCTAGAGGAAAATTCATTAAGAGTGAGCTTGGATCTATAATACATATATAAAAAACTAAGCAGTATCTGTTGATTAAATAATTACCTAATAAAATAAAAATAAATGGCTACCAGGTCTTCCAGATCAGTAATAAATAAATAAATACCTCTAGCAAAATTGCTGCACATAGATCTAAGACAACACCAACAAATTCTCATTTCACTGGGATTTTATTTCATTCTTGTAGGCTTAATATCTCACTGCATGAGCAAAACCTATCACACAGAAAGGGCTTCAGGCTAGCTACTTCCAAAAAGATTCAACCTTCTGAATACTATCAGTATCATCCCTACACTCACATGGTTAGCGCTTTTTAATACATTCGCTGAAAACCATTAATAAAGCAACAATTTTAGACTAGTTCTTAACCATGTGTCACACTGAAATAAGTTCATGTAAATCTGTGAACTGCACGACAATGATCAAATTAACAGTCATTTCAGGAAAAATGCCCCTCAGGCTGAAAAATAATTAGTAGTCTCTCACTCTATCTTTTCCTACTAATAAAAATCAAGCTATTATTGTTGACTGTGCTAATAAAACACCTTCCATGACCCTGAGGTAGCTCGATGTAAAATATAAGGACTATTCTATTGTGCAGATGCACACATGTTTTATTGAACATTTCTATTTGGCTTCTCATCTGAGAACTGGTAACTGAATTACTTCCACCAGAACTTTTGTCAGAATGATGCAGCGCACACACTCACGTCTTCCTGTGCCATTCATCTTGCTGAAATAAACCCCAATTTTTAAAAACTCCTTTAAAACTCCTTTAAAAACTTCTAGCTGAACACCTTTGTGTAATGATTGCTACATAGCGCAGTAGTGCAGGGATGTTTTTTTCCCTATGATAACTGCTCAGAAACAGGCTATTCATTTTAAGAGGCATCGTCTTGCATCGCAGTATATATGCAGCTGAGGTATGCAGCTCAGGTATGAGCAGTCTCTTACTAAAAGTTTGTTCCCAGGATTTTGGTTCAAGCTTAAAGCCATTTTACTCTCTGTTGTATTGCCAGAGCCACCTCCATAGGTATTCACCTTTTTGTTATCTGTGCATATGTTTCATTATCTTGGAGTGCTCCATATTAATATAGAACTGCAGAAAGTCAACTGTATTGTGAAAATACAGTGAATAAACTACCCATGTTCATACTCCTGTCATGACCATGGAATAGCTTTCATATATATATCTAAATGCAGAGTAAAACAGCTCACATGAACTGAATATCAAGAGTGCCCAACTTACTGCAATGTTAACCTATTCCCTTATGCAATAGTGGATTTGAAGGGCCACATCCCAGCTTTATTTATTTGTTTATTTATTATCAGTTTGCCTGGTTGTGGAAACCATATAGAATAAGGAGGAATGCATCTGTGTATGTGGGGATGGAGGAGTGTTTGAGTTTTAGGCACATGAATATTATGCAAACATTCATGATTAATTTAGAGCACCAAGCAAATAATAAGAGCTTTCCAAAATGGCTCCCAAGAGCACTTGCAAAGCAAGTACTCCCAGTAATTTACACTAATATGAAAATCAGAATGAGGTCTTTCTATAAACATAGCTCTGAAAGCAGTTTGTGAATAAGTGATCAGGAGTGACAGTGCCTACCAGGGGGTAAATAAGTGGGCTGAAAGCCCAGAAATGCCAACTGAGGGCAACAGAAAGAGTCTTGCCAATTTTTGGTAGGATTTGGAACAGAATCTTGCTTCCCTAGGAGGTTGCAAGGTGCGCTCTGTGTGTGTGTAAGTGCCACAAGTGTATGGCCACATTGACAGGATTCAGCCCAATACTACAGTCTTCAACAAGCCCATGAGCTGTCAGAGCAATTAGATCCTCCCTGCATGTGAATTTTTCCTTTTGAGAGAAATGGGTCTAATTCTGTGTTCAAAGAGACATGGCACTTGCATGAGATGCTAGGCTCAAGCCTGCTGCATCGCTGGCTTGTTTGTCTCGCTGCTCTCACTGTTCTGCTTTTCTCTGTATACGTTCTCCCTTATGATCCCAGAAATTTGGATCATCTTCCCTGCATTCAGCTTCTGCATGTATATTAAAAATCATTTTCCTAATTGCATCTTTGAATTGCCTTAATGTGGCAATTTTAGAGAAAAAAAATCAGTTCAGTTTCACAAGTTTATATTATTTATTAGAAATTTTAAAGAATAGATAAAATCCTCTTATTTTAGAGACTTATATTTCATACAATCATATGTATTTAGGATTGTATCATGACAAAGGAGGATAAAAGGATTGCAAATAGGTAACAGTAACTAGATAGATTTTTTTTAGTATTTCGCTAATGCTTCCTGTCCAAATTACTTTTGTGATATGTGGATGTCATAAATAACATGATAGGAAAGGGATTGATCTCTTTCTCTCTCCTTTACTTGATTATGTGTTGCAATCAAAAAGGCTAATTTATTACCAAAATCACCTTTTCTCCTCTGTCAGAGATGAAGCTCTTGGACCAAGAACTCACCTGAACGCTTTCTGTTGGCAGGATAGTTTCTGGCTACTGCATTTCTGCACCTCCTAAAAGACGGCATCAAATATTCAGAAGTCCATTGGAAGCCATTTTTCACGGTGTCCCTTTGCCCTCTCAGAGCTTGTTAGCACAGTGTTTTGGGTTTGTATAGAATTAACGCTTCAGAATAATGAGATATACGTATTCCGCTGATAAAGCTGAGAACACTCCCGGTCTATTCCACAAATAGGATTTTAAGTAATTTCCATCTTTCAAGTGTTATCAGAAAGCAAATATTAGTAAACAGCAGGTAGTGGGTAAATGGTGAGGGGGGGGAACATCAGTTTAAAGACTATAGCTTGCTAGAAAATTAAGATGGTAAAAATGGAAAAGTGTGAATTTCATGAAAGAAGAGGAAGGGATCTAACAGGAAATTAACTCCCATATAGACTTTTAGAAATCTATTTTTCTATCATGGGCTGAGAACCTGCAATTTCCAGGGATTGCAATGCAAATTCGTACAGAAGTGCCCAACACATTGAAGGATCATTTACTGAGATAATAAGCCTACACAGTTCCACACAGCTATAGACTGAGACTTAGTGCTTGCTCAGAAAAGGTGTCTTATTCCGTAGTTATACTTCTGGCCACAGAAAAAGCTATAAAATGGCTTCAAAGAGCCAGTTTTTAGCAGAATGTTTAGGAAAAATAATAATAAAAAAGTACTATCATATTGCTACTCTTTAATTATTATTTTTACTGCTTATATATAGCGGCTTGTCTCATTACCTTCTAAACTTGAAACACGTGCTATATGGGCTCTTCTCTATTTTTGTGAATTTAACACAAAATGGCTTGATGCAGGTTAGACGCTTCAGAGAAAACTGGAGACACAAGAGTTTAATGGAGATGTTGCAAGGAAAGAAAATATGCTCAGCCACTCAGTTTGGAAGTCCAGCTGAGTCTGCAGACCCCAAGTACATGACAAAAGACATAACTGCAGTTTTTTGTTGTTGTTATTATTGTTGCCTTTTTATAATTATTCCTAGCTCCCCGATCTCACTCAATTAAAGTGCATATACACAGAAATCATCTTGCTGTGATAAATAGAGATCTCATGCAGGTGTAGAAGCAACAGGTATTGTTAATCAATGCATCTCCTCTGCAGTCGATGAAACTATGCCAATTTACACTGGAATTCTGTTTCATATTTAGAGATTTCTTATTAGTGAATGATCTATAAAGTGAAGGACTAACCTATCTTGCCCATGCTTCACATTAATACTTAGCTATACTACAAAAGTCTGGGGATTTTTAATCAGCTGAATGTTAGGATGCACTTCAGATATCCTCTAGAACAACAGCTGCATTTTGCCTTTGATTCACAACAGTCTCCAGCAAATAATTAAGATCAATTGCTAAGGGATAAGGAAGGAGCCAACTTATAAAATGTTAATTACAAAGGAAACATTATTAGTGAAATTCTGTGCCATCTGCATGTTATGCATCTCTGAACTTGGTCCTATATTTTGCTGAGGAGAATGGACTTTTCACCTAAGTGCCATATGGACAAAGGGAAATGTTCTGTATGAGAATGTAACATAGGCATGAAAGAAGAGGTGGGACAGCTAACAGAAGTCAGCTCGGGGCAGGCCACCTCTGCAAGTTAGATCTGGGAGGACTCATTTGACCAGCACACACATAGCAGACACAGCATAGATACCGAGAGTGACCTTCCAAAATGATGAGTAATTTGATCACTATTTAAAATAACATTTCTAAGGCAGCCAATACACAACTTTCTTTTTATGTTAATACTATAAATAAGCTCCTTTGGTGCATTTCTTTTTTTTATTGACAAATATCTTGGATTTAGATATACCCTTCAAAATAGAGGCAAGGATAGAAAGATGAATATATTGTCTGAAGGCAGAAATCAAGTGATTATGTTCCATGCAAGAAGAAAATTATTGTGATATTTGAGAGCTGCTTTCTACTGCTTTCTACTCTGATACTATTATAGATGCAGCAGACAATAATGTGGTAAGGTGTGTGTTACTGAACGCACCTCTAGTCACTTAAACTTTTGTAATGGCATCAAGAGACTTAATAAGTTCTGACCTATTAGTTTAGTGCTGTTGAGAGCAACAGGACTGGCTGCAGAGGTAGCAGCTTTCAAGGAATCAGAATTGGAAGCACTAACAACAAGCATGGCCCTGTAAGAGTGCACTGAATTGATTCTCCCACAAAGCAGCTCGTTTAATTTCACAACACATTGAAGGATGCTCCTTTTTTGATCAGATAGGAGAGTGTAAAGAATATAGCCCACAAAAGGGCTGTTGGGACAGACCTCAAAACTTCATATTGTTTCTCCTTGCTATAGAAAGTGACCTTTTCATTGGGCAATCTAATAAGAGTGGGAGGACATTTGATTAGTTGGGTCCCCTTTCTTTGGTCAAACCCACCACCAGAGAGTTAGACATTACGTTGACTTTTTGTTTACCCTTTGTGTTGTCTGGACACATTGACCTGAAGAGAACTAATTACAGATTTGCCTTGCTGTTATATAGGAAGCCAGAGTTACTATGGATAAAGTGTGCTGACTTGGGTGGTAAGAAAGCGATTAAAAGAGAAGATCTGGAATGCGTGGTTTGGAATGAAATCACTAGGGGAAGGAAAACAAGCTTAACAAATCACTATATCTATGGATCTAGAACCTGAAAGTACTTAGCCATTTTCAGAGCAAGGAAACTAAAAGAACATCATGAAGTGGCGGATGAATATTTTAGAATCATTTACTGATTATATAGACTACTGAGCAATCATGGAGATTTCTGAACTAAAAAATACCCACCTAAACAACCTGGCACATAGGAAAGAAATCATGGCATTCTGAAAAAGATGGCAAAGGATGGCATTTCTATGGCCTGGATTGTTTTTCTATAGGACTCTATCTTCTTCCATACTTTGCAGCCAAGATCTTAGGCTCATATTCAGGCTGCCTAATATAAGAGTCTCTTGTTCCTTCCTTCCTTCCTTCCTTCCTTCCTTCCTTCCTTCCTTCCTTCCTTCCTTCCTTCCTTCCTTCCTTCCTTCCTTCCTTCCTTCCTTCCTTCNTCCTTCCTTCCTTCCTTCCTTCCTTCCTTCCTTCCTTCCTTCCTTCCTTCCTTCCTTCCTTCCTTCCTTCCTTCCTTCCTTCCTTCCATCGATCCATCCATCACTGGTATCTTGGTCAGAACTGCCTATTGCTCTTTCGCCTATAGGTGCCCTAACGGCTGCAATAGCTGACTTAGTCATAGTTCGGTGCTTCAGTATGCATCCTAGTGTTTATATCTGTCTGCAACACTCAGGGTGCCTAGACTCTGTGCAGCTTAAACTAAGAAAGCTTCACGTGTAGTTAAATCCTTCTCGAAACTCTCATTAGAACCTGAGAACTTCCGTGTCCTCACAAAAATGAATAAAGAATTAACTTATAAAGTAAAATATACATCAGCGGTTGAAATACGGCAACAAATGATCCAGTGAAAAAGTCAGTTTTGGTAGAAAGTAGTGTGCACTGAAGCTGCTTGTGTCGGCCCCAACAAGGCAGAACATTTATTATGGGGGATTAATTGACAAGGAGAACAATAGCATCTAACAATGAGAGGAGAGATGAAGCGCTCTCTGCAGCTTCTGGTGTGGCCCCTTTAGGGGTTTATCTGAGGGTAGCTGCTCAAAGGTCACAGGCAAGGTCTAATGTCTAGGGCCTTTCTTGCTTTTATATTCCCTCCTTGCCAAGGGAAAAAATAGGCTCCAAGAAGTAGTTAAAAAAAAACAAAGCAAGACACAAGCGCTTGCAAGAACAGTAGGGTTTACAATTTCCAGTGCTACCACAACAATGATTTAATTTTCTCTACCAGTACCATGAAAACAAACAACTCTCTTATACAGTCCATTAATGTATACATAAAAATCTTAACACTATTCTGGAGCTAATTGTAGAAAATTATATCATTAGCTATTCTTTTAACTGCTGTAGATGAAACCAGAAGAACAGAAGAAAAACATTGCAAGAGCTAGTCTCAGATGAGAAATTACAAATCTATTTTTTTCCAGTTATTTTACTTAATTTTCTTGAATTACTCCAAACTAGATAGTATTTTTTTCTTTTTTTTTCTTTTTTAAATGGTAATATCATTTTGGGGCAAGTGATTGTGAAAAAAGAATGAAATTAAAAGGATTCAAAAAACTGAAAACTGAATTGACATTAACTATTTGTCTGTCTTTAATTCATCTATTATATCTAGCCATTCATGTGTATTCCATCTCAAGCCATTAAAGATAATAATTTCTAACTACTTTATGATCCACTTTTTAACTGCCAAGTGCACAAAAGTAATTAAACCAAATTGAAACAATTATAGAAAAACAATATTCAATAACTGGGTTGCCAAAAAGTTTTACTGTACCCTAAGGATGCAAAAAATTGCCTAAGCAGCAGTAATATTATTTCACACGTTACGCTTATTCCTGCAAGCTAGCCAAGCTCAAATTAATTGTACTGCCTAAACTTTTCTTCTCAGAGAAAGTTAAAGATATGCTGTTGTCAACACTTGAGCGCAACCTTGCCGACACTTAAACGCAGGGAAGGGTGTGACATCCTGCCCTGGCTGCCTTGTGCTAATTAATCACTCTGGTATTTAGGACCATTCAAGCAGACAAATTAATGGAGAATAATTAGTGTATCTTTGTTCCAGCTCAGCTTTGCACACCAGACACTCAGAGGGAGAGGGGAGCGTGCAGAAAGCGAGCCATTAGCATGCTCCTAGTTTCGCTCCTGCTCAGCAAGCTCTGCGGAGATTAAGAGAAAAGCCAAATTAGCAGTCGTGTGACTGGGGTTAGGACATCTCTCAGTGAAGAAAGCAGGCTGTTTGGGTATCGGCTTTCAGGAGCGAGTTGTTAATCCAGATTTTACCCTTCATACAGAACAAAACACAATTAAAAGCCGCCGCCTCCCCCTCTTGCACTTACACATAAAAGAAAAATGAGGAATTGTTCCTTGCCTTTAGAAAGACTAAAGACGTATCTCAAATTCGACTCCCGTTATACACCAACACGAGCTTTCTAAAATCTTCACATTTCCTTTCCAGCGAGAACTTTCACTGGGAGCAACTGTGCGATTCCTAACTTACCCTTATTTCACACACAGTCACTTTGAGGGCTCTCCTTGAGAACACACAACTCCATGAATCCTTCAAAAATAGTGACAGATTCAATTTAATCCTGAAGGAAAATCAAATAAAATCACACAAGACCCCAGTGTATGAAGAAGCTCTTCATGGTTACAAAGTAAATGATACTCTTAGACACTTCAGCACAGAGGTACTTTATAACAATGGAAAGATGTGTTTTCCACACTCCAGAAAGATTTTCCTGGTTTTGCAGTATCAAAACTCAAAACAAATTCTTTTCTTGCATCCTGTCCTATCTAAGGGAATTTGACTTCTCTCAAGGCACAGCTGAGTGTGGCTGATCCCTGTGACACCATCACAAGCTTGGTCAAGGTGATGACTCTTGCTTGGTGGGACTGGAGTCACATGAATGTCCTGTGTGTATATTCTGTGCCAGTCCATATGCAGCTCCAGGAATTACTGTGAGGAACTGGAGCTGACCGATAGGCGTAAGAGTCTACTAAAATACAGCTTATTGCAAGATTGTGACATAAAATGTTTGCTTGCTCCCATATTTAGGAAAAGTCGGTATGAAAATATGCTGGTGGGGCCCGTTTGCAGTGAGCAGAACTTGCAGGCAAGAATGCACAAGGGCTCACAAAACCCAGGGCTGCAAGGAGTGCTGGGGGGTTAAAAGGGTCAGGGAAAAAGAGCCAGAAAGACCACACAGTGAGAAAAGCTGACCAGACTCAGAAGCTGTATCGGTCCCAATCAATCCTATAAAACCTTGTTTGAACCAACTCTCCTCAGCTTCCTGCAGCCCTGAGTCACTCCCTGCTACCAGCCCAGATGCCAGGAGAAATGCTCCTGTCCTGGGAGTGGGTTTCCTTGCTCTTTGAAGGTGCATAATCCTCATTAAAGGAAAACCCCGCGTGTAGGAGGGGCTGAGCTGACATCAAGGCACCTGGCCATGACTAAAAGAGTTGGCCCCATATGCGGCTGCTGCTGAGCAGCAGAATGTAATTTAGTCGCGCCAGTGGGAGCAGAGGTCAATGATTTTATATTAATGGGGATCACGACAGTTCTAAGCTGTGGCGTGCTTTGAAATAAGCGTTGTACAAGGCAGCGGAGAGAGCTCGACGGAGGAAATGAGCTGTGTCACTGTCTCCTCATGCCTCAAAGCAAACGCTGGAATGTTTAAAGTTGCTACAGACTTAAAGGCGTAATATTTTACAAACAACAATTACCTGTTTTAATCCGAAAGCTAAATGGCTTGTAAATTATTGTGTCTTCTGACATATTTGGAACAAAAGTAAAAAAAAATAAATAGAAAGGCCTGTGGGTTTTGGAATACAATCTAAATAGAGATGAAAGTGGAGGAAAAGTGATAAGTCTTTTAAAAAGAAATCAAACACTCTTTGTAATTCATCATTTGCCTGCAAGAATTATGGTCACGTGATGTTGTATCATTTTATATATATATGCATCAGTGAGCAACCCATGTCAATACTACCTTGCAAAAACCACAGATCCAACCATGCAAAAGGAGCCAAGGATTGATTAAAAGAATCTTTGGTGTTTTAATAGGCACACTTCAGACTTTGAACTAAATTCATGTTTAATCGAGCTTCTTTGTGGAAATATAACGTGAGCTCTTCTGTGGCTTCTTGTAGGATTTAAATCTGGTCTTTCATGTAAGTGCATGACACAGCAATCTTTTACATGGATCAATGGCTAACCCAAGGGATACTGGAGGTCCTTAGAGGTTTTCTGAGTAAGAGTTGCTTTATTTTTGTTATTGTTTTCCATTGGTACCTCCCCTGTGCTAGGTCCTGTCCAAACATGTGATGAGGACATGGTCTTTTCCACAAAGAGATTTCCTTCTGAAGTGATATGCAATGCACAATCAAGGAAGAGCACCTCACGTGTTGCTGAAGGCTGAGGGAAAGGGAGAGATATGGTCAGAGTGATAAGTCAAGAACTGATAAGCTGTACTTTGAATAGATTGGGTCTATATATAAATATATGTGGAGAACCACAAAGGGGGATGTTCCCACAGTGTGGTGGAAGAGGTTCAAGACAAAAAGAAAGAAGACAAAATATTAATTAATAAAGTGTTAAAATTTAGAGCTGAAAATTCAGGAGGGAACTGGTGCTTCATGTAACATATCAGTGGGCATACACATAATGATTTGTATATGTGATCAGTGATATGCAATCATCATGTATTATTTCCCTACTTATAAAAAATAAGCAGAAATAAGCAGCCATCCATACTATACTTAAACCAACTGCTATATTTCAAAGAGTTGGTCAAAAATATACTTTCTGCTTTTGGCTTTCATTCTCTCTCAGAGGATCGCAGGCAGAGCAGCACACAAAGGCAAACTGTTGCTGTCCAGGTGACTGGTGGTATTTCTGTTCTCCATAAGAATACTCTGCGCCAGGTCTCTCAAGGATCAATGGAGCAGCTTTTCTCTTTGGGGCAATATCTCCTAACTCCTATAACAGCAAGTCAGGCTGGAGCTGACTACTCAGTTAAGACTGCATCTTGGGCTGAGTGATATCTGAGAGAACTGCTTCCATAAAAGCAGGACACTACTGGGTCTTACTTCTCAGTACATGCCAAAATACATTGTGGTACACGGATTGGTGCTCTCCACCTTAATACACAGGCACAGAAGAGTCTCAGGAGCTAGAAAGCATGGGTTGGGGTAGATTTGTGTCATTCCTTACTCAAAAGCAGTGCTGCATGATCCCTGTCTGCTCTCTCCAGCGGGATGATCTAGGTGTCAAGATTTTCCCTCCTGGAAGGAAGTGTTTCAGGAACCTGAGGATTGATTTGAGACACAGAACTTGGCTGCCGCTAAATTTCATGGCTAACCCTTTTAAGCAGTTTTTAAAATGAGTGTAGTATGAGCCTAATATAGGTGTTCATTAACTAATAATAAATTGTAATGGAACATCATTGACATCTATATGAGTGCTAATCGGATTGATGATCACAGCCATTACAATCAATGCCAAATGGATTCATGATAACGGCACACTAGCTCCAGAG
The DNA here is from genome assembly GCA_003342815.1 of Eudromia elegans. Taxonomy (NCBI): domain Eukaryota; kingdom Metazoa; phylum Chordata; class Aves; order Tinamiformes; family Tinamidae; genus Eudromia; species Eudromia elegans. Next base: position 1,870,579 of record PTEX01000125.1, on the reverse strand, counting down.
TACATATGTTATGCTGAGAATTACTTAGGCAGAAAATCTTAAGAAATAACATGTTAATTCACCTGCTCTGTTCCTCTGACCTAGAGTTGGTGTGTGCCCATTCTCATGTCTCCTGGACTAGGAGATGTGGAAGTGATCTGACCCCCGGAAACTGAAGGAAAGATTCCAGTTGGCCCCATCATCTTGGAACAGGGACTAATGAACAAAATAAGCAAGAGATAGCGTATTGAACAGCCAAGAAATGCATAAATAGCTCATTTCAATGTATGTTGTCTGGGCTGTGCACTAATAGAGGAAAAATTAAAAAGTGTGATTTTTTAAAAAAATAATGATTTAATAACAAGCAATGTTATTAAAACTCCAGAAGAGAGCTTGCACTTAAATTTTCTTACTTTTGAGAGCTATGCATTCTAATTTCATTTTTCTTTAACTCGATCTTGTGTGTTGTATGTTACTTAAAGTTATTTTACAGATATAAAGATTTAACATATTGTTATAAATATGAGTCCTATTACTCTAAATACTGCAGAGAAAATATAAAAGGCCTAGCTACAGATTAAGATAATGCTGCCAACACACTGTAGAAACAGAAATATCTATCCAAAATTCTATCCAAAAGGGCATCATCTGACAGCTGCCTAACAGGTCATTTAAATGAATGAGAAAAACTGTCCAGGTTGCTTGTGCTGCTTTTAAAGTTTTCAGGCAGAATTTGCTAACTCACATTCCAAGTAAACTTTTCTGTAAAATGGGTATCATTATAATCCATTAATGACTGAATATGGGATCAAGTTCACCCAATTAGGCACTTAACTTGATTATAATTTTAAAGCACCTAGTGTACCTATCTTAATTTCCCTTATATTGGCAGTAGGGAGAAATAGATGCTCTTTTCTTCTCACTCATATAAGCCAAAGTCACAAAGCATAATTTACCACAAAAAGAGGAGCGATCAATATCCCAGCTCCACATGATAACGATATAATTTGATGGATGTTAATGCACAGATAATCCCAGTAAGCTAATGGCTTCTACACAGCAGAGAACGTCTCAAACAGAAACCCTAGAGATTCTTGTCAACCAGATGTAGAAGAAAGAGATATGAATTTGTATCTCAAGCTTTTGATCACACTGGTTCTGAATACATAAATATGATGCAATGTATCAATAGAAAAGCCAAAGGCAGGGACTTTCTCTTCAGGAAAATAAAATTCTACATCTTACAGTGTTATTTCATTGCCCTTGAAGGTCATCTATTTAAACCTAAAGCATTGAAATAGTAGAAGATAGTGCAAAAAATAGCAATCAAGAATCTACTTTGCAGAACACATATTTTTTATAACTAGTTCCTCATAATTAGATTTTGAATTTGTATAATCATTTAACTTTCATTTGTATAATCATTTAACTTTCATAAAAGTTGTTCCTCGCTGATATTTACTGCCAAAGGAGTTATCATATTCCATCACAGTTTTTAGAGGAAAGATATAAATAGAAAAAAAATAGAAACACAAACAATGACTAAAGATTTTTCCTCATTTTCTAGCAGCAGAAACTCTGAACAATCTGGGCTGCAAGAGAACCTTGGAGGTTATCTGTTCTATCCCACTGCTCTTACAGTGGACAGCATCGTAAATTAGAGGTTGCTCAGGGTTTTTTCCATTTGTATATTGAAAAGCTTCAAAGAGAGAGATTCCACCACTTCTCTGGGCAACCTACTCCTCTGCTTAATCATCTTCACAGCTTAAAACCAATAAATAAAAATCTATATATCCACATACAACTTCCCTTATTTAAACTTCTTTCTCATCTGGTAAATCTCCAGACTATATTATTGCAAGCAATTCTTCCTCCCTATGTGCAGAATATTGCATTTACCTCTGTTGAATTCGTGAGGTTACCCAGTCAAAGATACCCTGGCCTTGAGAGTATCAGCCGGTCTCCCCAGTCTGGTATTGTCTGCAGACTTGATGAGAGTGCAGTCTGTCATTTTTGTCTCCAGATTATTCATAAAGACATTAAATCATCTAGGTCCCAAGAGACACCCCTGAGGAAATCCACTTGTAACCAGCCTTCTGTTAGAGGATGAATCATTAAATATTGGACACTTAAGAACTAGTGATACAGCCCATTTTTCACATTCATACTAGTCCATCTATAATATCCCCACTTGGATATAAAGATGCTGTAGTATACTGTGGTGAAAGCTTTGGTAAAGCCAAATGTCATGCCAAATGTCAAAGTAGGTGGCATCCACTGCTCTCACTTCATCCACAGACCTAGTTATTTCATGATCAGGTTACAGTCAGATTGGTCAGGCACAGTTTACCATTGCTAAATCCACTTTCCCCTTCATGTACCTAGAAGAGTCTTCAAAGACATCTTGCTCTCTGACATTCCCATGAATCAAAATGGGAATGATCAGTTGGCATTTAAATATAAAAAACAACAAAAACAAACAAACAAACAAAAACCATAAATTCTTCAAGCTTCCCCAGAAGAAGAAAAAATTTACCAGTTGAAACGAGACCAAACCAAAGAATGAAAATGCATAAGCATGAACTCTGGAACATTCTTTAAAAAAAGTTGGAAAATAATCCACTTTATAGCTCTGGGCCCTTAATCCAAACCATCTCACCCAGAAAACTTTCACTAAAAGTTGTAACTGGCCTATGTCTGTTTATGTCTTAGCGTAACATTCCTACTTAAAAAATCCATCTTCCTACACAAAGCATTGAGATTGAATACTATAGATCTGATTCTTGTCTATGGTCAAGATCCTTCTCACAGGTGTTGACATTACCACAGAGCTTTAAAATGGATATCAATTTCTGTGTCATCGCAGACCTTTTTATTTTAACTGAATCCTGTAAGAATATTCTAAGATAATAATATTAGGATATAATTTGTTTTTATTGCAATGTGTTCACAGGTTCTATAACAGCATTTCCATCAAGCTAATATGCAAGTTCACAGCATCAGGATTTTACCTCATGATCTGACTTCAACACTATTTTTATGACTCTATTCATATTACTGGCTTTCTTGTCAAAGTAGAAAATACAGAAGTGGTAGTACAGTAGTAATGTACAATGGTGCATTAGAGTAAAAATTAGAAAATTAGGCTTCATTCATCTTAGCAAGTACACTTTTGAGTATTAGAAGCAGGGAAAATACAAAGTCTGAAATATTCTACTGAAGTAATTTTTATGTTTGTGATATTTTATGGAATTATTTAATAACACTTAATGTATTTGATGGCATATTTATAGAGGCCTACTGACTTAAAAGTATTTTTCAAAACTATAAGAAAGCTAGTATATTTTAATCATGTATATTTTTGTTAAAATATATACTTTTTTGCAAGTATAATATCTAACTATTACTGATTTGTGTGCCTGATTCCAGTTCCTAGCACAAACAACTTCCTGATTTTTACTTTCATGGAGAGATTAACGCTATAATTATAAATGTATTTTTTAGTCTTTAAGGTGGATATTTTAGGTATAAGTTTATAAGCTTTTGGAAGGAAGGAAGGAAGGAAGGAAGGAAGGAAGGAAGGAAGGAAGGAAGGAAGGAAGGAAGGNAGGAAGGAAGGAAGGAAGGAAGGAAGGAAGGAAGGAAGGAAGGAAGGAAGGAAGGAAGGAAGGAAGGAAGGAAGGAAGGAAGGAAGGAAGGAAGGGACTCCGTGTTAAATAGTTTGATGGTTTAGAGTTAGAAAGTCTGCAAAGTTTCTTATAGCCACCTTGAATATTGACTAGAATTGTAGTACATCATGGGGCATGAAGTCTTTTATAGTATCACAGAATCACAGGATGGTCGAGGTTGGAAGGTGGAAGGGACCTCTAGAGATCACCTAGTCCAACCCCCCTGCTCCAGGAGGGACCCCTGGGGCACAGGGTGGCATCCAGGCGGGTTTGGAAGATCTCCAGAGAAGGAGACTCCACAATCTCTGTCTCTGGGCAGCCTGTTCCAGGGCTCTGTCACCCTCACAGTGAAGTTCTTCCTCATATGGACATGGAACTTCCTGTATTTCAACTTCTAACCATTACCCCTTGTTGTATCACTGGCCACCACAAAGAAGAGTTTGGCCCCACCCTCTTTACATTCTCTCCTCAGGTACTTACACATATTGGTTAGATCTCCTCTCAGTCTTCTGTTCTCCAGGCTAAACAGGCCCAGCTGTCTTAGTCTTTTCTCATATGATAGATGCTGAAGTCCCTTAATCATCTTTGTCACTCGACGCTGGACCCTCAGCCCTCTTATACTGGGGAGCCCAGAACTGTACCCAGTACTCCAGGTGTGGCCTCACCAGGGCTGAGCAGAGGGGCAGGATCCCCTCCCTCGACCTGCTGGCAACACTCTTCCTTGTGCAGCCAGGATCCCATTGGCCATCTTGGCCATGAGGGCACATTGCTGGCTAATGGTTAACTTATTGTCAACCAGGACACCCGAATCCCTCTCTATCGAGCTGCTTTCCAGCAGGTCAGCACCTAATCTGTACTGGTGCCTGGGGTTATTCTTCCCTAAGTGCAGGACCCTGCACTTGTCCTTGTTGAACCTCATGAGGTTCCTCTCTGTCCAACTCTCCAACCTGTCCAGGTCCCTCTGGATGGCAGCACAGCCCTCTGGAGTGTCAGCCATTCCACCCAGCTTGGTATCATCCACGAACTTGCTCAGGGCACGCTCTGTGTCTTCGTCCAAGTCACTGATGAGCAAGTTGAACAGCACTGGGGCCAGCACTGACTCCTAGGGGACACCACTGGCCACAGACCTTCAACTAGACTCAGCCCTTTATGAACACCCTCTGAACTCTGCCATCCAGACAGTTCTCAATGTACCTCACTGTTCTATAGTAGCAAGGCTTAAGAGAAGTGCTGTTGAATAGGCTTTTGAGGAGGGCTGCAACAGAGTGAGTTTCTTTCTCCCCTGTGAGAAGGAGTAGTCTTACCTGTTTTATCCTGTGTCCTGTAATGTATTTCTTTATCTTGAGTAAAGTAATATGAAATATTTTACATTTCCTTCATAGGAGCCTCTAATCAAAAGTCATGTCTAAATGATCTGGGTGATCACTCAGTATATTATACTAACCCCCCACCAGCACTTTCACATGCCCTACAACCTCACACATTCTGATCACCGCAGCCTGATGCCCGTGAGGCAGAGCACTGAGGACCACAACTAATTCCAAACTGAGCAGGAATCTTCATTAGCAAATGTGAAGACTAGTCATTACTTACCATCTCCCACCTGAGGTGTGGCACCTGGTTAGGAATGATTCCAAGTATATTTTAATAGATTCAAAAACGTGGCTTTTAACCAGCCTTGGTGACTTCATCTTTCTTTTACAGTGAGGAAGCATTTTTTTTTTTTCCTAGTTTTTACAAAAGCTAGATAAGTGATACTGTATGGGCAGGCCGAATGTGTACTGATGCATCAAGGCATGGCTGAGTCCATGCATGGTAAACCATGGCAATCCCAAACCTGAGGTAAGACAGCTGGCTGGATGACCACACGGAGATGGTTGCTCCTGAGCAGACTCACAGATTTCTAAGGCTACAAGGGACAACTGGATAATCTATCATAGCACATTTTTTTTTCTCCCCAGTTTATTTTAAGCTCAATAGTTTATGTTTTCTGAAGGCAGTTGTTACACAAAAGGCAGCCATGCTAGAAGTGAAATTATTAATGATGAACTATCTACTTTTGCTTGGGTTAGGTGTTACTACATTAAAAAAAAAAATCACAACAAAACCAAACAAAGACTGTGTCACACAGAATACTAAAAGGATAGTTAAGAGACTTTCAATTGTACATTGTTATATATACTGTTACTTAAAGCCAGATTTCAGGGTTTATCCCAAGACAATTCTGTGTTGCTTTTCTTTCTTTCTGTGGCTAAATACTAGTTTTCATCCTGGAATACCAGAGCTGAAATGTCGCATTTTACAATGATTGGTTGGAAACTCACCATGGAATTTCATACTTAAAACATCACTTAAGTTGCTTGACACTGACTGAATGTGTCCCCATTAAAATGACATTTCACAAATATTGCCCGATTAAGCAGTAGCACTTGCTATTTGTTGCTGAAAAGATAAATCAGTTTCCTGGGAAAAGTGCCAGTACATAGCTTGTATACTCTGCTTACGTACTAGATAATTGATAGATTTGGTGAAGATGTCTTCATGTAAGTATAATAAAAGCCTATTATCAGTTCAACAGCAGAAAACTGTTTTCATTCATCAAGAAAATAGCAGGTTCGACACTAGTTGCCTTTTTTAAGTGAAATATTGGACATATGCTATGAAAAAATTTCTTGCCATTGCAGAGAAGGATAGCACATTCAATCACTTTTTTTAAATTTAATTCCACTTCTCAATTCAGTTGTCAACCTCTTTATAGTAAATTACATGATTACTATTAAAAAGCATACTTTGACTTGTTCCCGAAGTGATTCTTTTAAAAGTTTGAGCAAAATTCCTTCAACCATTTTGGATTTATGAGAAGATTAAAAAGTAATCCTCATTCCCTCAACTTCTGTGAACAACATAGTAAAAAAAGTCTAGTTATGTGGTTTTTTCTCTCTCCCCATGGGGATAATTCAAAAGTGGTTGAACTGCCAAACTTCAAACTTCTGTTATTGTTATTTAATATTAATATTCCTTTCCTATCTACGACTAAGTGCCCAATTTGACGAGCCACCAAAAAACACATTACATGTCAGTGCCTGCTTTGAAAAAGCTAGATGTAACGGATGAGTGGAATTAAAAAAGAGTGAAGAATAAGGATTGTGACATAAGGGAGGACAAGGAAACTTTAGTATCAGGTTCTAGTATCACCAGCATTACTCATTGCTTGCTCAGGGAAGTATGTAACAAATGGAAGGTGCCCTGCTAAATTTAAAAATTAAATAGAATAAATGCATCAGACTGCTTTCCCCTGGGGAAGAAAATGAAAACAAAATAGGAATGAAATCTCTTCCTAATGACACTGCTGCATAATTTTCTCTATTATTTAGGTATGAGAGCGATGAAGTCTCTGTGCTTTCCAAGTCATGATTTTCCCAGAAAGGACAAAGTAGATGAAAGAGATAAGAGACACCTGGAATAACTCACCCCTAAAAGCTAATGAAAAGGGGGAAAAGGAGTCATCACTGTCTGTGGGATGTCACTGGAAGTCTTTGATATTTTTCTAGGAAGGGAATGGGCTGTGGAGTGTCCTGACCTGAAGAACTTTTATTTGCTGCTCTTTTCTCCAGTGAGCGCTTGTAAAAGACGGGCCCTCTAGAGGAAATTTGGATTTGAACATCAGTATCTACATTAAAGTCTCTTGAGCAAACTGATAAAATTTGTGGTCTAAGAAAAGAAGTTTCTTGAACGTCTCCATGAGGGTTGCCAGGATAATCACCTGTGTTTAGCTTCTTGTCAGAATTAGCAGTAGAAGCCTCAGTGTTTTAATAAATTTACAAAATCAACAAAACTCCATCAAAACTGAGAATATGACCCAAAAAATTCATTTGGAGTCCCATTTGAACAGGTTGTGGTTTATATTTCGACCTTTCACTCACCTTTTGGAAAGGCAAGAGGCAGCTCTTTCTGGCTCAGAGGGCCAAGGGCAAAGACAGACAGCTTGTCTCTCAACGTTTTGGTATTGAGAATCAGGTGCAAGTGAGCCCACAGAGAGTGCCTTTCCTTTGCCATGATTTGTTTAAGCCATTTAGGAAGCGAGAGTCAAAAATGTGATAGCAGCTCTCCATTACAAAACTGGCACTATGGATTAAGGTACGCATTGATTGTTCCAGGCTAAGGAGCCTTTCAATAGAGAGAATAAAACTGAAACTAACCTGGCATCATGATCATAGGTACAATTTTAACTGTGTTTAAAACAGATGTGATACTGCAATTTTGTCATCAGTGTAGATAGGATTCTTATTCTATGGTGGGCAATATGTACTATAATCCATAACCCCGGGTGAATCAATCACTTAAATTCACACCTTCTGTTCACACCTTTTAAGGGTTTTAGAGCAAGGATGAGAAAAATGTGTAGCAGAAGTTACACAGAAGTGACAAGGACCACAATTTCACCTCGTATGGCCCTCAGCCACCAACTTTTGCCACAGCTAATATGAAGGTACGGTTAGTAATGTAAGACTCAGTCATTAATGAATAATACTATGGCAGGTAATAAGCAGCTTTAGCCACAACTGATCTAAGGCCCATCTAGGGACAACAGAGTGTGTGGCAGACCAAGGAGCAGAGCAGAACTAAACGTGAGCAGAGCCCGGCTCTAATGCAGAGTCACTCTGGCTTCCAGGAAGGATCTTTTTTTTTGCAGTTTGTTAAAAAACAGAGAGACTTTAGGCAAGTACCTAGACAGCTCCAAATGCTTCAGGACTATGGATTACAGCTAAGTCAATAGATGCAAGATGAATTGAGAGTGACTCTGCCAAGCTCTTTTTATATTTTATTTTATTTTTTTACTGATTTAATTAAATCATTTTTAAAATGCTTCTTAATTACAGAATGCATTTAGACCAACCTGACCTGATCTGGTAGTGCTAGCTTGTTCCCTTGGCTCTCTTCTCCTCCTCACACTTTCAGCCCAAATCCTCATTGTCAGAGGGGCAATATGATCAGATCTGCACATATGAATTTTCAGAGCTGATAATATGAGTCTTTGAGAGTTAGCGGGATTTAGGTGTCCAAGTATCTAAGCTACTTTAACACTGCTGAATCCAGCCAAATAAGCACCTTAATTTTTTTCCCTTAAGCTCCTTGGGCTTTGATTTTCCCATTTCTGAAACTAGAGTTTTGAAATCAAGATTTATAGCAGGAGAAAATATCAGCTGCCTCCATTTAATAATTAGCCATATTTTCTGTTTAAATGAAACACAGAGGTCTTTTCTGCTCTCCCTAAATTGCTGTGAATCTTATCTGAGCAAGAGGTTTTGAGATCTTCACAGCTGCGAATCACTGTTTTAGCACATTCTGCAAAGCCAAAGAGGAAAAAAATCGCTCAGTACTCTCATTTTACACCAATGTACTTAATTTCCCTAAAAAGTTGTTTAGCATGTAAAATTTTATGAAATCAAATTACCTCAGTCATCTTTTCAATGAAAGATAAGTAAAATTTCCTTTTTAAAAGTGTGTTAATGTTCTGGTGAGCAAAGATTGCAGCCTATAGTTTTTCAAAAAAACAGTTGAATAATTAAGCAACAAACCAAAATCAAAAATAATAAGTGTTGGAATAAGTCCACCTTCTCCTTCCCAGTCCAATGACTTTGCAAGTGTTTATCCGACACAGTTGTGCTATGAAAATAAAATGTAGCTCTGCTTTAAAATGCACCTACAAGACACACAGGAGAGTCAGATCTCAGTTGGGTTCTAAATTTTCCAGACCACAGTTTTGCCGCATCAATATGAAGCATACTTTTTATTATTATTTTAACATTCTGCATATTCAATTTATTCAGCTTTCTTAGAACCCTCACTCTCCCCTGACATCCTGGATTTGAGAAATAATCACTTTGTGGGCTTGCAGCACACAGTTTCCTCTCATTTAAAATGCACACAAAAAGAGCAAGCTCAAATTAAAAAAAAAATAAAAACAAAGGAAAAATAGAGGGAGAAGCAAAGGCATTTCCACGGGATACTCCTTGAGCTCCAAATATTTATTCTTGGCATAGAACGTGTGCACACAGCTCAGCTGCCTCCCACCATCAGCACCCCATGTGCACACAGGCATAGCTAGGGCAGAAGCCAGGCTGGGCACATCATCCAACAACCCAAAATCCCCTTAATAGGGAATACAACAGAATTCAGTTTTAAATGATCACCCCATGAGTATTCATTTGGGGTTTGATCTTGTAAGGTGCTGAGCACTCTGGCCCCAGTCCAGAAAATCATTTATCTCCATGAAGAGCACCGTCGACTCAAGATAAGCATGCATTTCCCTGCCTTGCTGGATGCTAGTTAGATGGAGCAGCATTACTTTCTGAGAGTATTTTTATTCTGTGGCTGATGAGAATGACCTTCAGTCATCACTAGCATGTTCACTGTTTAGGGTCAGAAAGAGGATCAGAAAGGAAAGGCTTTTTTTGACTTCTGATTTCTACAGAAGGAGGAGAAAAAAAATCCACCCCGCCCTTTTTTTTCCCTCTCTCTCTTTCTGAATGCCGGCAGATTTTAAGCAAAGAGAATACAGTTTGTGAACTGTCAGCTGCATGCTGACCTGTCTTGTCGCTGAAATCCCTGGTACACGTCTGGTTATGCTGGGGAGAGAGAAATGTTTTTTCCTGGGTATATGTTAAATGGGGGACATTCATTGTTTTAGGAATCTGTCCGTAATGATTGCTCTGGATATAATAGTCAAACCACTTAAAAATTCTTGTGTGCAGCCTTTCTTTCTCAGTAGGAAGCATTCACTGTCCAGTATACTGATGCTTAATTGCAATCCGCAGAACACAGAAGAGAGGAGAAGAGAGGCCACATGCAGTCCCTGGAGTCTTCTCTGTATGGAACAATTAAGTTCCTCCATGCATCTGCCTTTTTTTCCCCCCCTTTCTTATGTCCTTTCCAGGCAAAACCATTTTTTCCTGGGGGATGTTTTACATTTTGGTTTGTTTTAATTGTCTGAAGTAGAATATACTCGATAATGAAAAGTCATTATTGAGCATTGTGTAAAATATGAGCTTATTTATTTATTTATTTATTTATTTATTTATTTATTTAATGTTTAGAGACAAGTTTCTGCTGAAGTTAAAATAAGTCCATTCACTTGCAAGAAAACTAAAATCTTTTATATTTCTGAGGCAGAAGTACCATCAGTGCTGATATTAAATCTCTGAGTAGAAAAATACATGGCACAGAGACAGTGTTAATAGTCGTTTAGAGTGACCACGCTAAAAGCTGAACAATGTAACACTCATGGGGTGCTTAACTTGGGGAAAATACAGCACTGACTCTCCTTGCTCACTGTTTCATCTTTTTGTCTATAATGGATATATAATAATTATATTTTACTAGAATGCCAGTGGAGATGGAAATGCTGTTGCTAATGTAGAGGCTGTAAAGCCATCAGAGGAGCTTTAAGCAAATGTTATCTGTTTTACTGAAGAAATCAATTACGCACAGATTGCTTAAACCAGTGACAAGCATAGTAAGGAGTAAAATCTGTTAAGCAGAAAAGTTACAGCCATCAGCATGTGCAGATTTATGTGATATATGAATATAACTGGTTGAGAATTTTAGCTCAGAAAAAATACAGGAAAAAGAGAAAAATAACAGAAATAAATTCCAGGAAAAAAGCTACAGCCTAGTTTTCATCTGTAACTGATAATCAGTTAAAATCAGATAAAACTGATAAGCATTTGCAAGGCTCCTCCTTTCTTCATCTCTCCTCTCCTCAGCATGGAGAAGAACTGGTGAGGGCTCCATCACCTGGAAGATGGGCATTTTTTAGGGATACTGGTCTTGACACTGGTCAGCAGTTAATGGTCTGTCAAAGTCTGGCATCTTTAGAAATCTCTCTGGAATATTTATGCTCTGCCATTTGGGCGTGTTGCCTCAGTTAAGTAAAAGTTTTAATAATGCTGCAGTCTCTGCGTTTAATCATATTATCATTTCATTGTTTCTGGATACAAAACAATTTCTTCTTATTCTAAAAGAATGATTTATAAGACGATATGCATGTTAGAACATATTAACAATTACAACAAAGCATGAATTGAAATTGCTTGCCAAAGAATCATTTATCTTTTACCCAGAGCAGAGTGTTTTCGGTGTAGTTGTGTTGGAGGAGGGCACTTTGTAACCATATTTTAATTTTTAAGGAATGAGAAGCTGACATGTCTAGCACTTGTGTGAAAGCTATATCAAAATGGGCACTCAGATGTAGAAGTACTGAGAAATTAGCTATTGCTCCTCAAAGCACTGGCCTTAATGACTCATAAGAAAAAAAAATACAGTCAAAACTACTTTGATGAAAAAAAATCCCTAGTCAGATCCCTAGCCTCTGTCTTGGCTTTTGCACAGCTGATACTCAGAGCATTAAACATCCTTACAGAGAATATCACTGTTCAAAAGGACTGTCAAGACTGTTAATTACTCAGGTGGAGTTAGCATACAGCTCATTAAACCATGTCAAAACTTTCAGTCCTTCTGCACTGTATTAGTCCCTTTAGGGGCTCTCACATCAGGATAATTTGATTCTTAAAAATACATTAATTCAATTCATACATTACACCAACAAATTATTCCACTTCCTTTGTAAAACAGGTCAGATCCAACCAGAACCACTCTTGCAGTGGAGACAGTTTCTGTAATTAATCTGCGGTGGGCGTGCCGGGCGCCCGCGAGGCGCCTTTGCAAGTGCTCTGTGGGTAAGGCTTAAACTGCAGCCATCGTCAGACCTCTGGGGGGAAGTATATTTCTTGCAAAATTGTGAAATTTTGTAGAATTGCAAAAATGTTACGTTCTTTGTACTCAAGGCTTATTAAAGTTGCACCGCGTATTGGCAAGACCATAACTGGAGCATTTTGTGTGTAGGTTAATTCATTACTTTAGTTTTACTCTATAGCAGTGAAAGTTCTGTGGAGATGATCAAAGATCCGGTTTTCCCTCCATTGGCAAAAGCTATCAACAGTCTTTTCCTTTAGCAAAAAAGTACTTCTAGACTCATTTAAAAAGAGTTACAAGTTTTCATAAGGTGCTATGTGGTTTAGAAACCTACAACCCATTATCGGAGGTGTTTCTGAGGCTCAGAAACCTGAAATGCATGTAACTAGAGCAGGCTTCTCAGGAACACCTCATGCCCAGCCCCTGCAGGAGGAGCTCCAGGTGTTTCCATGGGAGTTTATAACTCCCCGTGCAGGTGGTTCATCGTGCAGGAACTGGGGCTTCAGATGACTATGGACTCTGAGGAGTCAAGTTCCTTTTAAAAAGAACTTAAGAGAGTTTAAAACTTCTACCTAGAAGAAATGCACTAGAGGTGTCCACATGTAAAATGCTGGCTAGGTTTAGTTATCTTTTTTTTTTTTCCTTAGTTCAAGGAAAGCTTATTTGAATTGCCTAGTAAACCTGCTGAGATGATTGGTTTTCTTCTAATGTTCACAAACCAAAGTATAGGATTCTGTTCATCAGTTTATCCAGTGAGTTCACAGTATTTTGTAATACTACACTTCATAATTCAAAACAATTTTTATAGATTTAGAGATGCATGAGTCTTTCTTCCTGAATAAAATTGCATTTGACTACAGTTTATTAAAATCTCTTCTTTTTCTTTTTTTTTCCCTCAGTCAGTTAAAAGAATTGTGTTTTTCATCACCTCAATGTACTGAATAGAAACTTAGCAACCTGACAGTGAAATAATGCTTTGCAGGAGAACCTGGGCTAAAGGAAGACAGACTACAAATTTTAGATCAAGGACATGATTTTGCTCATTAGATTTAGTTAGCCCAATTGGCATTAGCAGAAAATCTTTGCTTGGGATGTCTAACAAGATCAACCCAAAGTTTATAAGATCTGTGACTGGAGAGTAATCATATACTACTGAAAACGACTTAACTCTGCTAAACACATTTCTAAAATGACACTTCTGTAGTGGTTTTCAGCTCTTGATGAATGAAAGCCATCATCATGGCTTTAAAGTCTAGTTTGTTGTTTTAAAAATGTGCACTCCATGGGAGCCAAATGCGCATTTTTACTCTGCTTTGGAGTAGAAAAATATTCAGAACAAAACACAGAGGACAATTAAGCATTCAGAACCCTTTCTCCTCCAGAACTCATGCCTAGGCAAAACTACAATAATCTTCAGATTTATCACAGCCGACCTCCAAGTGTGATAATGTATCTTTAAAATATGAACTGCTAGCTAAAATATTAAACATGTGTTTCCTCATCCTATGGCATAAGTGCTGAAATGTCACACACTATTGGGGAAAATGACCCGTAAGTGTTTTTTTTTCCTCCTACTGGAGCAGTTAGTGTGGCGTGCAGTGAACCAAATCAGCAATGTGATTCAAGCTGTCTCTGCAGCGTCATGGTGAAAGAAAGGATAAACTATAAAAACTACCCTCCTACAGCTCTTAGTTCTTGCTTCCCACACTTTAACATCTTCTGTCACCCCTGGCGCTGTTACTGACCCATGCTAAGCTAAACTAAAGGATGATAAGTTTGCTGCCTTTGCCCTTGTCCTAAGGGGCTGCACATTATCCTATCAAGCATCAGAAGCCATTTCTGTGGGATATTTGTCAACCTACGAAGTCCTTTTAGAACAAATGAAATGGGCAGCGAATTACAAAAATGTCATTCTCTAAAGGAAATAGATGAAGGCTTTTGTTCTCTAGTAATAAATAGATGCCATAGGCTTATAACACTATTTTTGAATTACATTTGACAGGGTTACTATTTCCAGTTCATTAAGGAAACAGCTTGAAAACTATTTTTTCATATGCTTTTAAAAATAATGTTTTCCCAGTATTATATATATAAGCAGTAGCTCATGTAATGTTAACTTGAACATCAGGATTTATTTCAAGGTACTTGTATTGGTGATTACTACATGCAAAATTGAAAGCTTTAAGTATATATATATATTCAGCACATACAGATGATTCTTTAGTTGATAGGTAATGAGCATATATGCAGGTAATGAGCATATATGCAACAATGCATTCCCCTAATTTCCCCAATATTAAAAAATATTCCAATATTGCTTGTAATGTTATGCTTTTGCACACCATTTCTTTTGCGCACATGGTCTTATGGAACTTCATGATATATATACCGTAGGCTAAGGTCAAGCAAAGGAATAATAACTCACTTCCTTAAATGAATGCTTCAAAGTAAATCTTCTATGTTTAATAGCAGTAAACAGAGGTCAGGATGGCACTCTCCCAGGCTTGAGAATAAAGCCCATGTGTTAATATTCGCTAAGAATTACAGCCAATTCTATGGGTGACAAAATGTTTGCTAGAGTGTGTCCCTGATTAAAAAAAATACATAGCTATATGCATGATTGTGTATTTGAAATGTTATGAAAAGCTAAACTATAATACATGTGTAGAAATACATTCACAGATACCATCGTTGTTTTCCCTTGCCTTTAAGCATTGTGCTAAAAAGCTTTGTAGAGGATCATTAAATATCTTTGCATACTGAAAGTTCTTTCTGAAGACGCTAACTGGCTGCAGAAGTAAGTGATGTATGATATATTCACAGTAGTGAACTTCGCCATGTCACTCACAGCATTCAATGTGTAAGGTGTATTTCTCTCATCAGCCACATATCAGTTATTAAGGGAACATTTTATTGACATCAAAGTGCTATAATATTTCTAATGTTTACAGCTTATTTTTGCCTGCAAAAATAATCTTTCAAGAACTGTATTGCTGGCACTAGTTATTGTTGATTTCAAGTGAACATTTTGTTAATAAGAAGAGCTCAGAATTGATTTTGAAGGAAAATAAATCAGTACGCCAGACCATTAGCTGGTCCTTTGCTTTGTAACTATTTCACTAATTCCAGACTAATTATAATCAGATCTTTATTAGGAAGGTTTTTTTTTTTTCACTAAATATGCTAGGCTGGGATCAAATGTAGGGTGAACAGTGATAAATATACTCCATCATTGTAGTGTATTTTTCAAGATACACACCAATGCACATTTCAGATTAGACTCCACCTCTTAGTTATCGTTAATCAGACAGAGACAACTAAACTTTGAGATGAATAGCTCCTCACCATCTAGCACGTTCCATTTTCTCCCACCCTTTCTCTCTCTCTGTGCTAGATCTGGTTTCTTTAATCTGCATTCTACCATCCTTCAATAAACTCAGACTCTTTTGGGGTCTGAGATAGACAAATGTGCTCAGTCCTGCCAATATTTATTTCTATGGGCACAGGCGGGGGAATCTTCATCTCTTCCCTTAGCTAGGTTACCTTCCTTTGCCCTTCAGAAATGTGCCCTCCATGTCTTTTTGGACAGAGAGTAGCCTGTACTTCATAAAAAGTGATTTTATAATTCTAATCATTTTAATCATCTTCTGGGCATGGAGAAGAATTTCAGAACGAACTTCTATGGCTTCCTTTCCTCTAAGCATCCAATGGACAAAGGTTTAGAGATGATCAACACACTCAAGGGGCCTACAGACTCTCTGGTTTTGCCATGGCTCCTGAAGGAGCAGGGCTTCTGGCAAGCAGCATGGCCTTCCAGCAAGGAGCACCAAGAAGGGGAACCTGTTCTGGATGATGAGAAGGCTGCTGGTGTGTGGGACTAATGGACTTCTTAGCAAGCCCTTTTATGGGAAGGCGGAAAATTGAAGCAACTGGAATTATTCATTGTCTTAGGCTGAATATTTTGTTATGTTAAGGCTCATTAAAAGTAGAACTTCAGAATGCCTTGATCCTGCTTTTCTCAAGCACTGGACTTCCTACAGCTTCTAGGGATTTAAGGATAGATGCCAATCCTATTCGTCTCTGAAAGCCAGACCGACTCACTTGGATTTAGCTGCCAAAAAGGTGTTCTAGCAGCTAACTTTAATATGCCTAGTTTTGAAAAATCTGCCTTCAATTTTTTAGCATTCATCACTGCCTGCTCTAAGCAGTTTGGGGATATTACTGTGTGTCGTTGAACAGCTGCTGCATTTCACTGCAGGCATGGATGAAGTGATCACCATATAGCTTCTCATACCAATTTGCTAGGTTTGTGTAGCACTCTGGGACCCTGAATGGGAGATGAAAGGGACTCTGTTGCTGTTAGATTGTTATTACACTTAAACCTGTGGTAAGAGATGCACACTAACCTTTATCACCTGTCCTAACCCTCAGTAAAATTTCTCTGTCTGTGAAAGTTCCCTTGTATTAGTTATGCTATATTATGTGGCTACCTGTTGTAACAGCCAGAATAATACTGGTCCTTTGGTGGCTGATAAGACGGTTTCACTTTTGATAGTACGTAAAACCATGAAAACATTCAAGAACAGGCAGGACCATCTGGTCCAGCAAGCTTGCCTGTGTGAGCACTCACAGCACAGCTTTTCTGAAAGTGGAGCTGCTATAATATTAGGCAAGGCTGAATGCTTTACAGGCTAAGTTTAGTGTGAACTCTCCATAGAAAAGAGTAATGCCTGAATGTAAACAGTACTATGCCTGAAAGTAAACAAGAAAAGCCATTTTAAAAGATGTACTTATTCTACTCTGCTGATCTTATAGTTTGTATTGCAAGGGGCCTTAAAATGCTAGCTCTAAACCTTAGAGTGAACTTCAGTGCGAGGCAAGCTTGAGGTGCCTGGACATGCTGCAGCACACAGGGCATCTTTCACAACTGGGTGCTCCTTCGGACAGAAAGTTATACAACACGGCTGGCAAAAAATCATCGACCTGATGTGTTTAAATTAACAAGTGTATTCATACCTCCCCACACACAGTGATCACACGTAGAAGTGTTAGAGATATTACCGGGTCCTATCTCCATTTACCTAGAGCTTTTCCACATCACTAGAGAAGCAAGTCCAGTCACTTCAAATACAGACAAGAGACACGCTATATTTTTGTACAGAGCAGATAGCAGCAGATAAAAAACAGGCATGTACAGTAACTGCAGAGATGAGTAAGTTCATCAGTTATTTTTTCTAAAGGTCAAAGCTAATGCAGAATAGCTGGTATAATCTGTAGCAAGAGTGAAAAAGAAAAAAAAAAGTCAAAAGCATCATCATATTCTAAAGAAAAAATTTTCTTACAAAAGCATAATCTTTAAAACAGTCTCCAAAATTAAATCACAATTAACTGTGTGAAACCTTAATAATAATAATAATGGATTTGCAGACATGCTTGGCCATGAAATTTAAGGATTTCCGCGTATTTGACAAAGATTAAATAACTGAGATGGCATTTTTCTGTACAAATCCTACAGACAAATAAATTAAGGCTTGGACAACAAGCCAGAACTCAAAAAGCTCATTTTAGTTCTATGCACTAACAACAAAATAGTTCTTCTGCTGTCAGGGTCTCATCTATGCAAACAATGATATTATGGTAGTGGTGTATTTGAGCAACAAAACATTTACCTGTGCTCCTGAGCAACTGAGAAGAACTGATCTTCATCAGGGATGACAGTTAGGAGTCTTCACGACTTGTTTGGCAGAACGGGGTAAACAAACTAATTTATATTAGATATCACGTCAGCAGGGAAGTAAGAATATGCTTTTCTTGGCTATTGAGTCATGTAGGCTGCAACAGTGTGACCTCTCTAAAAAGGAGATTGTTTCCAGCCTCCCAAGTCCTGTCACATCTCTAGATTGCTGGAGGCTAACGAGTGCATCATGAAATAGTGGACAGTTTTCACCAGTTTCAGGGACTAGTTTTACAAAGACGGAGCCTTATCCAAGAACTGTAGTTTTCATTTACAAGGAAACCTAAAGAGAGCTAATATTTTGAGGAATCTGTGAAACCCTTCTGCAATTTTCAGCATTGCAGAAAACTTGACTGAAAGCAAGCATTTCACAGCATTTGTCATTTGAGCCAAAAAGTGCCATTTTAATGCTACCTGACAAGGGGGAAATGTCTACCACTTCACAGAATGTGTAACTAAAAAAAAAAGAGACATTATTCAGTGCATGACATAAATAGCAAATACTGTCTCACTTACACACTAGGTAAGAGAAAACATACTAATGATATTTTGTAATTAAAATCTGTCATTGTGTCCCTGTCCCCAATCTATCCATCAGGGCAAAAGAACTGGAGCCCATCAATGCACTTGAGAAAATATTAATGGTTACCTGCATTTCCCTAATGATGTCATACATTATATTTCTGGTAGTAACTCGATGCCATAGAGCAGTTGGCATAGAAAGATCTTGGTTTAATCAGCACAAAATATCCAAACAAGTCTTAATCATATACATTACATGAGATAAACATTTACAAAATGAATATTGATGTTGCCTATGCTAGCAAGCAAGCCTGTCAATGTGGGAGGAACGTACCATTTTAATCAACAGTAACAAATGCTCTAGAGCCTGTGTGTGACTGAACCACTGACCTTGCTACTACAACACAGTGCTTCATTGCCCTTTTTTTCCCCCCTAGTGACATGCTCCATACCTGAATAAAGTTGCCTTCTCTTTAGTGATGGAAATCAGAACTAATTTCTTCCAAAGCTTGGTTTTCACATGTTCAATATTTACTGAGTTGCCCAAAATAGACATAGTGCTGTACAAAGTTGTTCTCTTGAAAGATATTTTGGGAAACCATTATTCCTATCTGTGCAATTTTCATTACTTTATCCCTATTTTGCATAGTAAGAAGCCAAGACAGAAAGAAGCTCATCCATTAAACATCATCTCCCAAATCTTTGTACAATGGTCCATCTACCCATGCTAGAAGAGCCAGGCATAAATCGTTGAAGAAGGAATGAGGACAATGACACAGCAACAATCCAAGTTGGTCAGAAAGCATTATTTTGCTGAATCACAGTAAACCCACTAGAGACAAAAAGGAACAGAGATCTCTAGACTTAGGGTACTCCTACACCGGCATTTTAGACCAGATCAGGAATGTACTTGTAGGTGAATCTCCTTAACATCTCCTCTTATTGTGTTTTGTTTGCACCATTAAGTAGTCTAAGAGCAGCTCTGCTATATTTCTTTCTAATGAAAGTAATGTGGAAACACGCACCTCTCTGCTCTGTTGATTACTGGATATTCAATTGACAAGATCAGATGAGTGCTGATATATACTCCAACATGCATCCACTGTGGAAGCCAGGTGTTCATCACTGAATTCATTTCTCAGAGGGCCACACTACTTGCTTACGTCAGATAGCTTCTGTTAGGCAAAGCCCTCCTCACAACTCATCCACTTCCCTAATGTGCTTCACAAAACTGTATGTAGGAAAGGATCTGAGAGGAGAAGGCAAATGGCTTGAGGGAAAAACACAGCATAAGCTTCAGCTCACTTACCTTCTCTATTTTTAAGACGGAAGATGTCTAAAACATGTTATTTCAGAGGCTATTTTGCATCTAAAACATAGGAATAATATAAATGCAGGGGAAATGAAAGGTAAATGGATAGTAGAGTTGTAAGAACACAAACTCTTCTTCCTATTCTGCTTTGTCTATACCATCCTCTTTTCTGCTACTGTTTCTTCAACAAATATCATGTCTATAGACTTAACTAAGCCTTGGAGTCCTCATGTCTACAACAATGGCTGTAATTCTTCAGGAAAGCACCCAGAATCTGCAAGACCTCAATCTCTTCAACCTTCAGTCCCAACTCAGGTGTACATTTCTTGCTGCTCCATTTGATCACTGCGATCAACTTCTGATCTATGGAAGTTGGTTTGATGAATTGACTTTACAGACCAAATTTAACAGACTTGTATGACCCCTCCAACAGAGAAAGAAAGCAATGCATTGCCATAGGTACCCTTCCTATTTCTCAGTTAATTTCCATAGAGTTTCTAAGGGACTTTACTTTTCTGTAAAGATCTGCATAGAGAAAGAAGACTTTCTATGAAGTATTGCACACGCTGCTCTGTGCAAAAGAAACGCCACATATGCTAGCACTCATTTTTCATACTAGCTTAGTGTGGTAGATAACAACTGCCATTAGCTTTAATAGGCCTAAACTGTTTACACAGGACTAAATTTGGCCGTAGGAAGTCTATTAACTGTGATCTTAAAGTGATTTACTCAAAATACATAACTGAATATGTTTGTGTTTTGAGCTAATACTAGTGTTTGGCCTGCTAAAAGGTCGAACATTACAAACTGGGTATTCGTATCAAACAGTAACCTCTAAGCTTTTAAAACTAAAAACACACACACATACACAAAAACAAACAAACAAATAAACAAAAACTGAAGTAACTTCTGTCTGTAGATGACCTATCAGGTCATTTTCCAAAGCAAATAGTGAGCAATGACTCCGTCATCTTGTTATGAACTACTCTAATGTTCCTAAGAGCTCCCTGTCCTAAAATCTAAAACCTCAAGGCCTCCTTGGCCTGCCTATTTAGAGCTGCCCAGCCCTGCTTACGTCCGAACACCTCCCCATGCACTCTCTTCACCTCCCAACCTGCCTGCAGCAGTGGACAGGGTTGTTCAGGTTGGACAAATTGCACTCATGGGACTTGAAAGGAAAGAGTGCAGAGGAAAGAGAAGTTGCTGCTCCTGATGCAGAACAGCCATCTCCCCCTTTTTCTTTTTCTGGTGGGTAGGGAATAGCTAACCGACCTCTGAAGGCAATCCAAGGGACTCAGCA
The DNA here is from genome assembly GCA_003342815.1 of Eudromia elegans. Lineage (NCBI taxonomy): Eukaryota > Metazoa > Chordata > Aves > Tinamiformes > Tinamidae > Eudromia > Eudromia elegans. The sequence goes on along the minus strand of PTEX01000125.1, from coordinate 1,849,310 downwards.
AAATGCTGACCCTGGAAAACGTATCCAGGCAATCTGCTGTGATAAGCTGTAGCTGGAGGATGGGTCTGGAAGGGGGTGAATTTTGTTATAAAATCTTAAGCCAGACAGCATCTAAATTAGACATACAACCTTTCATGTATGTGTATGGTGGGATTCGATTAGAGCCGCCCAACAAGAGCACCATGAGGAAAGGCCCAGGTCTTCTCCCGGGGAAGGCCGCACTCACCACCTCACCACCTGCACAGGCCACCACCGGTGCCTCCAACGAGACACTTGGCTCATACCTAAACGGCTTAGCCATAAAGTGTACATATTCATAAAATACTGCATTTCTCACATGCCAGATGAATGCACAACTGCATCTAGCCACATAAATCTTCAGCGCTGAAAATATGGGTTACAGCTATAAAGCTATAAAACCTGGCAAGCTGGAAGTCACCAGCAGATTAGGTGGCATTGCAGGAGCTTCTGAGTGCCCTTGGCTCGCAGGCTGGGGAAAGACTCATTGAACTTCTCTCTCCAGTTTGAGATTTTGCCTGGAAAGGGTGGTGGGATGAGCACTGACCCTCTTACAAAGCATGGAACAAAAATCGACTGAAATCAACAAGTTTGGTATTTCCACAATTCTCACGTCATCATGGGTGATCAAATACATACCGTGTTCGCTTTGGATCTGCAAAAGGCTTTTCCCCTTGCTACAGCTTGAGAGCTTATTTTACATTTTAATACTTCAGACAGTAGCTTGTCCAGCTCCTTTTCATCTCTACCTAACCCCCCTTCGCTTTCTTCCTCTCTTTTTCTTAAGCATTGTATTACATGAAATTCAAACCTTATTTGGCAGGATTTTATACAGTCTGTGGTGAGAGCTGAATTCTGAAAAAGCTCAGGAAACACTGGCTAAGTGGAGAAATTTATTTGCCTGAGCCAGAGATAACATCTTTCTTAGGCTTCTTTTCTAAAACCCTGGCACTTGTCAAGCAGAAATCTCCCGTTCTCCCTTTCCCCTCTCCCTCGTAAACACACACGTGTGTGCGCTTATTAGGCATGCAGCAGAACTTTGCTGCTGCTAGAAGCTGGAGTTTTTATTCATTCTGTTTCTACACCCAGAAGAAAGAAAAAAAAAAAAAAAAGAAGAAAAAAATCAGAGATGTTGCAAAAGTTTTTTTTCCTTCCCTTTCCAGAACATTCAGCCATTCTCGTCCGTCCACTTGTTTTTAAGAATGAGCTGCCCCCCATGCCTGCTGGGTGCCCGCATTTTTCTTCCTCAGCCGATGCACCCGTAAAGCGAAGCGGGAGGCAGGGGCATTCGCGCGTGCGGTTGCAGGGCAGCGTGCGTCGGGCCCCACGATGCGGCTCCTAAACGGGGAGGCGGAGGCCGGGATTTCCCGCACGCGGCCCCGCGCTTCGGGGAGCAGCTGTGGGGATGCGGAGGGGAGGAGGAGGAGGGAGGCATCCCCACGGGGCCGCTCGGACCGTACCTGCGGGCTCGGCTGGGCGCTAGGTGCAGCGCGGCTCGTCCCTGCCGCCCTGGGCACCCCCGGGTGCTCCTGCCCCGCCGCCCCGTGCCCGGCTCCCCGGCAGCAGCCTCCTGTGCGCGCCCGCCGCCGAGACCCCGCCGAGCAATCAGCATGCAGCCCGAGAAAGCATCCTTTCCTCCGGAATAAAAATTAATATTACTTGTCATATTTCATGTCTGAGCTCTTTTCATGCTTTATCCTCTGGTAATGAGGGCTAAATTACCAATATTAGTAGATTTTCATGGCTAGCACAGAAAGAGCTGTTACCAGAATAAATGTTTGCATTGCTTCTGTTGGACACAGGCTTTGCTAATGCAGCTTTGCTAATTATTTCTAAATAGGCAATAATCTGCATCCCCTAGTGCTGGGTAGTGGATTGGCCACGTACCTGCTATTTCCCTTATTTACATGTTTTACAACTTTATCAACTACACTAATTACACTCTGAACACTGTTTAAAATTTTCTGTTAATAGAGATACAATGATGCACCAGAGGATGTGTATTTATGCCATAATTACGCCTCTGTTCCTGCGATGCAGTCTCCAATTAGCTGTCGACGGTGGCACAAGCAGCTGCCTGATATTCTAAAGCAGCGAAACATCTGCACGGCGGATGATACGCTCACATGGATTTTTTTTTTTTTTTTTTTAAGCCTAGAAATTTACACCCAAGGGAGTGCAGACAAATAGGAGCCTGTCATGTGTAGGGATGATTAGAAATCCTCACCATGGCAACATTGGAGCAGCCATGTCACAGAGTGAGGGGACACATGTCTAGATGAAGGCGCTAAAAACATTTGCCTTTTTTTTTTTTTTTTTTTTTTGCTCCAGCATTCCCAACTTCCCTCCCTCCCCCCTCTCCTTTTCATATTCTTCTCTTTGCATCTAAAGCCAACCAAAACAGCAGGTGAAAAGGCCAAAATCTGCAGCCCATGCAAGGAATATGACACAGTAGATTTAGTGTCAGGAAAACAGCGAGCAATCAGAGGATGCTGCCAGGCATCCAGTGGATATTTTCTTTCAGGTGGGGGAGGGAGAAGGTAGCAGAATAAGGCAGAAGAAAAATATGGACATCATTCAAAATAAAGCTCCAGTGTCTCGATCCGAGAATGACGTTTAATAGATAACTTCCATTTAACCCTCATTAACAATTTTTCTCTGACTAGTTGGCCTGCCAGCGTGCCTTGGTGAGGGGGGGTGAGGAGGGATAAGGAGGTGAAATCCTGGGGTTAGCCCATGCTCCCAGTCTACTGCTTCAGCCATTATATGTACAGAAAGTGACAGATTCGCTGTATTCTCATCTTTAAACTGAAAATCTTAATTATTCAAATAATGACATTAATTTCATCGGGCTCCTTCTGGGCCACTGCCATTTGCAATATAATATCAATTTCATATAATAAAATCATTACAACTAGTCAAGGGTATCATTCTGGAGTACAAGCTCATCTGAATTTGCAGGGAGATTGGGGCTGGTGTGGAGCCAAACCACTGCCGCTTACCTCATCTCCCGTATTTTTTGGTTCCCAAGCAAATAGATATTCCAGCCCCGTGTGTTCAGCAAGGACTCCAGAGCAGTCCGGAAAGCTTACAAAGCCCACACGTCTTGTAAGATTTCATTTGTTCGGACTGATGGAGAATTTGAGAGACCAGCTGCACTCGCCTGAAAAGAGCTCACAGAATTTCATCCTCACTGGATCTTCAGCCTCAAGCACTAAGATAATTCTAAGCTGCCTCTTCTGACTATTTTTAGTTGGCTATATGTTAATAAATATATATTTTATTTTCAATCCCTGGCTGGATATCCTGTATGATATTTTAAATATATAGCGAGGTCTTGATTTTAAATATATAACACATGATTCTCTCTGAATAATGATTTTTATTGACCACCAGTATAATTGCCTTCTCCCCTACACCCCCAAAAAGATCAGTATAAAACAGGCAGATTTCTTTTTAATGGGATCACAGGGCCGTGTTCCCACCCCATACCTCTGACTGTCAGAGGTAAAAGCTTCAACTACGCCCTTGCAGGCCACCGCTCCTAACCCATGTGTGAGGAGCCTTCCGAAGAGCCCCAGAGGCAGTGCCAGGGCTTGCTCTGAACCTTGCTGCCTACCCCTCGGAAGGCAGGCCACTAGTGTGGCTTCTAATTAAATTCCATGGAAAAATAAGTAAATTAATTAACATTTGCTTACTTCGGAGCATGTGCTCGAAAATCTTGAGCGTGAGTAACTAAAACGTTTTGAGAAGCTAATGAAGAAGTTTCACAGCGGTGTTGCCATACCCTGTAGCTACTGCATGTATTCAGTGAAGCCCCGCGCGGCGTTATAGGGTACCTATGTCACCATGCTATGTGCATAAATTTCACTTGTTATTCACCACGCATACCCTGTTTTGCTCAGTTCTCATACAGGAGAGCATGATATTGAAGAGCCACTATGTGTCAGTGCAAGGACAGAGTTTATCTGATAAACAAGTCATTTTTGGAAACTGCAGATGCTCCTACTGTGAAGCATTAAACGTGGCCCCTCTTAGATACACAGAATGGGGTTCTGGTCGACTGAGCACAGGCTGATAAGCTCTGCACAGCTCTGAATGCTGTTTGCCCACATACTAATGTTAAACAAAAGAACTGCAGACTGCAGAGAAAGGATGCGGGTCAGACAACTAAATTGCTTAAACCCTTAGGCAGCCTTCTGAAAAGAAAAGGCATGAAAGAAGCTGATATGAGCTTTTATGCAGAATTGTTCTGTTTATTATCCCTGTTAAGAAAATGATGGCAAGTATCTTGTTAAACTATATATTCCTCAATAAGACAAGAGGACAGCCACCTGCTAAACAAGATACAATATGCCATTGGTCATTACATGATCAGTCATATATCTGTTTTACATTATTTCCATATTATGAATACAATAAAAAGACAATAATAAAGCTGTACAGATAATAACAAATGCTGTTAAATTGCATTTTTTTGCATTAAGTCATCTGATTTGTCATTGGAAGTTTGCAGATAATGACAGTCTGTCATTGGAGAAATCTACTTCATGTTAAAATTTCACAGTCCTGTATTAAAACTTTGTTAGAGTTCAATTGTTATAACTCTATTCAGCTACATTAAGCGACAACTTAATAATAAATCTGTGACAGAGTATATCACTGTGACAACATCTAAACTTGCCTTGGATGAAACAGTGATATGATTTTATTACAAGATTTCTTCTATTGCTGGCATAATAAAATACTGAAAAATAATACTTGTCTGAGAAAGCGCAGGGGGTGGAAAGCCTTGGTGTGATCTGTCCTCTCTTCAAAGCCCCCTCTGTTTGCTCGCCCAAACATCGTGGTAAAGTCTTCATCTTTAACACCGTGTGTTTCCCTCCCTTTTACACTCCTGCACACACCCACACACACCCCCCCACACACCCCCCCACACACACCAGGTGGAGCAGAAGGTGGCTACGGCTTGGGATGTGCAACTGCACCTATGGGTAGATGAGTCCCTCTCACAAAGCCAAAGTGTACGGAAGCTGTGTCCAAAACTGTTTTAGCCAAGCTAAAGCAGAGCCTGAAAATAGCCTGTTTGTCAGGGGAAAAAAAAAAGAAAAAAAAAAAAGCTTTACCCTCAGAGACTCATAACAGTAGCAAAATTAAAACCTTTTTTTTTTTTCTAATTAAAGACGTGTACAAGGCATCAGAGGATGTCATTGTCACCTCCCTGACATATTCCTCACCTGATAATGGATGAAAGACGTTCCTGAAGAGGCACTGCAAGAATGGGCTGCAAGGGTGTATTTGCCTAGGTGTGCACAGCCCTAATACTGCCTGAGCTGAAAGCTGCTGGTCTGCAAGGAAAGCAGGCACATTTATTCCAACAAGTAGCACAGCACCAGGGACCATGAGTACGCCTTTACACGTGGACCAGCGTGGGCTCCTCAGGCAGGCATCAGTGCCTCATCTCTCTGCAGATTCCCACTGTGGTCTAGAACATGCAGGGCCTCGGGAGCCCTCGCCAGCCCTTTAGAAAGAGCAGCTCCAAGTGCAGCGCAGAATCAGTGCCAGCACTTGCAGCTATTCTTTTAGCACCCCGACAGCTGGGTAGGTTGCAAAGCAGAGCGATTCAAACAGCAGGGACTTTGTTCAAGGGCAGGCGAGAGATGCCACTGCCTAGGAGAGCGAAAGGAGTGAGATCACCCCCACGGTCAGGGAATAGCAGTCCCTGGACCGAGCCGGCACCAGCGCTGTGACCCAGCGGGGCCAGCAGCCTGAGCCACTTACATGCTTCACAGGTGAAGACAAAGTGCTGCTACTCTAAACATCCAAACAGGAAAGGAAAAAGAAATGAAAAAAATATATGTTCCGGACAAAAATACACTGGACTCTGCGTGGAAGAGGTTTTATCTCTACTTCCATGGAGAGAAGTCAACTCATTCACTCAGATGTTGTGTCTGTCTTGAGACAACGGACAAAAGGCGGTTTATTTCTTTTTAAAAGAACTGCCTGGTGCTCACCATCTTAGGGACCGATTCCTCTGCAGTGTTTGGTGTATATATCCTAAATGCTATTGATTTTTCTGATTAGATGAATGGAGAAATAATTTTGGCTTGAGACAAACCAAAATAGTTTCCCCCCTCCTTCCCCCAGAAATAAGTGGAAAAAATGCATATGGGAAAAAAAAGTATATTTAAAGTTTTAAAATTATCAGTATTGAAAACTACTTCAAAATGCAAACTTGAACACTTTTATGTTGAAATGCCTCTAAAAGGTTATCTTAACATTGCCTTTTCCTCATAGAGCTTTTTGTTTATTTGTTTGCTTTTTCGTTGTCAGCACTACTACTTATTTCAGTTAGATTTACAAAAAGATTAAGTCAGCTCAAACACTTGGACAAGCAACCTGGCCACCAGTGAGGATCTGCCTACTTGTGTCTAGCACTCCTCTCTGATGCATAATTACCAATATTTTGCAAATAATAAGCACACTCATAGATACTAAGGCTTCTTTTGAACTGTAGTTTATTCTGCTGAGCTGGAAAGTGAGTTATATCCTGAGATTTCTGATCCCAACCTGTCACCTGTGTTATGGATTAGTTCTGCATTTACAACATGGGGGTGCCAGAAGGGGCTTGGGTTTGAACATGTGCTATCACAGAGATATCCTGAGTCATGCGAAGCCACAGAGCAGGGAAGAATTGAGTCCTGTGCCTGTATTTACATATGCACATGCACACATAAATTGCTGCCTGGCTCATGCAGGTTCAGGTTTTCTTGAAGATTTATTTGCAGGTTCTGCTCCTTCTGTTTTTTGAAGCCTTCTATGTGTGGATTGCACACAGTCAACGTTGTCAAAATTGCTTGATTTCACAGTTTTTCTATTTTGAGGGCTCAACCGTTGCTAAGCCTGCCTTCTCCCCACTCTTTGTAGTGTGCTAAAGCAATGGACTCAGCTAATAAAAGTGGAAGACACCGACATGATCTGAGGATGTTTTATATACCTACTGTTGCAGCAGCTTTATTCCAGAATAAATATACCAGTACCCTCTGACAGGTGTTTCACAGCCACAGCATTTAGTACTGAGCAGTCAGAACTAGACCTACCTTTAAATGACAGGGTACATGTACACCACCCTTAGATTCGATTTGTTTTTAACAGTAGATGGCTTCATAATTCATTTGAAAAATTATATTGCAGGCAACAATCTTTTTTCTGAGACCAAACAACACCTTTCTGAATTTTATTTGTTCAGGGAGGGAAACAAAAGCACCCCCAGAATAAGCTTTATGAATGTCTCTCTTACTTTATTCTTCTTTTCTTTTGTCTCTCTTTCTCTTGAGGCATAATCCGTAAAATGCTGAGCTTCCTTGATATATAATGTTTCCTGTGGGATTTACACCTTTCTGTGTCAGGAGCATTACTTACTTCATCAGCAGCAGACTTTATCCTCCTGCAGAATGATATGTAATTTATTGAATTTCAGCAAATTTAGAGGTTTGCTCGGATGTAATGTATTTCCGTATGTTTCCCAATGTATGAAATGTTCTGTGCGTTTCAATTATAGCAAAGTAAATTAATAAATCTACAAAAATATCATTAGAAAAAAAAGACAGTCTATCCATTGTTGGATCATATGAACTTTATCCCTCTAGCAAACCTAGTCAGAAGAAAACCTTATGCAGTAATTCCCAGATGGGGGAGAATTATTTTTATATTTCGGATAAGGACTGAAATTGAGAAATTTCTCTTTCACACCTCAATTTCTGTATATCTTGCACTATTATGCTCAGCTGTATTACAGAGCAAGAAGCCTTTAAAATATGTAAATTTCCAGATGAATTTCTGAGCAGGGAATGGTCGTACAGACTCAACACATTTGAAAAACAGAGAATGTCAAAAGAAGGGAAACAGATCAAAACAGTGTTTTTGACATTACTTTCAATTAAAGCTGCATCTGTGAGGTCCACATACGCTTGGTGAATTTTTAAGGCTACAAAAGACATGAAGGAATTATTTTACACTGTATGGTGGAGGAATACCAAATAATTTCGGTACATTAAAATCCTTCCTGGTAATAATTTTAGAAGATCTCCTAGACTTTCTCACTGTCTTAATCAAAAACTGTGCTGTTCTATCAAAAAAATCTGAATTCTCAAATTTTAGGAAAAAAAAAATCCTATAATTTAGATGAACAGAATTTCGCCTTGGCTTTTATTGTGTCTCAAAACGTCATGATTTTTTTATTGTGTCTACGTCAATAAATATATTAATTGAAAGAGATACTACTATATCTCGTACGGTTCCATGGACAATTCTCCAATTTAGATAGCTGTCCTTTCTAGAAAAGAAAAAAGAGTGCCAACACAACTGTGCATTTATGTGAACAACTCCCTCAATACTGCATGCTAATGATGCATTTTAATGTTTAAATGAACATTTGGGTTTTAAGTGAAGTTTACACACAAGTGTCTGACATATGTATTCCTTTATATATAGCTAGTATGAAAGAAACCTATCGACTCAAGATAAAGGATGCAGAAATAATACTGAAAATAAGAGGGAAACAAGCCTTGTGGGCAGAATAAAATGAGAGCAAACAAGAACACCCCTTTTCAGTTTCATAGAATGAGGAATTTTTAATGGAGAAAAAAAAAGTCTTTTAAAATCCATAGCAAAAGCTTATTTTTCTCTGTGTGATTTTAGATCTTGAAGTCCTGTTCTTGGAGCAGCTGCTTTCCCCTCTGCTCTGTCTGTGATGAGACTTTTTCCCCAGGACCTGCCCCCTTTAGCACAGAATTCCCATGCCCTGTTTATGAAAAACACACTTTCATGGCCAAATGAACATAAGTTAAGGGCACTGGTGCGCCTGGTCACTGGGATTTATCCTGGTTGGCTCTGAGATGATCTTACCATCAAATCTGACCCAGCATCACCAACCGGAGTTGATATATGTGCAGCAGTTACTCAGGCTAAACTCCTGATCAATATGTCAGATTTTAAAAGTGATTACGACACAGTAGACTCAGGATTATGAGGTGCCAGTGTTCACCAAGACTGTGAAAGACAGGTCTCAAACACATGCATTTTGCATGTTGTACTTCATTGTGTGAGCCCAACACTTCCACTTCCAGAATAGCTGTGGTCCATTAAGAAGAGCAAGAATATGCATAAAAAAGCCAGCTAATATCACACAGCCACATGCAGGGGGAGAGGCTCCAGCTACCCAGAACACCAACACTATTTGAAACCACGTGAACCTCCCAAACTGCACCATAAACATCCATTAACATGATAATACCCATTAATCCAGCCAAACACAACTCATTTGTCATCTTTCTGTTGCAACCCATCTGTGAGCATGTAGGAAGGGAGGGAGGAGGGAATGGGGGGGAATTCACTGTCTTATCTGTCAGGAGATTAACTTCACAAGAAGGACCCATTTTCAGTAATTCTGTGGCAGGAAAAAGCTTATTTGTTTCCATTTACTGAAGGACCTACTTAGCGTTTTACTTTCATGATCTTAGTTACATCCTAAGCAAAAGTAGTTAGAATAGGGGTGCTAAAAGAATAAAAATATGTCAGTATGGCATTTGACTTCTTTTTGCTGTTCGTATCACAACTTCCTTTACACTTCTTATAAAATGTATACACTTATGAAACTAGAAGGCTTTTTTGGCTGTTTTTTAGCAGTATTGATGCTTGATGCGAACCTACTTTAAAAACTGTATTTTTGCATATTCTGTTTTTCTCTTTACATAGATATCTTTTCTTGGTTGCAAAGAGGTAAATCCATAAAGCTGTAAACTAATAAACAGTATTCATGGCTCTAGAAAGGGTGTGCATGGCCAAGTTTAGATCAGTGCAGGGCACAATCTCTATACAGAAACAATTACGTGTAACTTAGCCTGTTTCTCCTAGAGATGCTGTTTCTATACTACACTGTCCTACATGATATTCTGTAGGTTCAAAGACAGAAGTATCTTCTTTTCCAACCTAGAAGAACAAAAGAAGCAGAGTCTAACCACTTGGTACAGCCTGAGTGAGAGGTAATATTGGCTAAATATTGCTTAAAAACAGTTTGAAAAAATAAGACCCCCTTAAAGGATAAAACAATATAATTTATTTTCAAGCTTGGAATTTTATTCTAAGAAATGGATGTTTGTCTTCTTTGGTTCTTTGGTTCTTTGGTTGGTATAACATTATAGCGTAACCCTAGGCATTCAGTGGTCAGCATTAAAATCCTGGCGACATCTTAGCTGCATTGACATTAGTAGGAAAAAGAAATACAATCTTGAAGCTTTTCCAACAATTAAGATTCAGCAATATTATTCTTTATTCAGATATTTGTACAAGGGAAACATTGATATAATCAAGCTATTTTTATAATTAGTCTTTATTAAAATGACTCTACATTAACAACATATTCCCAGCAAGCCCAACACTCACAGGAAGATCACTTCCATAGCAACTTGGTTTCTTATGGCTTCTTTGGAAAAGGAAACTATCTGTTCTCATAAATAACAGAACTGGCTTTTTCCTCCCAACGCAGATGGGCCGCTGCCCAAGTACAGTCTAACATTGCAACCAATGCAGAACCTATACCCAACTCTGTGTGCCCTCACCCCATGAGGATCCTAATTAAGCCATTAATATAGCTACGATTTATTCATAGAGAAATCAAACTTTTGACTTTTGCTGCTAAAAGTCATAGATTTAAGTATTTTTCAACCATCAATTGCATAAACATTCTGTCTTACTTTGTATTATTGATTTACAGTCCTAAACTTAGAAGATTCACCCTGACTTTATTTTCCTTCAATCATTAAAAAGTCTTTGGTGAGACAAAGGTAAAAAAATCATAAATTTCTGAATTTTTAATATGGATCAGATTAATCCTCGGGAAATTTGGGTACAGGTACACAAAAGTGGAGAGAAATCTTATGCATTTTCTCAGGAGAAAAAAGTATCTTGTTTCCCCTTTTTTCTCTAGGATAGCTGATTTGGCAAACATTTTTGAGTAACACAATGTGGACATGGGTTAAGAAAGGGGAAGTTTCTCATAAAGTTATAAATGCACAAATAGACTATAGAATTGGAGCTTATTAATGGATTTCATGGGCAAGAAGAACTTTGTAAACATTAACCCAAAGCATGTTATAAAGAAAGGACTGGCACTTGGGTGGAAAATTAGTAAATTAGCTGGAATAGCAAATATAGATTTGTCTTTTTCTACATTGTTAGTAATGTAGTCAGTAGTCTTGGAAACATCCTCTCTTTTCTTCCTTCAAGAACTCTAAGAAAATAATGGAAAGGTCTCTGTGTGGCTACTCTGCTGTTTTTGAAAAAAAAAAAAAAAATCTAAGTGTAAGAATTGCTGAAATGTGTCTGAGGAAAATAACATTTAATACAATCTTCAGAATTTATTGTTTATTATAGAAAAATCCTTAGTTATAACTGAAATTAATGTGAAACTTGTTCGGTGAAAGTCAAGAATGCATATGTGTGTGCTTTTGTGTATGTTTATACGCTGTATGTTTTGTGTACGCTGTACATATGGTGTAAAAAGATCTGATCAGTCTCTAAACAATATTTTCCTCATGGTCATAATATTCCACAGAATAATATTTTCCATATGGTAATATAATGACAGTAGGAAAAAAAAAAAAAAGAGTTATGTTTTCAGCAGACAATCTCTCTCTATTTCACTTCAGCTTCCCATTCATGATAATATGAACTCTGGATCAGAACTGATAAATATCTGTATCAAAGTCTTCATGCTCAAAATCATAAGGTAAAGTACCCCAGTCACTTTTTTTTTGTCCTGATAATTCTGCGTGTAATAATAGGAGGAAAATCGACTCAGGCTTCCTGGGTATCATTTAAGAGCAATCCTTTCAGGGATTAAAAGTTCTGTAAGGGGAAGATTAGAAATAGGTGAGTGGTTTGATGAAGAAAAGACTCATTTGTTTCCACATCAATTCTTCAGTATCTGCCTTTCTCACAGACACACTTAACCATTGCCATCTTCCTCTGTATTTTGCAATAATAACCTCTAATTTTTCAAAAACAGGAAATTATTAGGAACTTTCCTTTAATTACAAGCACAAATTCATTGTATATATTATTTTCAGATGTCTACAGTGAATGTGAATGTAAATAAAATCTCCATTTCATATAAAATGGTTACAGTGATAAATTTATATTGTGTTCCTACAAGAATGCAGTCCCTGCCTGGTTCCAGCACAATACATATATTTGTAACAGAATTGTCCCTATTTCAGTACTTGTGAACAACATCCTTTGTGTATTTCACATGAGAATAGACATTATGAGTCCATTAATGGGCAAGATTTGTCCATACAATTCTCTAGAGATTTTTTCATGCAAATTTGCATGCTTTTCCTAAATATGTATGCAAAGTTGAAAGATGATACAGGATGTACTATTAGAGATAGACAGACAAATTCATCCCTCACAGACCTGGCACTACACACTTGGTAACTTGTGAGAGATTGTCAGCGTCTTTGGAAAAAATCACCTCTCTCTCTCTCAAAAAAAAAAAAAAAAAAGAAAAGAAAAAGCCTCTTTAAATTGGCAACTTAAAATTAGGTAAAATGAATGTAGGCTAATGAAACGAAGGCCAGTATCAATAGCCTAGCTTCCTTTAACATTTTTCATTCAGGTGCTAAATATAAGAAGCCTTGGGACCTACCCTGAAAATGTGCATGTACATCATATGTAAAAGTGCTAAAACTCTTTTTTTTTTTTCTTTCCTATTATTTCCTTGAGCTCCTATCTGTCTATAGTCACCACCTGTCTCTTTACTCACCCTTTGGCTGCAATTGATTTGAGGCAGAGCTCAGTCTTTTCGTTCTGCCTAGGAGATCTGTTGTAGCTGCATCTTGGCCTTGGTCTTGAACAGTGCTCCTGAACACTAAGAAGAAACATTATTTCAGTGGAAATAATGAGTGGTGTGGTACAGGCAAACAATGACATTACGGGCAAACAATGCTGAAACAGAGCGGTGTCAGTGTTCCCATGCGAGAATGAATAGAAAAAGCCCCCAGTAAGGAAATAAATGATGTCTGCAGTTAGCAAGGCATGTACCAAAGCTCTTAGCCAGCACTTGAGCTCTACTAAATAAACAAGGGAAGGGATAGTCCAGGTCAGGTGCATAGCCCATGCTCAGTGCTCGAAGTGGGCACACTCCCACTGCTCAACACTTGAGTCTTCTCCGGGCCTCACGTGGGTCTCCTTCATGTCTCCCACAGGTCTTCTTCTTGCCTCAGTCTTCCATGACCTAAGAGTCATGCTTGGACTCTATGCTTGGATTTTTCTTTAGCTAAAGACTATTTGAGCAGGTTCTGTCTATCCAGTCTATTGTGTGTTACTGACATGTGACATAGCTATGTTAGCTGCAAGCCATTTTTAACAACAGTCTGTAATATTTCAGAAAGAAGAGGGTTGCTTTCATTCATCCCGTAGTAGGAAGGAAGCAGGAATGTGCTATGGACAACAAGGAAAAAAAAAATAGAGGAAAATATGAACATCTGTAGACAGTTTGAAAGTGATAGCAGAGAGGAACAGGCACAAATCTTATTATTTATTAATTGGATTTGTGCCTGCACCTGTTGCACGTGGATTTGAAAATACCTGTCTTTGCAAAAAGTAGATCATTTCTTTTTGATGCTTTTACACTAAGAAACTGATATATAATCTCTTTAAGTTTGGTGTTTCTGAACATCTGATAAATTGTTTTGAACACTCTAGCGTCACACATATACATCTTGTTGCCAGATCTTTCAAAATTCCCAGCTAGGTTGTTTACTATAGTGGATATCCTGTGCAGGGCAGCCCTAAGTTTTCTTTCTTTAGTTCAAAAAAAAATTATTATATTATTAAAAAAAATGCATGCATTGATGTGATGCAGTAGGAAAAGTGTAGGGACATGCACAAATTATTAGGACACCCCAATAAAGGGAATATAAATTTGCTCTTGTTCAACTAATAGAAAAAAAACTTGTCACAAAGTCCTTGATGACACTAAAATTGGTTTGTGCTTAAGATAAGCTTAGAATGCGGAAGAAATGAAATCAATGCCTTGGAAATGGAAATGTTCAATACAAATGAGTTAGTCTGCTATCCATAAGCAATTAAAATCATATACAGAAGTGCCCTTCCTATATTTAAGAGAATGAGATAGAAATAAACAGCACCAAAGATGGAGAAAAAGAAAAGAGGATAGAAAAAGTAATTGCACAAGCTCTTTGCTGGAATGAATAAAAAAAAGAGGCTTGACTGCATGACATGAAATGGTTTATTTTGGGCAGATTTATGATTCCGTTTATTCTTAAAACAAACCAACCATGCACATTTACCTTAGGAATATAAAAGTTGCTTATTTCTGTACTGTAGAATTTAAAAGTACTATGGATTGATGGTTTCACAAGGCATCAGTCATACTTCCACAGCATTTGCTGATATAAATATAAAAGCTTCATTTTAAAGGATAAATAAAGCAACACTATTATCTAAACAGGGTAAAATTTAACATCCTTGTGGTTTGTGGAAATTTTTGATGTGCCTGCTGGCTTTTCAATAAAAATCAATTATGCCTTAAATGCGAGTGGTAGTCAACATACTACAGACTATAAATTCAATTTCATACTCAGAAATATGGATTAGCTGAACTTGATGCCCTTCCATTGATTTCAGAAAGCAAAAGCTGATAAGGTAAATAATAGTAAGAAGCTCTCTGACACTCCACATCAAGTTCCGGATTTCCATATTATTTTTGTAAGAACTTTCCAGGCACCACAATATCCTCCTTGTGAAATATGTATGATGAATAGATATTATATGGATTGCTGATTCATCTCTATTTACAGAATAGATATTTGGTTTTTATAATGCAAGGTGGGAACTGGATAGGAAATGAATATACTTATTTCCTTTACTACCATGCGAGGTAGGCATGATCCACTGTGAATAAAGCCAATGAGTAATTACAGAACAGTCTGATTAAGCTCATGTTCCCTAGACTGCAAATTTTTCTAAACAATTTTACTAGACAGAATGTAAGAAAGAAGAAAGCAGTCTCCAAAAATACAAGATAATTTAAATCTGCTGTAGATCTGAACCAAAATCATCTCTCTGCTTTCTGAGCACAACATCTGAGACTGACAAGAATTACAGAAATTGTGCTGCAGGGGAGAAGCAATAACATTAGAGCTAGGAAAAATAGGAGGGAAGACATTTCTTGAAGGGAAGCTCTGCAAATATTTCTTAGAAAGATCCAGTCATATCAGAAACATTTCCCCCTCTTCCCTCAAAGTGCAAAGCACTTAGGCCTTTAAGCTTGTGTTCTAGGGAAGCCTGGCGGAGGAAAGGGCACAGGCTCTGCTCAGAGTCATTCCTCCCCTGTGCAGAAGGATTATGCAGCTGAATGAGCTCCCTGGAGAGCAACAAGCGGGAGGGGAGCAGCGGATACACAAACTTTAGGCATCGGGACAGGGCCGTGAAGCAGAGACACCATCCGGATCCCACCCTTAATGGAGGAGAGCTGCAGTCTACAGGGTCACCTGCTGCAGCTGCAGGGTCTAGTGCACTACATCCCCCGTATGCACCTCTAGTTCTGATTCTAGCCAAATTCTTACACTTATTTAATTTGTTCTTCAAATTCCTCTGCAACACTTATTTTCAGCACAGGCCTCTGTGGATTCTGCCTTTTTATATTAACTGAATGAGTTAATTTATACACCAAACTACTTTAGAAATGACTGAAAGAAACTCACATTATGCTTATCTAACAGAAGCATATCAACTTGTATTGTTATAGGTCGTTTTCTTTCCCATAATTTCCCATCTTTCCCTCTGGTCAACCTTAATGCAAGTCTCAATCTTAAAAGTCACATCATGTAGCAGGTCTGTTCTGTTCCCCTGTGGAACCAACCAAAACTTGATTTTCAGGTGTTCTGCTTTGGACTTATTCTGTAAAGCAATATATTCAACACGTATATCCTGCTACAATGTAAGCTTTTAATTTTCATTTAAATAGAGGCATAATTACATGCAGTTCTTGCACTGTAAATGCCACAAATCACATCCTAAATATGCAATTGTGTTAAATCCTGATTAATGAAATTTCTTTGTAAGTTAGAAGTTCCACATTAGATTTGTATAACAACTACAAATAAATCCAGCTCCTGATATCCCTTATATCGTTCCAGTGTAACTAAAGCATATACAGGAAAAATATACAGCATTGTTTATGAAAATATAATTCTCGCAGATACACTCAGAAAGCTGCAAACATTCATAAACATCTCACTCTTTGGGGAAAGAGAAAAGTGCCATTTAACAGGTGTTAGAATGTAAATGACATCTCATTAGTGACTTCTTTTTGCAGCTCAGAGACAAATAAAACCTTCATTTAAAAGCATTAGTGTTGCTCCTAAGGGTTTCTGGTATCATAATGTTTTGTTTTATGATGATATTTAGCCTTTTCTAGCACTCCTGCTTATTTCTACAGAATAAACCCAATCTCTCTTTAAAGTTAAGACTCCAAATAAAACCAGAGGTGAAGACGATGACTGTAGAACTCTTCATACCCTTTGTCCCTTGCAAGAAACTTGCATGGAATTATTATCTGTGTTAACATGAGAGAGGGAAAAAAAGAAGCTCATTTTCATTCTGGACACTAACAGGATTCTAATTACCTTCTAGTAGGTGTGAAAACCTCTATATGTTTCCTATGTGTAAGTTTTTCCTTTGTGAAAGAGTTTTACTCTATTGTGCTCTTCCAAAAAATACCCCTCATAAAACAGTTTTTGGAAAGATGCTAAATCACTTTAAGTGTTACTAGAATATTAATTCAGTCCTTCTGAGTTAGGTGGTTGCTACATACCATATACATACCAGCTTTCAAGTTTTATTTAAAAAAACAAGGAGAAATCAAGCATGAGCACTTTGAGTCATCTTTGTGAGAATAACGAGGGGTCAAGGCTGCCCAGATCCATGCATCACCCTTCTCTCCCTGCATGATCTCTTTTCAGGTAGCAGCATAGAATTATCAAATGTGAATCATCACTCAAGTTATGCAGATTGTTTTATAACTGGGCAAGCACCACATTCAACAAAATATCAGTTGTTCCACCAATAGAAATGCTGTTGACACAAGAAGGTATACAGGTTTCTTAGGAAGCACACAGCATAGCTGACAGTCGGAGTCTATTCCTGTCTCTGGGACTGCCCTACAGTGTTGAATGAGCCACCCATCCTCCTCAGTTTTCCTATTTTTCCGTAATAGCTAAGCTAAGAGAAGCGTTTATTGCAAGAGGTGGTTGGCTTAACTGGCTCATGTTAATTGTACCCGAAATGATGTGCCCTTTCAGGATGCTTTCAGAAGACCTTGAAGATCTGTGGATGAAAATGTATTAACTCTAGACACTTAAGAAAAGGCACGTGGCATTATCTAAAATGCTCAAAGTATGTTAGTGCAAAGGTAGAAAATAACAGTGAAAATTGTAAAATAATAGTAATAGTGATGTGTTTTATACCATTTCTCTTTTAGTTTTCTGTCCTAGAATCATTTCATGAATCAGTTTACAACCTCAAGGGGAATATTGTTTTAAGTCCTAACTACTCTTGTGCATTGTACATTACAGAAAAAGAACCAGGGGCACAGGGGGAAATATTCAGAGCTTTACAATAGGAAAGGGATCCAAAGACTGTGTGAAAAGATATGCAAGACACTGACTGTGGTGGATGGGAACAGATTAACCTCACAGAAAATTCTGAATGGTACAAAGTAAGCAAATAGGAACTTTATTTACCTTTGTTCGTAATAAAAGAATGAATGGGACATTCCAGATTTCTGAAAAGCAAAAAAAACCTGAATTTTTTTAAATCCACTTTTTAAAATATTGTATTTTACACCCATAGAACTCATTGCAACAAAATGGCATTACATTTTAAAGTAATGTGGTTTCGTGAAAGAAATTGGATGTTTACATTTGTAAGGACAATGGCATTGCATAGCATTTAATCATGCTCTACAAGTTTGTTTCCAAGACTTAAGGATAAACATACGTATATTTTAAAGTATATATTGGGGAAATAATTTTGCTTGAAAATATTGAAAATAGGTGAAAATATTCCATCTCATTTCCTCACTCCCTAAATTATTCAGAAATTTTCTTCATATCCAAAACAGGAGGTGTGTGGAAGTTTTAAGAAAAGGAACAAAACTAATTTCACTTTTTAAAGCCTCTTCTTCAAAAATTTATTTTAAAGCAACAACAAAAAAGTGTTACTGTCCTAAAATACTAAACCTCTTCAATTTAACCTTATTTTTTCTGTGACTTTTGTTTACATGAGCAAATCTGATACAATATAAATTGATTCGGTTAGAGCTTTTCCAAAATACCCATATTTAATAAATATGACATTCTATTTTGAAAGGCAGAAAGCTGCCTCCTGGAATTTAGCTAAACCACTTAGATCAAATAAAAGTATTCTGTTCAGGAATCTTTTGACATCCTTCTCATTTTTTAGCCCATTTGATTCTTTGGAACATGCTACAGCTTGATAGAGTGCAATAAAGCTTTAGCTAGTGAAGAAGCATGGATATCATTCAATAATAAATTAGAACAAATATTTTCTGAATAACTACACAGTAGTCAGGTGACTAATTTGCTCCATATCAGTTTACTAATCAGCTAGTGTATAATCTACAATTAAGCAAAAGTTAGCAATGGGAAAGGTGACACTGGGCAAATATTTTATTATTTTTGATATATAATGAGTACAAGGTCTATGAATTTAAAGTCTCAAAAATGCTTTGAGAAAGCACTCTATTTGAGTTAAGAATATTTAACAAGGTAACAAAAAAAGCCCCTATCACCTGCTTCCAAAAACACATCCGCACGATGCGTTGTGGTTTATGGGCAGCCTCCGTTTTTCCCGCAGCAGCTCGGCTTGCCCCAGAAGACAGGCGAAGCAATTCCTTACAGCGAGACAGGGAGGTGCAGCACACAAAGCTCGGGCATGATGTAAGGGCTTCTGCATTTTAATCTCTGCTGCCTTGTAATCTCCCTCTGTGGTTCCAGTCAAACCACTTACTCCTTTTCTGCCACTGTTTCAATTTCAACACAATTTACTTATTTCCCAGGAGAAATGGAATGCTCATTTGTTATATGCAAAGCTGACTATAAAGCAAATACAAGTCTCCGGCACCCACTCCCCACTGCTTTTGGAAATGCCCTTTAAAATACTGGCAACTGTAAAGAGACCAGGCTAAAAATGTTTGGTCCTTGCAAGCTTGTGCTGCAACATCAGGGAATTATAGATGTTTGTAGGCAAAACTCTCTTCTCACATCCCAAGGATCCCTCTTCATCCCAAGGGAAGAAGTCTATTGCTGATGATGACAAGATTCCCAATCTCCTCCTTGCTTGTGGTCTCCTTCTCTTCCTTTTGCACGTTCCTGACTTCAGTCAGCCTTTCGGTGACACCTTCAGCACCTCTGACAAAATGCCCCGGGTCAGGCACTGTCAGCCCCGTCCTCTGCCTGTTGCCTAAGGTAAGAAGTCTGTTTTGCTCGTCCCAAAGAAAAGACTATAGCAAATACTCCCCCAAAAAGTCTGAAGATCCAAAAGCACCTTCAATAAATCAATGTTTATTTGAAAAACAAGAAAATACCGCAGCGAAATCAAAGCTGAACTGTTCAAAAAAACCACACATCTCCGACTCCCTGGCGGCAGAGAAAGGTCCAAACAATTGAAGTCACTGAAACAAAATAAAAAAATATGGTGCTCAGATTTCTGGAGTCCTGCATCTCTCAGCAACTGTCAAAGTCATTGCATGACCCTCAGCATTCAGATGCCTCTGAGTTCCCTGGTGTCACTGAGCTCTGTCTCTTGAAGTTGGATAGACATCTGTCAATTATACTCTTCAGGCTACTTTGATGTGGCCAGGTATGACCTTGCTCATTACCATAGCAGGCATGAAAGCATCCTTTGTATTGACAATAAGATTTGC
The DNA here is from genome assembly GCA_003342815.1 of Eudromia elegans. Classification (NCBI taxonomy): domain Eukaryota; kingdom Metazoa; phylum Chordata; class Aves; order Tinamiformes; family Tinamidae; genus Eudromia; species Eudromia elegans. The sequence goes on along the minus strand of PTEX01000125.1, from coordinate 1,829,257 downwards.
TCCTGCCATGTGCAGCCTCCTTTCCTTGGCCTAGCACATGTGATTTAGCTTAATATGGTATTTGCAGCTTCTGTAATTGGCAGGGTACTTTGTTGCCATTACTGTTTAATACACCCCTGCATCAGAATGAAGCAGTGTATATTTGAGGAAATTAATAAGCTTCTACCACCTTCTCAAATATGGAGAATAACCATCTCTAAATGCAGCTATTTAATGCTAGGCAGATTTTTATTGACATGGCTCAGCATGTTACCTGAAGCTACGTCAATCAGTAATGCAGAGGGATCGTATTTCATAATAACTCTCAAAAAAATACTTTTGTAGCAAATGTAACACCACTGCTATCCAAAAAGAAAAGTACTTAAATTACAACACAGAGAGTCCTTCTCCCTTGCAGTACCTTCGCAGGCAAAGTTATTTATGCAGACTCTCCACACACCCCCCTCCTCCTCACAGCCCCCGAGTAGTATATTCTTTAAAAGAGAGTCTTGGTATTCATGGGAAGCTGGTTATTTTAGTGTCATCTTATTTCTGAGACACTAAGCAGAGCCTATATGGAGACTGGTTCTCCAACACAGCAGCTTGTTAAGGCGAGTTGAGTGACATCCCAGCATACATCTAGCTTCCTACTGAGTCTCCAACATCTGTTACTGCCTAACTGCCTGAGATACGTGGTGCTTTCTAAGAAAAAAAAGTAAGGTTTGTTGTTGTTTTTACACATATGCTCAGCTGAAAAGTGTGTGAGCTGATCCCTACCACATCCTTGGACATCTATGTCATCTGCTCACGTACTGCAAGATATAGACTCATTTATAGTAAACTTTGCTCTGCTAGCACTCTCTTAAAGAAACAGGAAACGACAAATAAAGCATGAAAGCTGTCCCTAAGTACTGCGAGCATTATACAGGCAGAATGCTGGCCTGACCCAAAATCTGAGCGCTTTTTGTTTTCGATTTTTTTTGATGAATGTAGTGACTGAAGCTTAACATATATCTCACGGATGATAAATCTTGAGGGCAGATCCAAAATTTGGAAATGGGCACATAGTTTAGGCTGAAATCCAGGCATACTGCATTAAACTTAAATATTTTAAGTCTGGTATATATCAGACATAGCTAATTTGTTGGATCAAGACATCATCACTATAAAAACCCTATATCCTATAACTGCCAACATCAAACTCAGAATTTAGCAAGGAAATATCTGGCTGCTTTTCAAAAATCCAGTGCAGAAGTGCCTGTGTTCCCCAAATCAGTCCCTGGGGCACGACCACCTTCAGGTAGGAGCAAGCAGACAGGAATGAACCAGCGCTCTGCTTTGCACGTCCTGGAAATATTCCAGACGAGTGACAGGTACCAAACAGGAGTAGAATTTCAGCATCAAATGCCATTAAAACATGCATAATGTAAGAAACCCCTTGAATCAAAACTAAATCCTTTACGTAACGTTCCAGGTTAGCAAATAAGGAAAATCTGCTCACCTGTAAAATTGCTGGTTCCCTGGTCTCGAATAGAAACCGTGGTAAATTCCACATTGTGTTCTAATAGGCAAGTAATTTCGGAAGTTTGCTTAGGAACAGTTCCAACACTAAGAATAAAATCCATCCACAGCCAGAATAAAGAAGCATGAGATGCTGAAAGCAGCTGGCTAGTCGTACTGTGGTTGATGCAAACAAGGGCGGATGGGGAAGATGAATCCTCACCATGTAATACGTTCAAAATTCAGATTCCACGTTGCCTTGTATATATTTACAAATTATTCATCAGCAATTCAGGAAAACATTTTATTTAGCTGGAAAAAGAACCCCAAACCATGGAACATCACTACCAAAACAAAGGAAAAAGCATTTATTTATGCCTTTACATTTATTTAGTTGTTTTCTATTACTTCCTAGAGGTACCTAATAAACAAACAATGAAGTTCAGAGCTAAAGTGTTTTTAATGAGATAAAGTGCACTCACAGGTGAGATTGATTCTGATAGCAATATGATGCCAGTACAATTCTGGTAGGAAAAAAAGAATATCCAGAATCAGGCTTTTCTGGTTAGCAAGCGGAGGCACCAAGAACAAATCATTTCTGGACTCAGTATTCTTGTAGGTACCTAATGTGTATCTAGTGCTAATTCATGTACTTGAGGCTTATTCTAAAAGCAGGCATAAGTTAGGACTTTACATACATTATTGACTATCTATCTACAGAGCGTTACTCCTTAGCAAGGCTGGTAGCAAAGTCAAGGGCAAAATTTGTTAGACATAGAGGTAAAGCATAGTCAGAACTGCACAGGCAATGTGGCATTTGTGCCATAGGAAAGAGCTGCTGGAGTGGGAAGGGTGGCAAGATCTAATTAAAAAACAAGCAAACAAACAAAAATAGATAAACATGAAAAGTCAGTTAACAGCACACAAACAGGGCTGACCATTTAAAAGCTCCAGGCATTGCATGATTACTGTATGATTACCTATCAAGAGAGATGAAATTTTATACTAAAAATAGAGTCATGGCAAGGAAGAAACTCAGAAAAACTGTTTGCTTCAGGTTTCCCATAGGAGATATTCCAGATATTCCCACAAAAGTATAACCAAATGAAAAGCAACAGCAAGCAGTCTCTAGGAAACACGCTGAGCAGCATATTGCAAAGCCTCTGTGATACGGCTAGAATAGACCTGTTTCCTGCTCATAAAAGAACAAATAAAACAAATATGACCCAAGCCTTTTTTAAATTCTGCTCTCAAAACACACACCGCTTTTGTTTGTTTGTTTTCCAGAAGAGCTTCACTATTTAAAGTGGCACAAGTGACACAAGTCTGCAAGGATTAATGAAAAGGATTAATATATATTGTTGTGACTCAAAGCATTTTACGATTAAAAAAGAGCCATTTAACCACAATGATTCAAATTCAGCTGCAGCAGTAGCAGACAAAATTCCCATTGATTGAAGTGAGACTGAGTTCAGTCCTCATCTCTTATGCCTTAATGATACTCTGGGCCTGAATATGACAGTGCCTCTTACTTTATGTTTAACCAAAACAAATGTCTTAAAGACCATCATTCATCTTTAACCCTCAACAGAGTGCTGTTTCATCATTTTCTCCCTAAAAGGTGTATCTCTTAATTCAAATGTATGCAATAAAAAGCATTCCCAAAGTATATCATACCTAGTTAACCACATTAAGTATTCCCTAAATGGAAAGGTCATTGATATTGGATGGATTTCTCAATTGGAACAGAAGACTGTATCTCAAAGGAATTTTTATAGATGACATTCATATGTCTTAATTCTGGAGTGTATAATATAGAGTATCTTTTGATGGATATATTTAAAAATATAATAAGGGGATAAAACAGAGAATTAAAAATGAGAACTTTCCTCTTCAGTGACCTCATCTCTTTTTTTGATAAATATTTTGTTCCCTCAGAGAATCCAAAATAAAAAGTTATCTGTGAAAAAAAGGTTATCTGTGACAGCATTTCAATAATGCACATGCAAATATGTCTTGAAATCCGAATGTGCTGCACATATATGGTAATAAAATGAAAAATAGTAACTTTATATAAAATATGTCAAACAAAATAGCTAATATAACTGTTGTTTGGCTGAAATTAACTACATTTATAGGCTATCATACAGTCAGCAATTTTGATCTTGTACATCTACCTTTGACTTGTTGCAGTCATGTTTACAACCCAGTACTAAATTTTATGAGACACCAAGGTGGTTTCCAGTTTACTCATTTTTCCTTTCCAAAGATAAAGATTTAGTTCAGGGAACATGAAAATGAAAGCATTTTCTACTGAGAAGTGTCAGATCACACTTAAGGAAGCTATTATCAATATTCATTTTACTGTCATGCCATGAATTCCATATCTCACATGCTTCCAAGGTGCTAGTCCTGCCTTATGTGCTCCTCTTGCATGGCTCCTACATCTGCTTACATCTATAGGGAGAGCCCTTAGAACAGGACTTGGTGGCCGTTCGCAGTCCCAACAAGGAAGGAAGAAACAAGAGCACATTTTAAAATTAAGAGCAATCTCATTCCTACAACCCTTTGTAATACCCCAACATCCAACTTGCTAGGCAGCAGAAAGGCAGGACACTGTGCATCTTCCCTTAGTGGGCCAGTATTTTTGGCAAAGGCTATTTATTAAAATTTTTGTGAAAGTACCAGTGTAGAACTGAAGACAAAAGGGAAGCAACTTCAGCTTTTGCTCTGTGTCCTGTGGGGTGTGGGGAACTGAAGGAGCTTGTGCTGGCCCCTTCTGTAACATCAAAGCCTCCACTTGTGTGGGATGGCATCCCTTGGCTTGGGTATCTCCTTCCTCAACACCTTCCCCTTCAAGAAGCTTTCAGCCAAAGCCACTGAACGCTACCACCTGCCAAGACATTGTTTCATAGCTCTCAGCCTTCCGGGTGCTAAAAGGTATCAAGGGAACCAAGTGGTGGCTAATGCCTGTATTTCAAAGTACTGAAGATGCCGAGTGACTTCAGCAAGGGCTTGAATAATCCTTCCTTCGTGCTTCCTCAAAACACACAGCACTTCACAAAACTGCCCTGGCCAAAATTAATAATGTGTTTGCACCAATCCACGCTGTCAATGATAATTTAAAGAAGAACCTTCAGTAATTTGGATCATGTCTAAACCGGAACAGCCTTCTTAGGCACAAAAACAACATAAGTATGAGAAAATTGCCTGAAAAAAAAATGTACCAGGTTAGTGGTGGCCTTGTGTATCAGGCGAAAAGAGAGCATTTATGCATAGCATAGCATTCTCAGACCCTGATAGCAAACTTTGATCAGCAATATTCTTTTTTTTTTCCAATCTTCAACTTAAACTAAGCAATAAGGAGAATACCACAGTGCTCCTTAAACTGTACAAATCATTTCTTTTTCCTGGGTTTGCTTTCCATCTCCATTGATTCTGCTTACGAGAATTGTGCTACTGCTGCAGAATATCACAAGGGTAACTTCCCCCGTGCAAGGGTAGTGGTAGCAGCTTCCTCCGAGCGAGACCTTTCCCGCTTCACCTTTCAGGTCATGCTGCCTCACTGATATTTAAATTTTTTTAAAAGGCTTAGTATGCACTTCTGAGTTCTAATCTTTAGACAATCTCTTGGTTCACCTTCTAGCCCCAGACTCCTCCAAGATACCTCCTTCTATAAATACTGTTAGTTACAGCTCCCCAGATCAGCAGAGACCTATTCCATTCAGCCTTTCTTTTTTTCTCCCATTTTTTTTTAAAAAAGGGCAAACTGTTTTATATCAACAACCATCTGTGAGCCTGTCTTTCAGGCCATCAAACTCCTCCATCCATTACAGAGAGCCTTCCTCACCTCCGCCGCATGACAGTGCAATAAAGATGACATACTAATTCAATGACTTGTAATTTCAGCTAAACAAAGACAAGCGCTGCAGCTTCTTCTTTTGTGTTTCGGTGCCATATCGGCGAAGCCAGCTATGCAAACATAGCATGGGGAGGGTTTTATGACAGCAGTTGAATGGGGAGAGTAGCTTGGTGTTGCTTTTTTATGGTTCTTGGCTCCATGATATTTGGCACTGTGCTGCTGGCCATTGCCATTGTGTCTGGCTTCTCTGTCAGCGGCGGCTAATTGTTCCAATAATGTTTATCATGGGGATCCACCAGGGAGCTGTATATGTGGAGATAAGCTACAGGGCAATGATACTCACTATCTTACTGATCTCTATACACAGTGCTTTCGCTTCACGCCAAAAAGCTCTTTAGGTTTCCAGTGTAAAAAAGGGAAAGTTTTTTTTTAAAAAAAAAGGAAAGAAAGAAAGAAAAAAACAGCTTAATCATTGTGTCAACAATAGCGTCTAAGGGGGTGTAATCAGGTTCCTCTGATAATCTTAGCAACACATGAAACTCCTGCACAAAAACAGTAATTGAAGCAGTTGGTTCTTTCTACCACCTGCTGTTGAAGTCACAGGTTAATCTAAATGAGGTCCCCTTCCTGTGAAGGGGATGCAGGACACTTTCTAAACCATAAAAATGCCTTATACAAGCTTTGCAAAATAATAAAGAAACAGTTCATTAAATGAAAGCATTAAGTATCCAAAGCTTGATCAACATTTCATGCTGCTTTTGGGTGCCACATCTGAATGGAGAAGCCATACTGTTGTCTAAATCCCAACGCACACTTCAGCTGGCATGTGGAAACAGATAAAAGGAGTTTGTCAGGCAGATGCCCCCAAATAGCTAAACATTAAAGAGCCAAAGTAACAGGTTGTAGGAAAGCAAGTGTTTTTTATAAGGTTTGTTTTTGATCCCCAAGGGATACTGCAAAAAACCCTCAAATGTCCCAGTGCAGAGTAACAGTCTCTGATGTAGCTGCTAATACATAACTTGTATTCTTGATCCTCTTACAAATACTTCAATTTGGTTGCAAGACTACAAAAATAAATGAATGAAGATCTGAGCTCTGAAATGTGCAGATTACGATGTTTCCTTAATATTTTTTTCTGGTATTTTGAAAACCCAGAATAGGACAAAAGCATTGAAAGGAAAATATCAGTATCAATAAGAACCACTATCTTTATAAGCACTCTTCATACCTGTTACTGTACTAAATGATGTATAATTAAAGGTTCCATGCTGTGGCTGCACTACCAGCTAACTATTATTCTTACTGGGCCTGTGAAGTTGCCCCAAGATCTCTGCCACACACATTATTAATCTGCTTAACTATTAGGATCATACACTCAGCAGAGTTAATAAAAGGCTATAGCTTCATCTCCAAAGTACAGATATCCCTCCCTTATGGAAAAGTCCTGGAGGATTTAATAAGGATACCACCAGTTATTTCCTATAGAAATTACTCTGAAATAATTTACATAATTTGAGAAAATGATATACTTCCTACGGGCTTTTGAACCCTCCTAAGGGATTCTATAGCAAAGATATCACTCTTTCTTAAATTCTATTGGATAGTTATAATATTCTATTTTTATATATATTATATTATTCTCTATTCTAGAGATGTCTTCCATAAAGACCTGCTGGAATTCTTCCCTGAAATTAAACCTATCCTGATCCTAGAAATGGCAATCTTTAAATATTTTCTCTCTCTTTTTTTTTTTTTTTTATTCTGATATGCAAGGACTATATAAGAAAAGATGCACAGTAGGAATATGTCTGTAAAGTAAAATCAGCAATACTGAAGATCCAACATTCTCAATATATGCATTTTCAGGAGTCATTAATATGAGCTAGTTTTGGTCCAGTCCAATGTACTCGAAGGCCACAAACAGCTTAAAGGCACTTACATGCTCCTGGAGAGCATGTTCTACTTAAGTTTCTAATCAAATTGAAGTATCTGGGAATGCTTCCCTCCAAGCATAGCTCCTACAAAAACCAACATATATAATGCAGACATAATTCTGTGAACTATATAAATTAAATACTATTGACATTTCATTGGAAAAAAGTGTTTCTTTGAAGCTCAGACCAAAATATGACACATAAGGAACAATTCAGAGATAAAGAGACGAGTGTCCAAATGCATCTACCATGATCACTCAATGCACCAAAAACAAACAGACCAACAACGTGAAACGTGAATAAAGATGAAAATTCTCATGCAAAAAATAAAAAAAAAAAAAAAGAAAAGAAAACAACCCAAATCTCTATAGCTAAGAAAACTGAATGTTCACTCTTATTTCCTGGCTCTTTCAAGACTATGACAATGAAAAAAATAAAAGTAACATTTTCAAACATGTTTCAAGAATCTAACTTTCTGAGACATTTTAGAACAGCCCAGTTTTCCTCATAAGCTAAGCACATACTGAGTGATTCTGCAGCCCTCAAAAGTAATAGTAATTGGAAGAAGAAGATACCACAGCCTGGCAGTTAATACAGGATATGATGATCAATGGAACTGTGCAGTCTTCAGGGACTTCTAAGGTCCCCTTGCTGCACAGCCCAAGTGATGTATTTTCATCTTTCACATTCATCTTGTTTTTATTTTAGAAAGCAAGGCCTGATTCTGCCATCGTTAGTCACACAGAGTAGTACCTGACTGTGCAAGTAATCCTTATTGATTTCAATATTAATCCTTGCTAAATGCTGTTTATACAGGAGAAAAGGTACCAGTAAGGGGAAGTTAGGAGGATTTCTGTAATGTTTCTTATTTGAAGGCCTTTTTTTTTTCCTCTCCGTTTCTGTCTGTTCTCTTTCTCCCGTCTCTTACTATTTCCACTCTTCTGTTTTTGGCTTCAGTCCTCTTTCAGATTTTATTTGCTATTCTTCCTCTCTCTTTGCCCCCTCCTCTCTTTTGCTGCTCTGAGGGTTTCAGATTCTACCACTTACATCACCTGTAGTGAACAAAGACAGAGAAAACAGAATGGGAAGAAGTTTATCATCCCCTTGTTGTTTGTCCAGTTTGGAACTGTACAAAATTTTGCTGGAGCTCTGTCTACACCAGCCTAGTAGTCAGGATCCCCAGTCCCTAGTTGAAACAGGCTTTGTCAGCTAAGTGTATGTAGTATTCGAGAAACTTACAAATTGGACGTTCCCAAAACCATGCCCGCTTCCCAGCTCTAGGATCTGGAATCAGAGGGCAGGATTTACCTCATCTCTCACATTGGTTTGGTTATTTTCTATACTCGGTGCCTCGGGTGACCTTGCTTTCTCAACACATATCGGAATATGCAAATTGGAGAAAAATAAACCCCACACAGGTACAGTCTTCTAAAACAAACACTTGTTCGTGATCCCTCTGGGAAGGATGAGAGAAGAAACTGTATCTGATAGTTTAGTCATGTCACAGCAATACTGAAACATGCGTAAAATAGCCTTATTCTCCTGCTTTTAGTGTTCCAGTGTGAGTGAATATAGATTACATCCACTGTATTACATTTAGAGGGGGAAGAAAAGATTGTAAAAGGGCAGGATATTATCAGAAAGACCTATCCTACTCAGGCTGAACTGAATGGGATCTATAGGATGCATTTCAGAAACCTATCCTCTAGGACCTCACCACTTTCACATGTTCATTTCATGTGCAGTGTAGTGGCTTCTCTCAGAAAAAGCAACCAGACTCAGATGTGTGACAGAGGACATCTCTTCTGTATTCTTCACTGCTGAGTCAACTTTTTTTTTTTAAGATCTACTACCATTAGGAATAATTCATAATACATTGGTATACCTTATTTCACGTACTTGACCTGGGCTCACTCTACCCCCTTGGGATATGCATTTTTCGAGCGTCACTTTTCCATTTCACTGCTCTGGTGGTTCTCTACAATGTTCACAGAGCCAGGATGGTGGAGCTGCAACTTCTGAATGAACTATAATTTCTTATACCATCTTCAGAATACCAATCTCCAAGGCTTCCCCTATTTACCAGTTTGCAAACTAAAATAAAGTTTACTTTTAAACAGAAGATGCTTTTCTCACAGCAAGGTGACTTGGAGTGAAATTCTTACTCATTCTACGCTCTTAAAAGAAATTTCTGCCAGAGTCCTGCATAAAATAGGTGATGGATTATATTAAATGCATTGTTTTAACTGCCTCCTGTTTAACAGTTTGCTGTAATGTGGCATTTAAATACTACCAAACTTTTAAATGTGTGATCCAGATAATCTTTATTAGATAAACTAAAAGTGTACCTTTACCAATGGGCAAAATGAATGAAATACATGCTCGATTTAGAATAAATGAGAAAAAAAGTCATGTGTAACCACTGTGCAAATTATTTTTTTATGGAAAAAAGAAAACATTACAACTGCTAGTGAGCATTTATATTAGATTCTAAAAGTGCATCTTCTAAAAGAAACAAATGGTAGATATTTTTAAAAGTCCTTTGTGAGTAGACATACAAATGAATTTTTATGGTGTTTTTAAAGTGAACAATGAATGTTATAGGAAAGAACAGCTGTTGGCCCTTTCTTTTCTGTAAACCAAAGAACATTAAAATCCACTTAAGCATGATTATAACAGTAATTGTAGGAAAAAAAAGAGAGGGTGCCTTAAAAGCAGTCCCAATAATGTCTGAGAAATTTGAGTAAAATAATATTAAAGCACTGAAAGGGTTCTTATGTGTACCTTTTTAAGAAGAGACTGTTTCCCATGCTATTTTCTGCATCATTAACACATTTGCAGGCTAAGTTCTGGCACCAAGGTTGTTATTGCTAATGCTACAGTACATCAAGGTAAGAGAACAGAACCTGCAGGTTAGGTCTCAAGGCTGGAATAAGTCTGGGAATTGGATAGAAAAAGAAGATAAGCATTTGGTAAAGGTATTGACCAAGCTTTATCTAGAACCTACAGTGAAAAAAAGCACTATAATCCCACAATACCACCGTTAATAATTCAAATTTTACATCCAGGAACACACACAGTTAAGCTAGTCACTATGAATTAGCATTCTCTCAACAAATAACTTCTTCTTTGAAGACATCTGCTTATCATCGTAGCAATAAAATTTCGTCTCTCCATAGCCTTTTCTTTAAAGTCTACATTTTATGGTGGGCATCTAATATTAATTCTGCAAGATATTAGTGCCTTTTAGTAATGACTAGATCTGATTTTTCTGAACTACGTTTAGGACCTATCTGCGAAGTGTTCATCCTTAATGTGCTACCTAAATATCTAAATATAATTCTTAAAATTTGTACACACTTTCTAAGTTTAAATGAACTGATTTAAAAATACATTGCAATTTCAGCCTGCATCAAAACAACTTTGCCTTGTGAATTCCTGAGCACTTAGTAAAATAGTTCTATTTTGCCAATGCAATTAACTCTTATTTTATTCAAATTTAATTTAAATTCATCTTGAATATTTTTTACATTGATTTAATATCAGCTTGTTATCTTAGACAAATATGATCAGATGTATCCTGCTATAGAAAAACTTGTTCAAGAAGCTAGCAAGCATTGTAGTTTCTAGCTGTCCACTCTATCAAAATAACTTGCCAGTCAGAAAGATTAGCAGAGACAAAACTTATTTCCTTATTTTGCACTACTATTAGGTGTCTTATATTATTTGTGTTCATCAGAAAGCCCTTGGGAGAAAGCACTGATGAAATAGCAGCTCCTAAATCACCACCAAGAAGGGGAAAATGCTTACAGGCTAAACACCAGAATGTTTTTCAGATTTTCCACTGGACGAAAGTATAAATATTAACCATATCTCAACCTAATTATTAGAATACTTCTAAAGTCAGACAGTCATTTTTCCTTTGTAACACTTTGATTATTAATAAATCTGGTCTAAATTCCCTCTAACTTTTTTGCTCATAAAATAAGAGATGGTTTTGGATTTTCACCCTTTATTTCCATTATATGGCATTAACTTTATTTGTTTTGCTTTGATGTGTACTATTCGTAACAGACTCCTGCCTATTTTTCATGAGAATTAACAGCAACTCTTAACTAGTCATGAATGATATTATCAGATAATGTGAAGCTGAAACCATAGGCAATAAATATTAATCCTAAAACTTTCACCTGCAGAAATCATTAATAAATGCATATACTTTGAGGCTGGGGAACTCAGTAATCTTTTAGAGGCTTCTCCATCAAGAAAATTGCTTTGGAATTCAGTTTTATAGTCTTCAATTTCCCAGCGACCATTGTTTTTCTCTTTATATTACTATTCATTCCTAGAAAATTAGTGGTGCTACTCCAAATAAATACTTATCTGTCAAACAGTATTTTGGGCATGAGGCATATTTAATTTAGTAAATATATGTATACGAAAACTAATTCTTGCCTATTTACTTGAACAACACTGAAATTCTAGATTAAAGGAGTATTCCCTAATTTCTTACAGTATGGAACTACACTTAGTCAAAAAATAACAGCTAGGAATTACATCTACTTGGAGCAAATTTGAGTTACATGTATCATAGAATATTCTAGGAACTTCTTTTCCTACTCTGACAACTTTTTTTCTACCAGAAATACCAATGTGACAAAATAATAAATACTGGAAATGTTCCAGGTAATGGAAAGATAGCAGCTTGATATTTAATGTAGGTCAGGGCTATATGTGTATAAGTAGCTCCATACGTGCCACCCAGCTATCTTAATCAGGTGGTAGGTCTGAGAAGGGCTAGACCTCCTACCCGCTACAATTTATGACACGTGCAGAGGGGCTCCCAAGGTTATTATTTCCACAGAGGTGTCTTTTCAGAGCTGCAGATGACTGATGAGCATACAGCAGCTCCAAGAGCGTCATATTAGAGCTTAAGAAGTCTCTTAAGAAGTTGTTGTGACTGGATTGTCAAGGTTGTAAGGAAAGAGGGATTTACATACCACACCCTGTGCCGTTTAGATAGGGGACATGTCCCCAGGTTGTTGCCATAAGGCAGGGAGAGAAAAACAGCGCTCTTACTCAGAGCTTCAAAAACTGAAAGAGATGTAAACCTCCACATAATCCCGTTTGTAGCCTATATTGGAGATATTGGAGGCATAGAGTAAATCTAGAGAAGTTATACATAAGAAATACAAAGCAATATTGAAATCAATTTAGCAAAGATGGATAAGTTGTAATGTTCCAGTAATTTTGTTTTCTCCATTTTATTAGATTCACACTATTACAGAAGTAAAAGAGTATGAATTAATTTCCTCTGTATAAGCAATTACTATTAATTTCAGTGGAAGCTGCATGAATCAAGGGTAATTTTAGACCACCATTAAGATGTATGAAATTGAAAAACTGTTGACTTCCAGAAATCAGTAGAACTGGACTGGCTGAAAGACAAGTTAATATATTTCTAATTAGATCTCCATTTACTCAAAACAAAGATTGCAATCTCAGTGTGAAATGTATCTCAAAATATTAAGCCAAATATGTGGTCTGGGAAAAGCTATTTCTTAATGTGCTAAACATCTACACCTGGACTAAGGCATCTGACTGCACAAGAAATCTTTGTAAGGCTGATTACCTAGATAGGGTGATATCTGAGTACTGTGTGCCTGTGTAGACCTATATGACGCCTAGCACAAACGTAATATAAACAATGATAAAAATAAATTGTCTAAAATTACCTTGCAAAGCAAAGTTCTTGTAACTGGTTAAGAGAAAAATTCTTTGACTAGTGAATAATTTTAAACATTAAATAAATTAACTATTCCATTAAATTTTTGTTGTTGCTAATAAGCATTCCAAAGCATGCTATTCACACGAATGCAACATGATATGTTGTGGTTTTAAGAGGGTGGAAAATAAGGAACTATTGGCCCTAGTTCAGCAAAACTGTCAAAAGCCAGTGATGAGTCAAAGGCAACTCTTTCTCACTCTGAAGACTGAAACACCTCCTCTTTGAGACGTGTTAGGAACAGCAGGCTATCTGCAAAAGTCACGTTGTCACGGTGAGAACAGAAACCTGGTGATATGTGATATCCATATATTTTCATCCTTTGAAGAGGATAGAAAATCCATCTGATGTACCTAGAATGCAGGGAGGAAAGATCTCCAGTTCCTGTGTCACCCCATCCCCTTGGAGCGCCCTAAGGGAAGGTTCACCAGTCACAATGTGTGTGGAGGGGGTGAGAGTTCCCCTGTGGTGACCCAGGCATGGACTAAATCAGATCTTGTAACTCGGGTGTTTTTTCACTCTGTGTGGCACACTGACAAAAACTGGGGGCCATAACTGATGAGGACAGACACACCAGTCCCAGTCAGGCTGCTCTGCAGCCACTTAAATAACCACTAGGCCCAATAAAACTCTCTGATAAAAGGCTCAAAGGAGCATTTACATGACCTGTAAACAATTGCTCCCCAAAACATTCAGGTGGGTGGCACATCAGTGAGGATGGCAGCAAAATACAGAAAAATTTGCTTCAAAATTAAATGTATATTAAAAAAAAAAAATTAAACCCTGAGATAAAATCTTTACTTAATTGTTTTCCAAACAAAACTGCTGAAGTCCTTTCTACACACATTTCAGCAATAAGAAATCACATACATGATAGGGATGTGGAAATAGTGACAATCTCCCCCTGTGGAAGTTAGTCTCATCTATTTGAGTATGGTCCAATGAAGTATATCTATCTGTTTCCTAATTATTCTAACTTGGAATATTAAATCAATTCATGATATGGGAAAAGGTGAAAAGAAAGACTATTATAATGAATACAACTTGGAAGTTTCAAATGTTTTTGGACGCATTAGTTCTACACATTAAAATGCATTTATTGCTGTGTCAATATGAAAAAAACCCATTATTCATGTTGTAAATATTTGTTGACAAGTAGAAATGAAAATAAAACTGTATCACCAGATCCAAATTAGTAATCCAAGTGGAAAGCAAATCCTTATTAAAAAATTACAGTCACTCTATTGTGATACTATATTAGAAAATTGATGTATACATTTAGCACACTGTGCAAAGACATCATAAAAATTTTGAAACTAGGCACATTACTTCTTAGAGCACAGGAAGAATCCTGATGGCAGTTGCTAGGTAGGAACCACTCCAATTTTCTTCACCAGTTTAACGTTCTCTTCATCTGGATTTGGATAAGGGATGGGGACAAGGGGGGACCCCTTTCTATACACAACCTCTCGGAAGATGACTCCATTATAGTAGTGATGGAGCATCCCTGTATAGCACCTGGTGAAACAGAGCTGAGTTCCTCATGAGCTAATTGGATTCCCAAAGACTCGAGGGCTGTGTGAGATTATGCGAATGGCAAAATAAAAGTGGTGCAGATTCTTGGATTAGTTGGCTGTGAGGCAAAGAAGTAATGATTTGTAATGTTCATACTTCTCATTTTAGCTAGGATTTTTCATGAATTTTAAAACTGTCTTTGGCTTCATTTGGCATTTGCTCTTTTCTCACAACACACTCTCTACCATGTACATAATTTAGAATTCCACAACCTCAATTTAAGATAAAAAAGATTTAAATTTTAGAGCCTTAAAACAAAGCTGTCTTCTTAGCATTTTTTAATCTAAATAAAAAGGAAATTTTCTAAAGAAAAGGAACACACAAATCAAACTACACAAAAGAAAACACAATGTCTTTTGTTTTGCAATATGCATTCCGCTTTAAATGAATATTAGTATATGCATATAAGATTTTGATAGGATGAAAAGTAAGCACAAATATACATAGAGGTTGCTCACTATCCTATTCTTAAACCTTCATACACAGAAGACAGATAAGTCCCTACTTACTCACTCAGAAACTGCCTGCCCTTCACTAAGTAATAACTTTTCTACTGTTTAATGCGATGTATGTAAAACCGAAACATGCTGCTACCAATACTACAATGAAGCTCCTTGGAGTTAGGGGTTTTTGGTAACTGCTTCACCCTTGAATTTGTCCAACTTTCATACATGCAACAGCACCTTTGTAGTTTCTGTTTTCCGTAGGAAAAACATTAACAGAGGAATACGAAGCCCCAAGGAACACTGGAGTTGGGGGTTCAGAGACAAAAAGATGGAGGTCTGGTCACAAAACTATCTACCATCTACTACCAACATTTACTTACCTGTAGAGCAGAAAGTTCTGACAAACCTCTCTTGAACATGATAGAAAATATACTATCCTGACAAGCTTATTGGTTTTAAAGAAGAGAAAGCTTTTACTCCGTCATGGTTAGCCACAAAAGACCAAAATTGTTGAATTGTGTCAGTGGGTTATAGAAGAAATACATGTTATCTGAAGAATATAGTTGAAAGCTTGACCTTTAAAGATGAAAAATACAGACCTAGCAAATATATATATATATTTTTGGGAGTAACTCAGCTAAACTTTTAGACATTCATTAGCATCTTTAAAGATTTTCTTATGACATATTAGGACTCCTGGGAGTTACCAAGAATCCTGTCATTATAGCACACAGTATTATTATTTTTATATGGAGTAATCAGGACTATATTAGCCCTAATACTGTTATTAGATTCTACTTTGAAGTCCACTTTGAAAGACTTAACGATTCCTCACACTGTCAGTGTGTTCTTCAACAGTGTAGTGCAATTTGGGATACATGTAAATATAATCACATTTCTGAGTCATGGAACCCTCGCTATTATCACTGACTTATATTGAAGCACAAAGTATGCAGAATTTGCATCTCAGATGAATATTTGGGATACCATGTGGTGAGCCTTGGGCAGAATGATCAAAAGCTGGAGGTATTTTTCACACAATTTCTATATCCTTGTGATGGATTTTTCTGGCATCTTCATGTGAGATTTGGAGACATTTTTCTGACTAGACGACAGGACCACGTACTTAAGGATTCTGCCCAAAAGTGACAGTTGGCAATCTACTTGTAACAAACATCCCACTGGCTTGGGCAAGAAAGATACTTTTCCAGTAGTAGTGCTAGTTTAAGAGAAATTGAGATAATCCAGAGAGAAAAAAATCAAGATAGAAATAGTAAAATTTCTCTATAGATGACCTTGAAAAAATTATACATAAGTTTTCTTCTATTAAAATACCAAGCTTTCATACTTTCATACAAGTAATGAGGTATTGCCTCTGAAGCAAATAAAAAAATAAGGTAATGGTTATTAAAAATGCATCAGCTATTTGTGGGAAACAGGAAGAATCAACTTCCTGCGTCTACAATACCAGAGCTACTTTTTACGAAATAAAAATATAAAACATAGAAGGGAATCTTGTAACTCCAGAAGAAGAGGTTGGTATTAAAAATTTGCAGCAAGCCCCTATTCCCATGGAAGCTATTTATTTATTCAAAGTAAATAAATAAGTAAAAATTTGGTACCTTTTGCACTAGAATGCACTTCTAAACATGTTGCAAAATTTTATGCTCAGTTCTTACTAATATGATTAAACATCTAGTACAGTAATTAGATTAGATTCACTTAACAGCTCCGCTTGAATTGAGTTCTTGCTCTGTCCAGAGAGTACAAAACATGATGTACTAAGTTGTTTGCAGAACTGCCTGCTTATTAATCCTCTTAATATGTATATGGGAGAATAGTTACTACACAATCAAGATAAAAGTCCAAAAAGCTGTTCCCTTTCACTTGCCACTATAGAAGTAGCTTTCTGTCTATAAAGCCTCAGACAGCCACTGGGGCCAAGCCAGGATTCCTGTAGTGAAACAATCGACTTGGCATCATGTTGACACATATAAACAACAGTCTGTCAACAGGCCTCACATTAGTGACAGAACATTTTTGGCAAAACAGTAGCATCCTTCTGGGCACTATGGCAATAACAGCCAGTAGCATCCATTCATGCCTTCACTCTACAGCACAATATTAATTAAAAGATTATAACAGTCACACTTATCCAAGAAGCTCAAAACTCACAGAAATATCCATGCAGAAGTGTAGAATATTTATTGAATGAGAACATGCCTCTAGCTGCTTTTTTCATACAGTAATTTTAGACTTACCCACTGTATGTAACCTCTGTCAGTTCACAATTAGCGGATAAATGTGCTTCCAAATGGCTGTATGAAGTGTATATACATACACATGTGCCATCCACTTATGTAAATCAACTTCTCTCCCACCTGAATAACAAAAAGCACAAAACAAATAGCATTGTTTATGAAAATAATCAGTGCTGTGGGCTTTTCCTTTCCTTTTTTTTTTTCACTTTTTTTTAATGAAGGGTCAAAGAAATGTGCTAGTCTAGACTTTTTCTGTATACTGTTTTACTTATCTGCTCTTTAACCCCTAATGAGATATCTAAGAGAAATTTCATATATGCAAATTATCTATTAATAAGTTAAAAGAATGTGTCAAAAATATTCAAGCAAGTGAAACATTCTTGCCATAACCACTCTGCTTTTGTACATTTTTATAAGCCCTTAAAATGTGACCTATGTTTACTAATAATTCTTTAGAGTCAATGGGCCTAAATTAGCCAAAATGTGTAGAAGGGAACGAGGAAGGATGGAGAAACATCAATTTCCTGCTGGCAGTTGGATGAAAGTTTAAATAGTTAGAAAAATATAAAAATGCTGGGAAAAGTATATGCAAATACCAAGTCCAAATCCAAAATCCAAGAATCAAAATAGTAGCATTACATCAGTTCTGAGAGGTGTCTAGACAAATTAGCACAGTATTTTGAGCTAATTATTTGTACAGTGATACCCCACACCGTGCTCCAAACAAATGACTTCAGCTCATGTGACAAGAGGCAGGAAGTACACATCATTCACAACCCCAACAGAGGATGCAAAAGTTCCAGAAGAAGTAGTTTTAAAAAAATCCATTAGAGGTCATACAATCCCTCTGGCCTGATAGTGTATGCCCAGATTATCCTTGACAGATTTTTTTTTTTGTTTTTTTAAGTGATGAAGACTCTGTGACATTTTTGTGCTTTCTCAGTTAATCCCTAACAGCTTTTGAACAGTAATAGTTACATTTCATTTCAGTTTCTTATGCTTGTCCAGTCAAGACTGAAAGGGTGGTCTTGACTTTCTCTTTCCACTACTTTTTTCCATACTTAAGTGACATTATCCTAGCCTTCCTGAGGCTAAATCTAACCAGTTATACAAATCTTTCTTCATAAATATTGTTTACTAGATCTTTAAGCAGCCTGGTTGCTCTTTTGAGCACTTCCCACATAGCCTATGTCTTCCTTGAGTTGTGCCCAAACAATGGTCTTATCCATACCAACCAAATTAGGATTACTTTACAGGTTTTGCAGTGATAATCTTGTAATTTTTAGAATGATATTGCTACTTTTGCAATAGTTAAATTTAGTGACTCAATTTACTTTGTGACCATATATAAACCTCTTTTTTTTTTTTCTTTTTAGGCTCTTGTTAGGTCAAACATCTTCATTTAGTCATACATACTCATTTCATATTTTTGTAATTGATTATTCTTGCCAAATATGTACTTTACACTTGTCCTATTGAAGCAGATCCTTTTCAGGACATTTCTCTAATCTGTCAAGGATCATTCTTGAGTTCTAGCTCCCTCTTTCAGGTCTTCCTGCCTATCAGCTAAATATTTGCTTGATTTCCTTCAAGCAAGTTTTTAATACAAATGTCAAATAGCACCAGATCCCAGCACATTACTATGGAATGCTACTAAAAATATCCTTCTAGTTTGACTATTTATTTGGATGTTTTCTTAAACACTGCACGTCCCTGCAGCAGCAGTGCAGTGTTTTGAGAAGATAGATGACTCCTCATGGGATTCATAGCAACACTGATATTTGAATATAAAGGAAATTTGTGGGAGCCAACAACAGCTGAAGAGGTGGGCTTTCTTAGAGGTAGCCCATATCTTTTTGCCAGTCTGGACTATAATTTGAACTTTTGCATTGAGTTAAACACATAAATTCTCCCATCTGAAAGAGAGAAAGATTCAAATTCCTCTAAACCAACAGAACCTACCTGCCAGACTACAGGTTAAAAACAGTCTCTTAAGGGAAAATAAAGCAAGCATGCCTACATGATGTTTCTGACAGGAATATACATTTTAAAAAGTGATGATTTGATTTCTACTTTCTCTTTGGAGGCTTCTTTTAAAAGATAAGTGCAGAGTTTTAAAAGCAATACGCTTTCATAGTCGAGTAGAGTCATTTCCCTTTTTTTTTTTTTTTTTTTCCGTGCTCATTCTTTCCTCCCCTATATCGGTCTTACTATTAGAGCTGCCTGGTTTCAGCAGAGGTGCTAGAGGGTGCAGTAGCCAAACTTGGTCTCTACAGAACATAGAGGACTCTTCCAAGAGCCTACGGCCAAAGAATGAATTAATGCCTCCCATTTTGAGGTGAGAGTGTCCTAATTACTAGAATATTATGTTGATTATTTATCTGAATCTGTGTCTTCCAGCTTGCAGACTTAATTTTTAGCAATAATAGGGGGAACACAGCCAAACATTTCTCTGAAGCTCACAATTAAAAGTAATAAAATCAGCTATTTTTGGCCAGATTCTTCATCTCTTCCATGTGCAAATTTTTACTGAGTTCATTACATACATGCCAGGAATGTTTGATGAGATCTAAAATAACACTGAACTGAAAGGGAATCTTTTCGGTAAATGGAAGACACAAGCTATCTACAGATCTGCACACAAAACTTAACCACAGCACCTGAGACAGATGAAATGATAGGTTACATTTCATTTTTAGTCAACATACTGTCTCATGACACACTTGCATGTGCTAAAATGAAAGC
Organism: Eudromia elegans; assembly: GCA_003342815.1. NCBI lineage: Eukaryota > Metazoa > Chordata > Aves > Tinamiformes > Tinamidae > Eudromia > Eudromia elegans. The sequence continues at coordinate 1,809,170 of PTEX01000125.1, read as the reverse complement.
AAAGGAGTAATATATTAACTTAATGAGTAATTGTTGGATTTACCTCTGTAGACATTTTTATGTCTTTATCCCGTTAAAAAATATTTAATCAAAAATAGCAAACCTATTAATTTATCAAGAATAATTATATCCTTAGCTAAAGTTAAGCATTTTGTATGACACTGAGAAAAATTTGGATTTTTTTGCCCTGCAGGAAATTTCAACATTTCTGTAGCTCTGATTTCAAACTGAGATTTTGAAATTCAAACATTTTGACTTTAAAATGTCAAAATCAAATGTGTGTCTTTTTTTGGATCAACAGAAAAACTTTACCAGATTAGAAAGTTTCATTTCAATATATCTAGCAGTCTGAAAGCCTTTATTTCAAGTAAATTTGCCACTGCAAAGATTCTTCTTGTTGAATCCTGTTGCCTATATGTTATAATTAGAACTAAGACCCCAGTTTGCCACAGCTGCATGCACAGCCTGCATGTTCCTACCCACCTCAGATTCCTTGGTGCCCATAAACCTGTTCAGTTTGAGAAACATGTTTTGCCGTGTGAGCGGTGTAATCAGCTGGAGATCCTCGCCATCAAAGTAAAAGTGGTCTAGCTCATAGCTGCCATACTGCAATAAATTACTATGGGAAAGCACCAATTACATTTCATTGAACAGATTAGAAGGGCACATCTTATTAAAGTCCTTTAAAAAGCACTCTAAATTTTGACCTAAAATTAGATATTTTGATTTTTCTTTTAGAAAAATTCAATCAAGAAAAATGTGCCACAAAACAACAACAACAAAGTGATATTTGTGGAAACCTCTATTGAAAAGAAATTCCCATTCACCTGGGATTCAAGAGACGGTGGAGTTGCAAAGTGGAGTTTATTCCTCCATTACTCTTTTAAGTATGGAAGGAAGAGCAGCACAGGGAAGAACAGAGTAGGGCAGGCAAGGGAAAAGAAGGCCAATTTCAGCAAAAGATTATATTATCCTAAAGGATATTTATCTGAGGGAATGACTACTCAGACCTCTCTAAAATTTAGCTCCTGGGCTTTTATATCTGGTACTCTGCAGGTCTGCAAAGTTACTCATGCAATAAAATAAATAAATAAAAAACATTGAGTAACTTAACTTAGGTAGGTATATTCTGGGCTCAGAACTCTTAGAGACAGAATTCTGTTTATGTAATTTTTTTCTTTTTATCCACTTCCCTCTAAAAAACAAAAGAATACAAACACGCTTTTTTGTTACAGGGTTTCAAGTTTACTCTCTAGCTTCTGGGTCTCAAAGGGAAACGTCACAAGAAAGGAATTAAAATGACTCTTCAGGGGCTCAGAAAACATGAAATAAAAAGGCTTCAAATGATGAAATGTGTAGAGTGATTTGTGGTGGTTTGTGAAAGTTTTATTGAACGTTAACTAGCAGAGTGATAGCGTAGCATTCAGTCCTCCCCCTCCGCCATTCCCCAAAGTCTTTTCTCTCCCTTGCTGTTGAAATGTCATAAGTTTTTTACATTTCAGCTGAGTCTCTTCTGACATTGAATGGAAGTGAGAAGGCTGAACGAACGACTTGGTAAACGACAGGTTTTCAAGATAAAGTGGCCTCCCTTGTCTCACTGTCCCTATGAGAGGGTCTCATCTGTGGTGAACTAGATTAGAAATACTATTCCAAATTATGGATCTTGCAATTATTTCACACAAAGGAGTGTTCATAATTCTATGTTGTTCTCTTCTCTTCTCTTCTCTTCTCTTCTCTTCTCTTCTCTTCTCTTCTCTTCTCTTCTCTTCTCTTCTCTTCTCTTCTCTTCTCTTCTCTTCTCNCTCTTCTCTTCTCTTCTCTTCTCTTCTCTTCTCTTCTCTTCTCTTCTCTTCTCTTCTCTTCTCTTCTCTTCTCTTCTCTGTATTTCTCTCCATTTAGATAGTCTTCATCCACGCTTTTACTAGAGTCTGTCCACACCTACATCCAAAACAAAATTAGCCGTTGAAAATAGCTGGAAGGGGGCTAAATTTTAAGTTACACTGAAGGAAAAGACAAAAGCACTGCCATTTTAATGAAAAGTCGATCACAAATTCCCCAGCTTAGTATCCTTAAAAAAACAATGTGGACAAATCTGCTTAAACCTTGGCCCAAATCTATTGACTATCTATCGACTATCAGTCGATAGCACTTGCTTACTGCTAAGCCTGAGAATTTCTAAAGATACTGCTCTAATAGTTTATATGCATCAGAATAATTTCTTATCAAGATTCAGATTTTCAGAAACAAAAATTTAGAGATTTAGAGATTCAGAGAAAAACTTTCAAGGCAGCAGGTGTAGCAGTGTACTACATCCATAACTTCAAGGCATATTTTGCATGTGATTCACCATATTTCCCGTTAGTTCTCTGATATCAAAAAGCACACCAGCTACAATTTTCTAAAACATGTTTCAAATACGCCTTTAAAAGCAGTACCTCAATATCACTGACCCCAAATGAATGTTAAGTTCTTGCACTTAATGTTTAATTTAACGCTGTAGGGGGTTTTGTAAATTCTGAAAGGCTACTGGAAAGGCTTGGCATATTCCAAGTGCTAACAAAGACAATCATAAAACCACATTAGCATATTTTAAATTGCCACAGAAAGTATATCAGAAAAGCATTTTTAAATGGATGGAAGCTGTTGACTAAAATAAAATAATATGCTTTAATCATAGCATAATTAAAGACAACTATACCTGAAATAAGCTATATTACTACCATTACTACGGCATTTGTCCCATATATTCAGACAGCAAATAATCACAATATACACCGACTTACTAAAATCTGCTTCATTTATCTATACCTTAGACAGCCTTGACCTCTGTAAACTTCTTCCCATCTTTCAAGAGCACATCACTTGAAGGTTTTAAAAATAAGCTTCAAAAGTGTCTCAAAAAGCACTTTGTACAACTTTTCTTATCTGAGTGATCTTTCACCTTTCAGGGACCTTTGACAGGGGCTTGGGTCAGGGAAGACACCTACCAAAGATCCACAGCAAACAACGCTTGACTTCCGAAATCTTCCCCCATTACGCATGTTTCAGATGATACCTGTTAATGGAACAGGCTTCTCCTCATGGTCATGGCTTGGAACGTACGTGGTTCTGCCAAAGCTCAGACGATAGGTGTGGTCGGTCATCATTTCATTTACATCGAGAAAATATTGTCTAAATAAAAGTTGCTTAATGAGAGCAGAGCTCCTGGTGTTGGGTCAGCCGCAAAACAGAACACTTTTTCTGTCCAAAAATATTTTTTTCATAAAAATTGGTAAGGCTGATCTAAATAAGTACCACGCTCAAATATTTGTATAAAAATTGTAATAACGGTTTCAAATTCTGAAAAGATTTCAGAACAGAGTCCCTAGCTGTCATATACAGCTAGTAGGTTATAGGTGTATTATAGGTACTATATGTAGTATATATTATATTGTATTACAGTATCTTTAGTAATGTATTATATTTTTATAATGTCATTTGTTTTACTGTACTAAAGTCATTATAAAATTAAATTAATCTATATTTAGTTGAACTATTTACTATTCTCTGTGCTATTGTCAATTTTTAGTTTCAGTTTTTCAGTTCTCCTCAGTTTGGTTTCTCTTTGAGTTGTCTTGTAATCTCTATTTAAAAAGTGTTTATAAAAAAGTAGAAAATAACAAAACACCTATTTATTCTGAATGAACTCTAAGGAAAGATGGAATTCACTTGGCTTTTAGTATTCATAAAATACCTATAGCACCCTGAATGTGTATATACAATATGTGCTATTAACTAGTAGTTTTTACTTCATCAAAAGTAATTTCTAAATGAGGATGAGGCAGGACTACACAAACCGTGATTTAGGCTGGGGTTTTTAGAAGTATCCATGGCATCCAGGCATCATATTCCCATTTATATTCTACAGAAGTTGGGACTCTAACTCCCCTGAGTTCTATTAAAAATCTCCCCTCCCCCTTAATTCACAAGCGCAATTGCTCCATTAGTTTGATTTTGATTAATTAGCAGTGCTTTTAGGCTTTCCTCGCATGAATTTATCAAATGTTACCAAACTGAAATACATCAGTTATTTCCTCTTTTAAGCACAAAGGAACTCAGCAGTATTTCAAAGTGTTGGTAAATGATGGCTTAATAGCTCCTAATGCATCACGGCCCAGTTTTTACAAGTTGATTATGAATGCTCGCGCAGTTTAGAAAATCAAATGGCAGCCCTTACACCCATGGCTCGTGTTAGCTGAATAGGTAAATTACACTCTTTATAGCCAGGTAGTACATAAAATGCTAACAATTTACCTCTTCCCAGATGGGGCCGATGTGACAACGTGTTCTGTGGCTGGGGACAAGCAGAGCAATAACACGCAACGCAGAGGAAGGCCCCACCTGGTTGCCCTCTGCAGAGCTACATTGGCTCAGGATATAGCTGCTGCTTACCAGGACACATCCTAGAGCTGTATCGGGGTGGGAGGAAAAAAGGGCTACTATTTTGGGGTAATATGTGAAATATAATATGTGAAATATCACATATAATATATGATGAAATATAAGCATATTAAAGCCAAAGCATGAAAAACAGGAAGTCTGTGATTTTAATGACCAATATTCCTAACCAGCTCTTGACTCTAATCCACCCTTTACCTCAGCTGGCCTCAAGATTATCCTAAGTGGAGCCCCAGTGAAGACAAATTCCCCTTCCACTTTGCAAATTAATACACTTCTCAATTGTAAAATATATTCTCATAATATGAAAGCTGAATGGTGTCCGAGACTATCCCTGCATTTCTGAATGAAATATAAAACATATTTAATATGCCAAAAGAAAGCCAACACATTCTTTCTCATATACAGTCAAATGAAAGAGCAGGAAGGACACTAAATGCAGACCTCAAGATCAGCACTCCAGATTCTATATTTTCTATAAACCATGCAAATGGGACAAACTCTGATTATAATGCACTAATAAAAAATTCTGCTGGCAAAGGTTTGCTGTTGGAATAAAATTGCCACATCTCCTGCCAGACAGGCAGTCTGGTGTTAGGGCTGTAATGCAGGAGAGTATGTGTGTGGCAGAGATGGATCTGTCAGAGGTCCAAGACCCACAGGTATTTTCACAAAACAAATTAATACCTGTTCTTTAAATGCTACTACCACAGAGTAGCTTAGCACAGAGTGGAGTCTTACTCTGGAGTTACACTCTCTTAGCTTTTCAAGGGCATGCAGTCCATGTGAACCCCTCACATTTTCCATCTGCACTTGCTTTGTGTCATGTCAGCCTCAGTGCTGCAGCAATAACGTTATGTTGGAGGGCACCAACATCAAGTAAATAGAAAAGCACTTTTCCTTTCTCTTAGTTCCATTCCTGGTCTTCAGCTAAATTAATATGTGCAAGTGTTCCAAACAAATAACTTCCAGGCAGAATGGTACATTTTTCAACATATCTGTTTCAATATTTCATTATGTTGTTTGAAAGTCTGACACACCCATTAAACAAAATGTTATTAGCAAAAGTAAAATGTGTGAATGCATTGCTTCTTTTTATTATTTCTACTACACTATTTGGGTGTTCAGAAACAGAGAATAATAGTGGATTTGTGCCCATGCCCATCCAATCAACAATAAGCTTAAAGCATTCGACAGGATTTTTGTCTTTCATTTTTCACTGTCTATGCAGCAAAATAAAGATTACTTCTTCCCATTCTGTCACTGGAAGAGAGTCACAAGAGGGGTATAAAGATTTAAACATGTATGTACCAAAAATACCATTGAGGATACAGCAAGAATTTTGTAGGGAAAAAAAAAAAGGAATTACTCAGTTGGAATATGACAGTTCACTGTGGACTTTTTATTTATTCTTTGCAAAAAAAAAAATCATGAATTCATGAATTCTTTGGTATTCAGATAAGTTTGCCATTTTCATGGCATTTCTACTAGATGGCTCTAACACAGCATTTTTTTTAAAGTGATGCTAGGAAATTGGCTTAAAACTGCCTCAAAAGACGGGCTGGTTCTAGTGTCAACTTCAACACAGAAGCTACTGACTCAGCTACTTGAGTCAAGTTCGGTAGGAGGGCTATAAGAGGTATTTGTGTGTGTGTGTGCATGTATATATATAAACACATATTGAAGCATAAAGCATATATACACATACATGGAAATATTCTTTCGATATCCAATATTTATCCATACTCCAAATCCTGTAATGAATGAAAGTGGAAGGAGACTTAGGCTATGAAAGTCCAAAGGGATACGCTTCTTTTCCATCAATGTTCCAAACTTTATGTGAATCTTTTGATTATTATGGACCTTATTTAACAAGAAAAGGGAGTGTGAGCCCAGCTCTATGGCAACATAAATAACTGCTCTTGAGTTTTCTATGTTTAATTGAGGCCGCAAATAAAGTAAAGGAAGACTCTATCTTTTCAAATTCAGCCACTTTGGACTGAACATAGAGACTGTAGCCTTTACCTACTGTATCTCTTCCTTAGTCGCCCCCTCAACTGAGTCCAGCCACACCTTGTCCCGGAGATCTCTGGGCAAAGGGGCTTCATTGCACAGCTGCAAATGCCCCCTCCCTTAGCGCGATGCTTTGATTTTGTTCTGTGAGCTTGGCAGCTGAGAGTGGTGGACTTCTCTGAGAAACAACTTTTCTCACTGCTCAAAACTCTAAGATTTCTAAATGTTCACAAATTCTGCTTTGGGAATCCGTACCTTACAATCACTTTTCTTATTCTTTTTCAGCAGGTGCTCCAAGAAAAGAGTTTAATGTTTTATTAATGACAAATTTGAATGATGTTTTAAAAGGTGTTTTACAGGTATCTGCTTTTCAGGTGTATGACATCACGACAATCTCTAGGCATAAGTGGAAGTGCTAAAACAGTGCAATCCCCAAATTGTTCTTCCAGCACACAATTTTCAATGCATTAGATCAATGTAAACTCTCAGTACATGATATGTTGTATATTTTAAACACCATAAAATCACTTCTTTCATAGGCAGATCAGATGGTTTTACAGAACTCCAATCTAGTGGAAAAGTACTGCAAATCTAAAACAAATACTGAGGACTGCCTGAGGACTTATCTATTCTAGCTATCCAATTTTAAAAATGGAAATTTTGTAAGTTTTTTTTTTTCTGGATTTTTTTGGGAGCTTTTAAATACAAAAGAGGAAAGGGAGATAGAGTACATTAAGTTTTGATTTTTAAGGAAGAAAACTAAATTTATTGTAACTAATTTGGTATTTTTTTTCTAACAACTTACAGAATGAGTTTTTTCTAACATCTATTTTTCTTTTTTTTTCCTAATAACTTATAGAATGAATTCTTCCACTGAAACGTAATAATATCAAGAGTATAGAGTAAAACTTTCTACCTCAATAACTCTTTTTTCCAGGTATTCTGTTTAATCTATTTTCTCTTTATTGTTTAGCTGATATAAAATTTAATTTTTGTTCACATTTTGAAAGGTTTTATAAGATTAATTAAAAAATACAGACCTGAATCTGAAAAAAAGCCTGAGGGGGAGAACAAAAAAAAAAAGTTTGAGATGATTTAAGGCCATATGAAGATTTTCATGGCAAAGGGTCCTTTTATTTATTCCTTTTTTTCATATTCAACAAAGAAGAATTGGACACATTTTTAAAGTAAACAATTTAACTTGTGATCTCAAGAACAATCATTAAGTCAAAAATTAATATTTCTTCGTAAGTTTTACAGAAAATTAACCTGCAAATCCTAAGTGTTGATTGATTAAGTGATTGATTGAAGAACAGTAGCTCACGTATTAACAAACACAGATATTAAATTAAAACTAAAGTAGAGATCAGTGTACCTCAGAATTTTCTAATTGAACCTCCTTTCCTTGCAGTGATACATTAAGTAGGAAATGTCTAGTTAAGGGAAAACAAATATTTTTTCCACATTCATCTTTTAAATAGAAGTACAAATACCACAATATATTACCCCTTAGGTGAAAACTATGGTTAAATATTTTTTTCGTCCGTCCCAGTGAGTGTAGCACTTTTCTAGGCTTGATTTATAAAGATTTATAAAGATTGAGCCACAGGACCATAAAACAGATCCTCAGGAAGTAAGGCCTGTTATCATTTTCTTTCAGTGCAAAGCATGTGTTCTATATAGCGATAAAGAATTCAAGAGATCCCCATTACAGTTTTTCCAATGTAAATTAACTTTTCTCTTGTAATGTTTCTCTGAATATGTGCAGCTTTGAGTTTTCAAACACTGAATTTCACTACAGATTACAGAACCTCCTTTAACCAGAAATATCTTCCTTCCACAGGTATTCACAGATCACAGTCAAATCATCTCTATCTTCTCTCACATGAAATAAATGGGCTTAGCTTGTTAGTCTCATTAAAAAGCAAGCTTTCAAGGCCTTGAAACGCAGTGCACCTTATCCTCCAAATACAAGTTGGAGAACAGAAATGACTTCTCTCGGCAAGCTACATCACAAACTTTTTATAGACTCCATCACAGGACGAACATCACGTTTCATTTACCTCTTTCTCAATGCTGCTAACATTCAACGTGTTTATACCAGAGGCATAATAATCAGCCAGTGGGGTTAAACGCCACTGTGAGCAGAGATGATTTGCAGGAAGGTTCTCATGTACGAACCCTCAGAAACCCTGCTTTAGTCCCAAGAGGCCGCAGCACGTTCTCCTTGCAGTATTTCACTGTGATCCTTCACTCATTAATGCAGTGGAAAGCAGCTCTGGAAAATATTTAGGGTTTATTTTTCATTTAGAAATGAATATAATAGCTACTCCCATTAAAATGCTAGGGGAAAGGAAACACTAATTACTACCACAGAAAATACTAAAGATATATCCTCTAGAAATATCTAAATGATAGATTATATATATACATCTTACATAGAGCATATATACTTATGTTTATACATATTATGTAATTCAGAAAAGATTATATTATTTTTGAAAAAAAAATCAATATTTCTTATTTCCTAAATTCCTATTAATACTTAAATCTTATATAAAAATCCAAACAGGGTAACTTTGCAAGATCAATGTTTGTTATAAAAGCAAAGCTGGTAGGCAGAGGCAGTGAAATGTGATAAGATCCTTGGGAGAATATCTAGCACAATAATAAATGAAAATAGTTTTATCATTTGGTATACATATTAGAAATATTTCTCTGCAGATGATAAGTGTGACTAGAATAGCATCCATTTAAAAGGAATTACATTACTGGTTCATCTGTGATGGCTATTGTGAGACTGATATTAGAATAGCGCTATCTGCAATTTACCTTTTTTTAACTAATAGCTCTTTGTTTTCTACATGAATCCTTTTAAAATCTCTCATATGCTTTTAAGATATCACTTACCATTTAATCACTTCCCACTTATTCCTCACTCTCCACGCTCTTCAAGCCTTAGATACATTATGATTTTTTTTGCGTATATATATTTGAGCATGTGCACAGCCTCGGTTTCTTACTGGATCTGTCTGCCTTGACAGATATATAATATTGGACTGTACTATTCACACAGTGGATTATCAGAAAAGCCAGGCTATTTGTAGGACCTCTTTTCATCTGTTATGTCCCATACCAAAGGCAGCCACAGACCTGCTGAGACTTATAAAGTGGGCAAATCCGTCTTTGGCCACCCTTGTTGAACTACCAGCTCAGGGCTGACCTAAAAATAAAGACCCTTGTATTTCAAACCATGCCAGAGCAGTATCTAACCAACCTGGAGTAGGAGGATATACTCCAAAGAGAGCTGTGGGTCACTGCTTAAAAGGCCCACCGACATTTTGCCATTTTAGATCATTTTCTGTGTGCACTTTGTTAAATGCTGTGCTAAACTGGCTTCTTAAAAGCTATGACTGCTGTAAACCTTTCAATTGTATTGAAAAGAAGAAATAGCCTTCTTTTGCAACACTACTATTATTGCTAATATAAAACAGATGGAACTATTAGCCACTTTGCAAAGATATATTATTCACACAAGGATAGAAAATAATTTTGAACGTGCAAGAAAGCAAGCTGGTTTACTGAGTTTCTGGAATAAGGATTCTGTTTTGGGGTATAATAAATGCCTTTCGATGAGCATGAAAAGTTCCATTAAATTTGAGGAGCAGAACTTTTAAAACCAGTGCTTCTCTGAGGCAGAAGGCAACCTCTGCAAAGAGACAGCAGGCTGGCTGTGAAGGGACCGGGTCAACGCAGCACTACAGAGCTCATTTGTGCCTATCGCTGCAATCAGAATTACACCTGATACTCTTTCATAACAGAGTTCAGGAAATCACAAATATTCAAATGGCTTCAATTCCTGTTTTCCACCCTCTGCCTCTCAAGATACGCTCTCTCAAGTAAAAAATAGACCTTTTTCCAAAGTGCTAACAAAATTCCAATCCCAACAGCCAAGCCTTTGCCCACATTCTGCATCGTTCCTGCATATTTTTGTAAGTCAGGTGGGAATGAGCTATGGACAAAAGAGGCATTTCAAATAACTCCTCCCAGTAATCATTAAATTGCACTGCTTGACAAGAAAGAGCTGTGAGAGAAAACAACCCTGCCTTACACACCTTTAAAATCTAAATTCAGGAAACCTTGGGAAAAAAAAAAGTAAAAAAACCTATGATATAGCAAACTTTTTTTTTTCTTTTTGGCAGACCTCGTTATGCAGTGTTCTAGACAATTACTGGAATATCTAATGACTTTCACTGTGCAGGTTTAGGTATAAACGACTTCATGGCATATAAATGCTGCATATCATGTGACATCCACATTGTATATTCAAATCTACCTGAGCAATTCACTACAACTCTAAGAGAAGTATATATAAGAGAAGCAAAATCATTACCTGCAGTGTCATTATTGCTAGGAAAGCTGGACACCATTTTGCAATATGGAAAGGTGGGAGCAGTTACATACATGCACCAAATGTACAAACACACACAGAAATAAAAGCACTGTTGCACACATTTTATTCAGGACAGAGCACACAGAAAAAGCAATATTTGAGCTTTTTGGTGTTTTCAAGTTATTCACACTTTTTAAATTTTTATGCACCAGCCGCCCCAGTGCTGTTGCTTCACAGTTCTCCTTGGTATAAATTGGTGAGCGAATACAGAGTGGCCATCTGCTAGCTTCTGCAGTGCTGATCTTCGTTAGTACACTAATCACAGGCAGTCTTCCTTGCTAGGGCTCAAAGAGGCGTTATCGAATATTTATTGTTCCTTGTTCCCAACCTTCCTGCCCTTGGTCCCTTCTCTTCCTTATGACTTTCCTTGCAATCAGATGCTTCCTGCAGCCTGTTTGTTACCAGGCCTTGCAAGCCATTCCTCTTTACTGAGAGGTAACCAGAGATATTAATGGTAATACCAACGAGTTGTATGCAAGCTCTCAGAGGCCTTTGATATTAAAATAGGAAAGGAGGACACATGTTCCCCCTTCAATTTCAAGAAATGTGGAAGGCAAATATTACTTGCAAACTCAGAGAGAAGAAGAAATCTACAGCCAAGTCCAGTCAGCAGTGAATCTACATATTTGAACATTTGCAGAGCAAAGTAAATAATACTGAATGTATTTAAAGGCACATGGTACACGGGGCACAAGAGTTTACTTCCAGGGTAATCTTGCCAAGGGGCAACTTGGGAAAAGCCTTCTGACCAAATGCCACTCCACGTGCTCATAGTACCAACATGTAAGAGCAATCATTAACATGGAATTTTGGACATTAGTGGAAGAAAACATTCTAAATGCTATTGCATATACCAGCATATGTATAAGAACTGCAGAGGGAAAACAGGATCCATTCTTAACGTCTGTCGAGAGACCATAAGGCCACAGACTGTGCAAAGAAGAAATACCACTGGGAAAAGAAAGAAAAAAAGGCAGAATTTCCATAAGATTTTCTAGAGCATTTTCTAGAGCATTTTGAAATTATTTTGGATTATACAAGGTAAAAGTGGCTTCACGTATGAGTAGCTAAACAGATCTTTTTTTTAAAAAATGCTTGTCTGAGTAGCTCAGAATAAAGCACAGGCGCAGGGAGAAGTTAAAGTTGTTGGTCCTTTTTAAGATTACCAGTGACACTAAAACTAATTGCCTGTGCCTCAGCCATTTTAAGATGCTTCCTCTATCAGGAAAATGAAAATATCCAGCCATTTATCTCATCTGCAGTGTAAATGCCCTATGTAAATTAAAATATTGATCCTTATTTATGGTTGGCTCAGCATTCCTCATTCCACCTAGAATTTCACATAGAAGTAGAAGTTGCCCTATAAGTAAGATACCTGCAGTCTGCAAACACAGTAAGATGGTTATAAAGTTGACGTTTTATTCCTTTCTGTGCATTTCAAAGATTTAAACTTGAGTTTCAGATTTGAAGACTATGTACTTTGGAGCTTTTTAATACCATTTTCTATGTTTGAAGTTCAGAATGGAAAGGAATTAGGAAAGTGGGATACCAGACTGTTCAGTATCTCTACTACCAAATTCATGATAGATAAGCTTTTTTGTTGTTTTGTTTTCTGCTTTTTTTTTTAAATTAATCTCACATAAAAGAACAGGTAGCTCTGAAGCTGTCATATTTGAGGCCACAAGATGACCTCTATCATGACTCAAAGAAAACCTGGGTAAACTTTGGATAAAAATATTTAAATCAAATGTGTTAGGAAAGTTCACTGTAGCTGCAGTTTTGACTAACCACAGAACACACTGGTAAAAAGAGTACATGCTGCAATAAAGCTTTAAAAAACAAAACAAAAAACAACCCTATGCTAGGAAGAAGTAAAATATCCATCTGGAAAATGCTCCTCTCTGAGCTACCGCTGACATATACATGACATTAAGAGATCTGAGAACTGACTGGTTCTGAACAAGACTTTGGCAGGTGTCCTCTTTGCTCAGATAGAAGATCAAGGATAAATATAAATGCTGGCTCCAGATAGAAGGGTTGAAGTCCTAGCCTCCCAAGAGCTTGGAGATCCTAAGACTAATGCATAGAAAGAGTAAATATCTGATGTATAGACATAGCAACCCATGACGATTGGACATCCAAAATCTCAAGTTAGACGGTTCCTCTAAAAATCACCGTCTGCATTGCTTGCAGCAAGCAGAAGTCTGCCCTCAAACTCGAGAAGAAATTATCCTTGGGCAGGAGAAACAATTGTCACATTTTCTGAGAAAGAAAAAGAGGGACAAAATTAGAAGTCTCATGTGGGTAAACTTGCTTCATTACAGAGAAAATTCAATGTCAGTTCATGTTACAAGTGCATCAGAAGTGAGCTGATGAAAACTGTCTTCACCTAATCATTCACCTCATGCTAGATTTTCTGCAGTCCTCATCTTCAGTGGGAAGTATTATGCAGAAACACCATCCATGTAAGAAAACGAGGAGAGCGCAGTGATTCATAGCATCCAGCAGCACACAATTTATTTTGCCATTGCTTAGCTGATGTTCTGATCTTTCAGACTGCTTAGAAAGGTGACTAACTAATTACCACTCGCCTTCTCAAAACAATGTTGTTCAAGAATTTGAAGCCTGGCCATATTCTTAAAAATGACTTAAGTCTCTAAAGTAACAACATAAAACCGTAATTCATTACTCTGACAGATCTTAATTTTGTGCTAACTAGTATTCAGGCAACTCAACTACATTTATTCAGAAAGATTTAAAAGAAGGTAGAGAGGATGATTCATAAAGGATTTGCTTCGCTTTTCTAATTGAAAATTTCAATGCAGTTAATACTTTTCACGTCTCCTTGTCCACTCTAATCTTATTTATTGTGCCTCTGACACCTTCCATTATCCTTGCCCTGACTCGTTGTTTTAGATGGAACAGTTCTACCGCTCTAACTGAAAATGATATTATTTCTGTGGTATCAGTGGCAACTTCCTATGTCTTTATATACACAAATTAAAGCGTGGATTATCATTAATTATGCACTACATTTTTTCCTGGCAACAGTCTGAAAGTGACAAAACATTTGCTTTTGTCATAGTTCTATTAAGTGAACCCAAATTGAGCTGCTGAAATATATGACACTTTACGGTGTTTTTAATTTGTATTCCAGGGTCAGGATCATGACAGTGATTTTATTTTATTTTGCACTTTATTTTCAGTTATCCTTGTAAGGATGTTAATTAAATTGCTTGAACTAAACCATTTTTATTGTTCTAACAACCTGTATTTATTGCATGTTAAGGAAAAATTTCTTGTTAACATACCTTAATTTTTGTAACAGTTCAATTTAATAACGGAAGAAGGCCCTGCACTAGAAAACTTGACTGCTTTAATCACAGTGATATTGAATCAATTCTTCCTTAAAAAAGAAAATGAGTTTTCTAGCACATTCAAAGGATAGTTAAGGGGAAAAGATAAGTACATGGAGTTTTTGCAGGTGCCTATCAACTGTGGGCATAGAGAATAGCTTTCCATTTTGCAGGAAAAAGCTGGAGGATTTTCCATCCCAAAGAGCAGTTGGAAAAGACTCTCTTGCTCTCTAAAAGCCAGACTAAAACTTAACAAAAAATGCCACATATGAATCTGTAGTATAGTTACTTTAGTTGCTAATATCAAGAATATGATCAAACACAGAATCTAGGAGTGTAGGGCATACTTTACACACACACACATAATATACATGTGCATTATACAGGGATGAAGTTCATCAGTTTTACCGTAAGTCAATATGTGAACACAAAAGACTTGCAAAATGAGATTTGCAAAAACCTAATCACAGAAATGTGATGTTGAGCCTGAATGTATCTCCATATAACAAGCGATATATAGCAGCCATATAAGTTGCGAGTTAAAGCGAAGCAGACCGGCACCATCAGAAGTCTGTGTTTCACCCACGTCTCTCCAGACCTGGTCCAGCACTTGACCATGTGGTGCAAACCTGGGCTCATGTTAGTGGGAACAACTTCAGCATCAGGCAGGTTTGGGGACACAACATGGTGTCACTCAGAGCCTGTGCTGCACCACAGGAGCCAGGCCTTGCGGCACCATCCCCAGCACTCCGGGAAAGGCAGGAAAAACACTGCCCTGCTTGTCCCCGAGGCCGCCTGGAGCAGTGGGCAGGAGTCTGCAGAGTCTGCAGGTCCCCCTGCTCCCGCTACAGGAATATTTTGGGGAGGAGAGATGCAAAAGCATGGGCGTTTTTTAACCTGCTCCTGCGCTCGTTCTTACACTAGCGTGAGCTTTACCAAGAGGTCTTGGGCAAGCTGATGAGTGCTAGGTTAATCAGAGCTTGAATTATTTATACAGATATTATACATTGTGTAGCTGCATTAATACATATATATATTTAATCAGTGCAATTACTGATGTGATTGTATACATATATAATTATGTATAATATATAACTGTATTATTATGTAAGTATTAACACGATTATGCCAACAATAAAAATGCATAAAATATAAATATTAACATAGAGAAGTTTACAAAAATATTGGAAAATTTGCTTTAAAGAATTTCATACTTTTTATTTTTATACATGACAGTATGAAATATAGGCTTATGTATTTTATTTGGGAGAAAAAACCACATACAGACAAGAATTTAAGTATTTTTCTGAGACAATATCTTTAACCGCTTGCTTATGTTGAGCACATGAGTTACTTCCAGCTGACAAAGAGACTGTAAGTCCTTTTTGACCTGTGACTGTCTGATGTCCCCAGTGGTGCTTATGTCTAACCTATAATTAGACAGGCAAGAGGTGTTAATTATGTAGTGCTACATATTAAGAAATGTAGGTACGACTGAAAAACAAGGTTAAATACATAACCCAGGCGCAGAATAATCATTTTTGTGTGTGTTCCATATGGATCAGATACTACATGATATTATCTAAAAAGGAGAGGAGAATAAACATTAAGTCATTTTCATCTTTCCCTCTCCTTTACGCTGTACTTACATCTGTCAGAATGAAAAATATGTAATATACTTTCAATTTGATACTCAAAAGTCAATGACTGTCCCTGAATCATCTGACCTCTCACCTTAGAGCCTTACTTCTGCCTGCCGACGAAATGAATGAAAACATTTCCAGCTGGTAGGCCCTGTGCAGCCGCTAATAACCTCAGTGCTGCCTACAGTACGAGGAGCTGTCCAATGTCTACAAGTGTGCTTAACAAATTCTTTACCCTCTGTGTACTCCCTAGTATCTTAATTTCATATTTTCTATTGGTACTTTCAAGTTATTCTGTCATTTTAACTTTCAGCACTTGAGGGCTTGAAATAGAATAATACGTATTTAAAAGTGCATAAGGGTTTCACAAAATGAGCAGATGATAGTCAATGGTCTTTGGCACTGAGCACTCCTTTTTCCACTGAGCTACAAAATTCTTCCTACATTCTGCTTTTTATAGAAATGTAATGCATTTTCCCTCCTTTTTTTTTTTCCTCCCACAGCAATAGTAATTTTACTTTGATCTCATAGCAGCCAAACTATTAAATATAAGCATGCTCATAAGCAAGGTACAAGGCGAGCAGAGCCTATGATTTCTAGTAGAAGGTCATAACCTAGATTTTTTTTTAAATAACTATTACAATGAGGAACAGAGTATAGCCACAAAAGGAATAGTTATAATTTATGCCTGACTTACTTCAGCAGAATATAGTTTATTTATAAACTGCTTATGGCAAACTCTGTATGCCCCTGTTCTATGCATGTGCTGAACTGTCTTCTGGTAAATTATTTAAATTACACCTAGCAGTAATTCCTGAGGACTTTCATACTTCATTTTCTCTATTAATGTAACAGGGAAAAGCTGCTTTGCAAGGATTGCTCTAAATTCCCAGAGTGTGAGTTCCAAACTCTGTATGTGTTGCATTATGCCTGTCAAAAAACTTGTCTTCTCCTGAAATTTATTACTGAAGTCTCTCCACTAGAACTACTCATTGAAGCCTTACGGAAAGCTCATACATGATTTAAGAAGCTAACAGCACTGAAAGAAATAGGTCAGGTAAAAAAACCCTGAATTTAAGCTACCTTCACTTATTACTTATGCAAGATTATGCATAATTTAGCACACTGCTGAATATGCAAGGATAGAATAATTGTTTACCAAAATATTTACTCAGTGTTCATACCTGTGTTTTAGTGAGATAAGGTGATTTCTCAGCCCTTGCTAATCACTTTAGAATTAGAAAAGGATTAAATAAGTTTTTGATTATGCTGATAACTGCATGACATTATATGTAAACAAAACTCATGTTTAACAACCTTTTTCACAGAGGATACCTGGAACACCACACACATCAGGTTGCTGAGAATCGGAAGTTTAACCTCTTTAAGAGGACTTCTTCTCTAACCTCTTTAAGAGGATTTCTTCTCTTTGGTATTCTGTGCCTAACCCTTCCAAACACTAGTGAGATAGGACATAACAGCCTATCACTGGCACCAAAAACGCAAGAGCTTTCCCAATTAAAAAAAAAAAAGTGAGAGAAGAATAAGGGGTAGAAGGGTCCAGTAAGAGTTTACCTGTAATGTATCAAGTGTTAAAGGAGTCCTTGAAAAAGAAGCTGGCTTTAAAAAAAAAAAAAAAAAAAAACAAAAAAAAAACAAAAAACAAACACCCCCGCCAAAAAACCAAAAAAACCCCTACTTTAGCTTTATGCTGGAGAAAAATGTATATTATTCAAAAATAATGTACAGTATGTGAACATGGATAATCATGACAAAAGTGATAGCTTATTAAAGTGTCTACAGACCTTCTCTTCGTGTGAAAGTGAGATTAGAAAGGTAGACACATAAGTTAAAATAATTATTTTATGGATAACGTACGTCATGAATCTGATAGCTTTGTAGTTTGAAAGTTGAGGAAACATTTTATTAATCCAGTTCCCACATGCAATCCTACATGATTACATTTCTACCACCTCACGTTATTATACATGCCATTTTTGAATTAAATCACGGATATGATTCTCTCATCTACCCAACTCGTGACACCTGGAGCACAGCTACATAAACTGACATTCATTCTGTGATCAGAAAGCAAAATGGTACAAGGCAGAGCAAATAGTCTGAAAGAACATCAATAAAGAGGATTTCCATTCAGGAAGGATCCCTCTGATATATTTCACACTACCACAGAAAATATAATGCTGCTCATAGAAGAATGAAATAATCAGGCTGACTGTGTATCCTGGATCACTTGTTTCTTCAATATAGATATAACTTTAAGTTACAATTTGTTTGGAAAGCTTAAGGCAAGCAATAGGATTTATCTCTTCAGACGGTAATTTTGTTAAGATAGTTAGGATGCCCAAATAAACACATTTGGTTAAATCTTTAATTTAATTCCACTTATGCTCCAGAAGGACTAATTTGACTTGAAAACAAAAGCAAAAGAGTAGGCCCTTTCTGGATTTAAGCACCTAAAAAATGCCTATGGCAAATAAATATCACAAAAAAAGTCAGCAAATATATTCAACTCATGTCTGAATTAAATTTTTAGGATAACTTTCATTTCTGCTTTACCAATATCAGTATTTAAAGTTAAAATATATGCAGTACCATCCATCCAACCAGGAAAGTTCATTTTTTTCTTTGGTTAGACAGAAGACTGTTTTCATAACAGTGTCTCAAAGATAGACCTGATTAAGGCAAGAAAGGGTGTAAGTTAGAGGCTGAACCAAGTGTGTGTTTTGAGGTTGAAAGCCAGCAAGAGAAGCAGAGCTGCAAAAGAACAAAAACAGTGCTTTGAGCCGTACTAGATATAAATAGCCCAGGTGAGAGGCAAAATACACCTCATTTACTAAGAATTCACCAAGAATTCTCACTTTGCTGAAATGGCTGTGTACTAGCTTAAATGGTGATGGAAACACTGTCTTCACCCTTAACTCAGATGACCGTCAATAAAGAGTAATAATGAAAAAAAATCAAACAATCTTAAATGGAAAATAATTTCAAAGATGATGCTCGGCCATGTTAAAAAAGGAAAATTATATATTTAAGGGGGTCCTGGGAAGACTGGAAGGGAGTTATCTTCCTATCAGCAACAAATGCCAATTTCATTGACATAATCCTCGTCTTCTAAAAACCTCCATGCAAAAACTGGCCATAATCCCATGAACATACCTTTAAGCAGTGCAGCTGAAGTTCTTTCTATATTCCTGGTATGAAATTATGAAACATAAATTAACATTTGGATGTAATCATTATGAAGCCATTTAATGACTGGTAATGTTCTCACTTTAAGAAGCTATTTCTTGCTGCCTATCTCCAAACTGAATTGCTGACAGTCCTACATTCCAGTCTTTGAAAGAGAGAGGAAATCAATTTATTTTAAAATAGCGTGGCCTTAGGGAAAAGAAAACCAAAAACAACCCACAAATGCTGTTGCATAGTATGGATTCACTTGGCTTGAAACTGCGTAAGCACTTTCGCAGCTTGTGTCAGTTCTGGTCTGCTGGGTGAAGAGTGGGAGAACTCGATTCACAGCTGCCTGAGAGAAGACAGTGGTGGCGATTACGTTTCTTAGAGCGACAGACTAGCAAACGGTGCTTCTCCTCGTCTCCCTCCCCTGCCCCAAATCCAAAAGGGAGTTGAAGTGCTTCCTTTGCATATCCCTCGCCTTGTTATCCTTCACCTGGAGTTTCACCCTCAAGGTTAGGACTGTATGAGAGCTGCCTTCCAGATCTGATTTGGGTGCAGGAACACTCTTGCTTTCCTGTTCTAGAGAGCTAGGCAAAATATGATCTAATGAGCTCTGGAGAACCTGAGGAAAAGATCAGCTGCATTTTCACAAGATCACGAGCAAGTTAACAAAGAGATTCTGAACAAGTGTAAAATCAGGACATTATTTCTTATGTCCTTTGTTGTTATAAAACAAATTAATTCCTCATATCTATCTTTGCGGTATCAAGGTGTGTGTGGATGTTCTGATCTTTAAGCAGTAATATAAAGGATCTGAAGCTTGAAAAGGGGGGTTAGAAGATAATAGAAATAAAGCTAACAAGCTGACAGAGTTTGGGGCAGATAGCTAGAGGTCTGTCTTTTGCTCTTCGTTTTGGCAGCATTTCCAAGTCTTGAGGAAGGTTAAAAACATATATATGAGTGTGTATGTGTGTGTGCTCACAAGAACAAGGACAAGAGTCCTTGTTCTGCTTATACTAGCTGACTCCAGACACAGGAAATTTAAAATTATTTGAAATTATGGAAGTTTTATTTATGCAGAGTAATGAACTATATGCTGCACGTCCTTTTAACAGCTAAATGTAATCCTGGTCAAACATAAACACAAAACTCCACCATCAACCTACTGCCATTATAACGTCACTTGATATTCATCAAATCCAAACAATAAGTAGCAAAACCTATAGAATCAAAAGTCAATTATTTATTCTCTTCTGATTGTATAAATGCACTCCTTCATTTATCCCACTTTTTTCTCCAGCAACCACCATGTTTTTCTACTACTTTCATCTGGCAAAAGAGTGGCTGTTTTACCCAGCAACAAGTAGATGGAGTCAGCAACAGAAATAAAATTGAGTCCTGAAATTTATATAAGGTCTTATGTCAAAAATAATTAATTGTCTGGTGTGTCTGGTATTGACTTGATAGTGGAAAGTATTGCAATGATCTTCTCTGTACAATGTTATCATAATATCATATTATCACAACATTATCATAATATTACCATAATCTTCCAGGAGTAATTATTCCACTAAGCAAGACTTTCCAATGAAGACTTAGGCTGCCATATTGCTACTCTTCCCATTGTACAAAAGAAAAAGGTTACCAACACACAAATATATATATATATGTATTTAAGACTGGAACATTTACCGTTGGAAGGCAGTAAATAGTAGACTCTGCTATTGCCCCTTTCCCTAAACAAGAAAGTACTCCCTGAGATTGTAACTTCCACAGGGACGTGGTTATTTTTAAAAGGCCCTTTTCCAGCACTTACTGGGGTGGGAGATAGGGGGAAATGTAATGTTCAAAGCCCACAGCTCATGTGTTGCCCATTTACGGTACAGCTTTGCTTCATTATACTGTAAATCACAATGATCACAACAGTTCCTCCTGATTGGGAGAATTGCTTGCTATGTAAAAGGCACCATAAATCAAAAGAGGGTGATCTCTTGTGTGTAACTTAGCTTTTTTTTTCCTGGATAAAATCATCTAACAAAGGAGGGAAATAAATAATTTGCTTAAAATACTAGTAATTAAACATATTTGCTCCTCAATCCTTAGAGAAGATAGAATATGATCATTATAATGAAGCACTTACTTTTCTCTTTTAAACAATGCTGCCTCCAAAATGGAATTGGCTTATAATATAGAGACATTGCATTGGAATACTCCTGACCCCACGCAGTTAAAGAGATCCGTGTTATCTCCTGCATCATACTGATGCCTGAATTTCCAAGTCAGACTGTCAGAAATGGGCTGCTCAGCTTTCCACAATTAGGTCACAAGTTGAATCCAGATCAAAGGCTATTTAATGACCCGGCTTAAATACAACACAGACTTACTATGCAGTTGAAGTGTGTTGATAGTAAAGGAGAGGATTTTTTTTTTCTTCTTTTTGTCCTCACAATTTTTGCTCCTTATAAGAAAGTCATGCAACCATACTAAATCTGCATCATCCACCTTTTGCTTCCATATTTCCATATTTAGCATATTTACATATTTAAATTACTCCATTATATTGGATTTTTTTATATTTTGTAATGCAAAATATTAGTGGAATTAGTAAACACTTAATTTCTTCTACAAGTCCTTAAGATGGTAATCAGAACTTCCATTATTATCTGCCTCTTAAGGACACCTTATTTACTAGAGTTGGCATCCTTTAACATGCAAAGTCATGTTAGCTCCTGAGATTGTTATGTAACAGCTGATCACAGTGAGTAGCGGTTATTTTGAGGGATTAAGTATACTATATCAAAGATATTAAAAAGATTTTGGTAAAATTTCCTGATATAAATAAATGAGTAAGAATAAAAATAAAACATTGGAAAATATTACGGTACGTATTGCATTTTTAGATAGTTAAAATATTCAAGATTAAAATTATATAGAGATACATAAAATATTTCATATATAGTCATCTAGACTTCCTTTTTCAATTTAGATAATTTCATCTTCTAACATGACATTTTAGTTCAGAAGATTTGCAAATAAGCCAAATAAGGAAGAATTCTGATATTTAAGATAATCCTTAACATTCTGATGCTCCCTACTTGAGTTTTCATCAGTCTATCAACCACGATGCATGAAAATAAAAAGATTTCAACAGGGAGTGTATGAGCATTAAAAAGTGGAAATGAACGTTATCTACTACTGTATATTCCATCAAAAAAGTATATATATGTTATTTCAGTGGAGCTTTACAAGAAAATAAATTAGCTGATCAGCTGATCATTACCTTTATACTTACAACTGATTCTTCAGAAATAATTTTATCTTTTGTTAAGGAGACCTCAATGTACTTCACTTCTCCAAGGTGTCATCATCAGGAGCCTCATTGCATCTCATTTTTCATTCTTGCTTTACTATCTACAGTTTGATAGCTCCTAACATATATTTATGCCAATTATTTTAGGAACTTAACTGAGAAGCTTAAATTAGAAGCTAGTTCCCTTGGCTATCCATCCAGTTGCAATAGTGACTCAACCCATTTAGAATCTGAGTGCTGCTGCTTCTGTATTTGGCATATGGATATTTCATATGTGAGTATAGAGTTTTCTAAAGAATGCAAACAACTTCTACTCCCATAACTAGAGAAAGTGCAAGCATAATGGAAACAAACCTTACTTGAACAGACACGAGCTCTTTTGGGCCAAGATGGCAATTTAACAATTCGATACACAAATAACTCTCCCATTTAGTCTAAGGTGACAGTGCAGGTCCTGGAGCCACAGATTTGGAGGGGGTAAACTTAATAACTTTAGCCTCAGTTACTTTGGGCCTTCCACATTTCCTTCCATTTTACCGAATCTGCCTTCACTCTCACTGATGTCATGGATATAGGCTCCTGTATCCAGGATATTTATTTTACAATGCATAGTCAAGACAATTTTGGTTTACAAAAAAATAAAACCTAGCTATCTAGATGTATTACTTTTAGATACTGTCAATTAAAGCATACATATAGTTTTTTAAATGCATTTGGAATTCAAATCGAGGAAAGAGAATTTAGATCAGTTGAAAAGTAGAATTTTTCAAAGAAAAATTAATGCTTATTCTTCCTGACTCGCTGTTTCAGAAAAAGATGCTAAAGAACAGATGTTCATCCAGAATACATCTGATCTGCTCTCTGAAAAAAACAACCTACTAGGAAAATGTGATTCAAGAACATCATGTATACTGAAAAGTGCACAAGGTTGCCAACCTTCCCATGAAAGGGAATTTCTTGGGAAAGTAAGGAAAGGGTAGCATCATGCTTATGACACACAACTGAGAAGGAGTTGAAATGATCACCCCAACACCCTGAACAAAAATCCCTTCTACTCTCAAGAAATCTTATGCTGAAAACTTTCAGAAGATGCAAAGCAGAGAGCTGGGAGATTTACAGGGCTTCCTTTAGCTGAAAGGGGAAGCATGTAGCACTAGCTAACCCAACAGAGGAGGAAAGATCATATTCAGACATATCAGTATCTACATTTCTTAGCCTCTTGTAGAGTGCTTCTTGCAGGGTGGGAAGTAGAGGAGCTCATTGACGTTCACTCCATCTTCCCAGAAGCCATCCATCATCAAGAGGCCAAGGACCACCTTGTTCTATACCGAAACACAAAATACTGACAACCTAACTTCTGCAGTTTTACTTCCGACCTTGGAGTCTGTACTGGAATAAATGTAGGCCAGCACTCAGAAACAGAGGACTGATTAGACATGCATACACCAAGGAGAGTCACACAGCCAAAAATATTTGAGGATTGAAGAAACAAGTCGTCAAATCAGTTCCAAGATTCTAGCAGTGCGTAAGACATAAAACAGGAGTTTTCTTGTTTTGTTTTATTTTTGCATATAGATAGGCTGCATATAATACACAGGCATTTCTGACTCAAGGTTCAAGGTTTTCTTAACTACAATAGGATAACGACCTTGACTCAAAGAAAAAATTTTTCTAGTGATCTTATTCAAGAAAACAGAGAGTAAAGTTATAAAATGACCAGTCTAATTTTTGACGTTCATGCAGTAACTGAGATCCATATTTGGGTTGTTGCCTTTGGTCCAAATAGAAAGTAAAAACAAAGAAAAAAAAAAAAAAAAAGGAAGAAGAAGAGAAATAGCCAATTTTGCATGAGCTATGATTAAGACTGTAGTCAGATTTACATTGCTTTGGCCTATCCTATACAGAAAATATGACCCAATACAGTTCTCTGGCCTGGTAGCTAGAAACCAGGCAGGATACCTGGCTGAGAGAGCTGGGCCTGTTCAGCCTGCAGAAGAGAAGGCTGAGAGGAGACCTCATCAGTGTCTGTATCTCAAGGGAAGGAGTGAGGAGGTTGGGGCCGGCCTCTTTTTAGTGGTGGCCAGCGATAGGGCTAGAGGAAATCATAGAATCATAGAATGTTTAAGGTTAAGAGACCTCCAGAGGTCATCTAGTCCAACCCCCCTGCACATGTAGGGTCATCTAGAGCATGTGGCACAGGGTGGTGTCCAAGCAGGTTTTGAAGATCTCCAGAGAAAGAAACTCCACCACCTCTATGAGAAACCTGGTCCAGGGCTCTGTCACCCTCACTGTTAATAAATTCTTTCTCAAGTTCCTGTGGAACTTTTGATGTCTCAATTTGTGGCCGTTTCCTCTAGTCCTATTGATGGTCACCACCGAGAACAGGTCAGCCCCATCCTCCTCGCTCCGTCCCTTGAGGTACTTATACACACTGATCAGGTTCCCCTCAGCCTTCTCTTCTCCAGGCTGAAGAGGCCCAGCTCCCTCAGCCTTTCTTCACAGGACAGATACTCCAGGACCTTAATCATCCTTGTAACCCTGCACTGGACTCTCTCTAGCAGCTCCACATCCCTCCTGCACTGGGGAGCCCAGAACTGCACACAGTACTCGAGGTGCGGCCTCACCAGGGCTGAGTAGAGGGGCAGAATCGACCTCCCTCGACCTGCTGGAGATGCTCTTCTTAATGCACCCCAGGATCCCATTGGCCTTCTTGGCCACGAGGGCACACTGCTGCCTCATGGTCAACTTGTCATCCACCATGACGCCCAGGTCCCTCTCTGCAGAGCTGCGCCTCAGAAGGTCGGTCCCCAGCCTGTGCTGGTGTCTGGAGTTATTCCTGGCCAACTGCAGGACCCTACACTTGCCCTTGTTGAACTTCATGAGGTTTCTCACTGCCCAGTTGTCCAGTCTGTCCAGGTTCCTCTGGATGGCGGCACAGCCCTCAGTGGCCACAAATGGCCACAAATTAAGGCATCAAAAGTTCCACAAGAACTTAAGGAAAAATTTCTTAACAGTGAGGATGACAGAGCCTTGGAACAGGCTGCCCAGAGAGGTTGTGGAGTCTTCTTCTCTGGAGATCTTCAAAACCCGCCTGGATGCCACCCTGTGCCACATGCTCTAGGGGTCCCTACTGGAGCACGGAGGTTGGACTAGATGACCTCTAGAGGTTCCTTCCAACCTTAGTGATTCTGTGATTCCATGATATCATTAGCTGTCTCAAATGTCTTTTAATGCCTACCTTCAGCCAACTGGACTGAACCTTAAATGCCTATCTCTGAGATAAGTGGGTTTATATTGCTATCCTCATTATTCACATGGTATTTCTGCAATGAACTGGTTGCATACAGTTATGTAGACAGAATTAGCACTACATACTGAAATATTCAGTGAAGAGCTGCCCAGTTACACCGGATGGTTGCTACAGTAATATTTTTCACCAGCATTTGTGGACACATATGAAATATGTCCTCTGTTTAAACAGATGCAAGTGATTGCAATTTAATGCTACTCAAGTATAACTAATTAAATAGTTTAATTAGCTAATAAGGCTTATATTGAAATGAGCAGTGCTTAATGAAAGGGACAGAAATGCTGAATACTGGATTTACGTTGCATTACATAGACAAAGCTAGAAAAGAAGTTTCAATTTCCTAGTAAAGTAGTTACAGAAACAAAAGGTTTTCTACTTTGTATTTCCTATAACCATATTTACTTTTTTGGTTACTCTGTGGATGTGATGACTATATGCACAAAGAATGCATAAGAACAGGTTAGTTTGGCTGTAGCATGGATACATTGCTGATACCATGTTTGAAATGAGAGAATCAGAAATTTTGCTCTTTTCCCTTAAGGTAAACATGCATATAGCTTTCCTGAGATAACTATTCCAATAGGATGAATCAGATAAATAAGTGAGAATTCCTGCTTCCTCAGCTTTTAGACTTATGAAAGTTATTATGAGCATAAGCACCATGCATTTTCCCCATGCGCTCAACTGCAAGACTCTCATCTCTACCTGATGAGGATGTACCTTCACTTTGGTAGTTCTGTCTTCCTCCTGTTCTCCTAAACGTGGAAATTTTAAGAAAATGATAAACCCTCTGTCTGCTTTAAGCAATAAGAGAACTCCCATGGATTTCAGTGAAAAGTAGTGTTTGGATCTAAATACTGAGATATTTTGTCCTTCCCTCTTTGTCAAAGAGTTTATGAATGTATGCAACACACTAAATCAGTGTTCTCCATTTCATTTTCCATAATGTCTAAAGAAGGTTTACTGCTGCACATAGTTAACATGAGAAGTTGTTGAAAAATTATATTAAGATACAAAATAAGGTACTAAATAGGTTCCTGACTGGAAGATACTTCTTCTTTAAAAGAAAAAGGGTAACTTTGTCCATGCTTTCTACAGGTAAAAGCTGTAAAACACAAGTCTATGACTCCCCAGATGGACAGCGTATTCTCAAACAGAAGGTTCAGTATCAGGCATATAAAAACCACTGTGCCAGACTGCTACAGATAGAGGAAATCTGCTCTCACTTGATCCACTGTGTTATGTCCTGCCTGAGCATGTGGAGAGAGCAAATGCCTTTAGTGTCCTAAGAACAATCCTGGAACTCTTCTTTATCACATGTGTGGACTGGAGAGCAGGTATGAGTTTATACCATAACAAGGATGTCCTGATTCCAGCTCTTCTTTGAAAACTGAATAAAATAAAATTTGAGATGGTATTTTTCACTTTTATTATTATTATTTTTATTGCAATCAATGGCCGGGTTGTCACTCCAGGGACACTGAAATAATTAATCTGAACACTATGTTAATTCACACAATTTGAGGGATGTATTTGTCACTCTTTCACTGTGTAAATGAGATCTATGAAAACATACATAATTAACAATATAAATATTTTTTAAATATTGGCTAATCAGAAAGATTTGTGTCAGAAATTCAATTCACAGCTTACAATTAATATCCTGTTTACCAATTCATGCTAAAATAAACACTAATTACAGCACATGTTTGCTTCTTAAATGCTCTGGTTTAGGTTGTTAGGAGATGCTTTGTGTAACCCGATTGTTTTTTATTTTCCAAATCAATTGCATGACTGCTTGGTCCCATAGAGAAGGCAAAGCTGTGCCACACATGGTGGCTAAACAGCATATGAATTAAACTCCATATAAGCAAATTTCTTTGTAAGTAATTTATATTGTATGGTAAACTTGTATCCAACTAGAACAGCAAATTAAAACATTAATCACATCTGTAAAATTTAAGGCCCTGTGCATACAGAAAAAAATATTAGGGAAATACATTTTCCTGTATTGCTGAAATAAATATTCCACATATGGAAGCCAGTCTAATCCTTCTCATTATAGTGTGGATGAAGATGAACATTAAGCCCATATAACATTTCTTTCAGAATTAGTCGATAGCTCATTTTAGTAGGGAGCGCACATTTCCAAACCTGAAATGCCCACATGCAATCAGATTTGCAGTATCTTTCCCTTTGCTGCTAAAGCTTTTCATCACTGTTAGGTAACCGCTGTGATTATTCCGTATCACATACTGATGAGAAGGCAGAACAAGCTCTCTCCCCAGCACTGAGCAGGTTGTAAGCTGTGGCAAACTAACTTGCTCTGAAATTATCAAGTGTTCCAGCACTCCTTAGCATTACTAACATAGGCAGCGTGCCAGCCCCCTCTCCAACATCCAAATCATCTTCCCCTCTTAACCACATTTTTATCCATCTGCTTCACAGAGCAGCCCACATGCTTTCACTTACTCCAGTATTTGAGTACAATGCGAGTTTACTTTAGCTCTAAGCCTTGCTGCACTGTTTTATGAAATGCAGTGCTCTCGGTGGATGATTACCTAACCATCTCTGCAGCACAGAATTTAAGGCACCAATACAACACCGGGTTTATCGCTTCAGGCAGTAGTATATTACCCACCTAATCCATGACCGAAACCAGCCCGAACCCTTCTCCCTCTCTCAAAATGAGGATCCAAACTAATAAAAACAGAAAAGCCACTTGGGTTGCTTGGTAGGCATTTGTTCCATGTATGTGGGAAATGCAGAGCACACCTGGATGTACCAATGAAGGAGCAAGCAACCTACAGCTCCCCCAGGCTTTCTCAGCTGCCCTCTCCACTCTGAATTTAAGGAGGCAGATCCCAGGCTGGGTGGGAGGAGAGGACTGTTAGGTTTAAGGTACTGGTGATTGACTTTTGAAGGGGAGTACATACTCATTGGAGTAGCAGAGAATTGTTCAGTGAGCTTGTATTTATTTAAGGGGCAATAAGAAGCTACTGCAACAGCTGTATTATGAGGTTCCCTGCAGGCTGATCTACCCCGTGTTTTCCTCATGAAAAATCATATTTATTTGCCTTTATATAGAAGGTTGACTTCTAACCTTCTGTATGTTTAATAGTTCACTAGGCTTGGTAATGCTTTCACTCAGGAGTCATTTTTGTTCTGAGGAACTTTGAGCTTCATTATAGTATGCAATGCTCAGGGCAGAGAGTCAAGAAAAATCAAGGAAAAGCTATAACTAGCTGGCCATTGCTTGCCTCATCCTGAGAGGTAGGAAAGTACATTCCTTAAACAATATTTTTCATGCCAATGCTAATTAACGTATTATTGGATGTGACATTTAAGCAAATATATTTCTGTGGCTTCTTTTACCACATTAATAAGTATGAGAATTCTCTCTTAAACAAATTAAACCAAGTTGTCCAAAATGCTGAGTGGCTGGTAGTTTAGGAGAGGTCAGCAGAGAGAAGATACTTTCTCTCCAGTGTCAGAATGATCTCTCTTTGTGGGTTTATTTACACACTTGTGCTCATACATATAGATTGGCATGCATGATTTTAAGCTAGAGTTGCCCACAGTCTCACAACAACATGAAGGACTGTTTAGAAGTTGCTATGTTTTTTCACAGGACTATTTATAAAATAACATCTAGGGCAGGATGTATTTTTAAAGTAGTATCAGGAGGGAGATGAGAAGGGGAGCTAGAGAGACTGTTAAAATCATGCTAAATTCATAATTTAAGAGAAAATATGCCTAAAGGCTATAGAAAATAAAAACCGAGATATTTCTTCTCACCTTTAGTAGCCTAATGACCTCTGAGAATGTTCCACCAAGCATATAACGGTTGAGATTTTTTTTTCTTTTTTGGAAATTAAGGTAAAGGGTCTCTATGAAACTGGGTCTGACCACAGAAACATAGATGTGAAATGGCCAAGGTCATCAAGTACAAAATGGGTGAACATGGAGAATTCTGAAACATCTACGTCACACCATAAAGACCATAAATAATAACTTTAAGAAACTTCAGAACCAGTCCAGCTGAGGCTAGCCTGTTCTGCTTGTCCTCAACAGTGTTGCTGTTAATGGCTTCATGGCATGCGTTCATGGCCCTGAGTGAAGGACCCAATGCCTGAATGTCATTTTTTTTCTGACAGTGGCTTCAGGTATGATCTGAGGCACTACGCGTTTCTGCCTGAGGAACCTTTCCTTTCTGAACTGCTGCACCAGCAAGATTCAGCTGCTGCCAGTAATTCCTACTCAAACACAAAAAAGACTTCAGGAGACTACTCATATGGAAGAGTTACACATTTTGCAAGACTCTGAAGGATCAGGACTGCATTTACTGTTTTGCTATGTTGTATCACATAAATACTAACTATATATTCCATTTGAGAACTAAGTTTAATAAGGACGCATGAAATTAATTTGCTTGCCTCCGTTTACATCATGCATACTTATCCAAACACCTGTACACTTCGCCAGTAATGTGTGCACAGTAACACGCACCCAGCCAGGAGGGCTGTTGCTTCTTTAAATCCAGCAATAGTCAGTGGAACAAACAGCTATGGGAAGGTAAACTTCAACAATTTCATTTTTCATCTGATCAGCTAACCAGTCTTTCCAGTATTTTCCCAACCTTGTACTTCTCTGTCAGTACAGTATCAATTTTACTACCTATTCTACTCACAGTGACGTAGGAATATTCGAAATCAATTACGCCGCCTCCAGAGCAGATTGAGGCCATGATTCAGAAGGGCACATGGGACTTAGTGGTATGGGGCCTTTGCATAGTATAATCTGAGGAACAGGGGCAAACAACTTTTGACTTGTTTTTATGTTCCATGTCCAAAACCTCTGATTGTCAGGATGAACCTTCACCTGCCACCAGCAGGGGCCTGCTGTTTCAACACGAAAAACATGAATATATTTCAACTGATACTTGCAAACTGAGTGGTAAATACTTATCTGTGTTGGTCTTGTGAACACTCTGTTCAGTTTTACTGTTAAAGCAATTCCATTAGCAATGTGCTCACACCGGTGTATTAAATCCCTATACTTGGGGTTTGTATACTTGTAAACTTGTACCCATACAAAGAGGTACTTCCACACACCCCAAAGAAAACCCCAAAACCTACTCTACCATTTTTGCAAGTATGGTAGTCCATCTCTTCAGTGGATTTCCATGTCTAAATGTACGCTAGGAACTTGGATTAGAATGCACAAATATACATGCATCTATATACACATACATATATATAGGCTTGCCTCATTTTTGTTTCTTTTTAAAAGAAGAGCAGTGACAGTGCAGAGTTAAGAAAAAATAACACTTTTGTGAAAACCTTGCTCATCTGGATAGTCCAGAATATTTGGTGCTGTTCCTGACGTGTCTTCTAACCAGTCACTTTCTACGATCCATGTAACAACACGAAACCAAACCTCTTCTCTTTATAACCGGCAAGACATATCTTGCTTTGCTGGCTTTGTCATGATACCCTCCTGAAAAAAAAAAAAAAAGAAATACTGAGATTTCAGAAAATGTTGCCACACTCTCAGAGCTGAACTCTTTATTATGATATATACTTATTAATTGCAGGGGTTAAAAAATCAGTAAGTTCAGTAAACGCGAATTCCTATGGCAAAATAATCTTATTCATAAACTGGATACACAACTTTTGAAACAGTGGAGATGCAATAGGCATGAATACTATCTTATTTAAATGTCTGTATTAAGCACAACCACTCTCTGCTAAAAATGGGGAAAAAACAAACAAGTCATATTCATCAAAGTAATTGTGTAGGTACTTTCAGTACCAAAATGCCTAGAATGAAAGATTGAACTGCTAACGGCGGCAGTGACAGCCATGAATCATGGTAGGCTACTTCGGGGCCTTTACCACCATAAAACAAAAGATGTAGATGAAAAATGCTGCAATTAAGTGATTTGATTTCTGCCCCCTTTTTCCTACTGCATTCGTGCATGGCTGCACAGCAAAGATTGATGGGAAAAATTACTCTACGTGATCTCTGACAGAGCCTTGGAACAATTCTATAAGGAGGAAACATACAAATCAAACCAGCTTTCTTGTATTCAAACAAAATAATACATATAAAGCAAATACTTTAGCCTATATCCAAAGCACCGACATTTGCATGTGCACATAAATTTTTGAGAAATGCTCTGCTATCAAAACCAAACTCATGGATTTTCCAGCTAGTTGGGTAATACTGATATTTGTTTAAATAAATATTCAATCAGTACTACTGAGTGGCATCCTAAATATGTTTGTGCAGTGAGAAGAACAAATTGCAGATACAAATTTACGGAGGTGAAATGTTCTTATCTTTTATATCAATATGTTATTAATAAAATACTCACAAAATAGGATAATAACAAAATCTTCCTGCGTATTAGACTCCACTATCATTACCATCATTTAAATGGACATTTTCAATGGGTATTTATAAGTCAGTTCAGAGCACGCATATAGAGGATTTATATCTTGGTACTTGTGTAGAGGGAAAACATTATAATATGGCTGACATAGTTTAAAATATGCTAAATGTGCAAAAGGCATTGGATAAAATAAACAAGCAATGTTAATGCAAATGGGAGGTGACTGGTTCTCCCGTAGCTGGCTCTACTGATATTATGTGAGATTTATTTCCTGATGAGAGAGTAAAGACCACACAGATTCAGCCCACTGTAAAAAATGTGCTGTTGATTTTGCTCGAATATACACAATGGAATCAACTCACCGAAGGAAAAAAAAATGAGTGGAGATTTGACTCCATTATGCATAGCAAAGCAGAGCCTGAACAGACATACTAGGGCATTGGCAATTAGAGTAAGGTCTTTCTGCCAAAGACCTAACGTTGCATTATGCTTAAAGAGAAATCCTGCTGCAGTCCCTTTTCCGACGTCAGACAATATTTTTCATTTTGATATGTATTTTTTTTCAGTGTATTGAACATTTCTTCTTTCCCAGATTCTGTTTATACACACTGCATAAGATCATATATTTTGTTTCTGCACGTAGCTGACTTATTCAACTTTAGATTTTTTTTTCCCTATTCTGATAAGCAGGTGCAAGCCTCATGAGGTAGAGACTTTATATACATAAGCCTCTCCACCCTCAGCAGCTTTCTGCCTGATTTATGGGGCCTACAAACCATCCTCCACGACTACAGAAGCAACTTTTTCATTTTCAAAGTTAATCCAGTTCTAGGATGAATTAACTGCTGCATAACATCCTGACAGCTAGACTATGTTTTTATCCAGCTAGCTAGCATTGCCTATAACTTCTTTTCCTGTAAAATAAACATTAAGAGCTCTGGCCTCCTGATTACTTACTATTGATCACTTTTATAACCTAGGACACCTTATCTGCTTTCAGCATTTTACAGTATCATTAACTGTAAAAGAAGAGCAAGTTTATTCTGCCATCCTACTTTTGTAGAGGGACTTGGCAGAGAAAAGGAAAGGGGAAGGGAAAAGGAAAGAGGAAAGGGAAAGGCAGAGGGAAAAAAAAGAGAAAGAACAACCAGATGGCTGTTTTGTGGTCATTTGCCAGTTGGAATAGTTTGTCAGGTCCACCGTGGCAATAATGGAAGTGAAAACAGCTTTTGGAGACAGCAGAAAGCACAGGACTCTAGGAAGATTTTGAAGAAGAAGGTGGGCACATCTAGAGGAAGGGGCTGTGTTCCAAGAGGTCCTGTTTGCTCTTCAGTCCTTTGGGCTAATGTTCAAACTAAACCTCACGAAGGCTGCAAAGGTTAGTCTGCACACTCCTTCAGGTAGTAGCCTGAATTTATTATAGGTGTTTCTGAAGCCTGCTTCATTTGTTTTTTCAGGTTTTACTGCTTTACAAATCTTAAATAGTTTATACTCAATGCTATATTTGTTATTACAAATACTAAACACTGAGCTATTTTAATTTAGCAATTTGAGAAAGTGGAAGGAGAGACTGTCCTCAGCTTAAGTTCACCTCCCTGGAGTTTGTTCAGCTCACGGCCCAGTC
The DNA here is from genome assembly GCA_003342815.1 of Eudromia elegans. NCBI lineage: Eukaryota > Metazoa > Chordata > Aves > Tinamiformes > Tinamidae > Eudromia > Eudromia elegans. The sequence goes on along the minus strand of PTEX01000125.1, from coordinate 1,775,432 downwards.
TAAATAGTATTTCTCAGTGATCAATAAAGTTGCACTGTCCCTAGCAATCAATGCTGCTGTCCGCAGGGCAGTTATTTTGTTGAAATCGCAGGCTGCAGGCAGCAACCACCGTCGCCCAATTGTCCCTTAGAAGTGGGAACTGAAGCATGGAAAAGAAAGAAAAGAATGGAGAAAAGATGGAAACGTCTTTTTTACCTCAGTATTTCAGGAAAGAGACTGTTGCACTTTATGCAGCAAACCCTGAAAGTCTGCGCAGATCAATCTGGCACCATCCAGCTCTGTGCATTCCTCTAGGGAAAGGAGACGAGAGGGCTGGGAGACATTCATCAGGATTCAGACTTTCTTGATGGTCAAGGAAACTCAGCGACTGTTAGCTTGCTACAGAAATCATCTTAAAGAGTGATGGACTTGTTTTGGCAAGAAAAAAAGAAAGGTTCAAAAATTGCATTTTTATTTGTTGCTGAGAATACCACTGCAAAAGGAAGGAGAGTTGAGGGCAAAAAAAAATCAAATGTGGTATAGGAAATATGGGTCAACAAAGCTGAAAAAGCATCTCCTTTCAAACTGTAAGGGCAAATGTGGGGACTGGTGTGGCCATGTCTTGGATTTGGGGAACACGTTCCCTGCAGCGTGCACAGGCGAAGGACCCTCCTGCAAGGAGCAGTGGAGCGTGGGACACCTCGCAAACCCCCAAGCATTACAGGTGGTCACTTAGAGTAGGGTTTCCAAGCACAGTTACTGCAAGGCAAATGCCTTAAAAGTATATAGCAAAGTACTATAATAGTGAAATACAGAATTTTTTAAACAGTTCACATCCAATGCAAGTAAGTTGCTTAACTTCGGCTGAACAGGAAAAATTATGTTGTTTCACTGTTTTGTCATTTTCCTGTGTTATCCATCTTGTATTCCTCATCTCACACTGTAAGCTTTATTTCTTATGCTGAATTTGCACAGCACAAAAATGAGGGCTTCCAAGTGCTGTGATTATACAAATAATAAATAATAGTAATAAGAATTCTGACTGCTCTTAATCTGCCTGTCATTCAAAAAACTGGTAGTTTTGCAAGACAGATGACAGTAAGTCAAGATGGAATTCATTTTCCTTAGAATTTGGTAGAGATTAAGACACCCATATTTAGCTGTTTAGCTGTAGGTGTATAGAAGCTCAGATATCTGAGTTCCCATTACATTTGATGGAGATCTACTAAATGTGCTTGACAGAACTATAGTATTTGGATTCCTTCCTACTGTAAGGAAATATATTGTCAGATATAGTATGATTATAGGCTGTACATGAACATTGATATACAGTGCTTCAGAATATAGGAAAAAAAAAAAAAAAGTAGTATTTTCCAGGTATGTCTCCCTTACCAGAAAGGAATTTACATCTGTACCCAAGTCCTCATTCACAACTCCCCTATAAAGAGACTTAAGATTTTAAAAGGTCTCATCACAAACAATAGAGTAAACGTCTGGAAGCCTCACTTTCATACACAGACCTTGGCCTTAGGTGCTATAGTCTTTCAGCAACAATATATAGTTATAGAGGCCTACACAAACATCTCTTTTGATATGTTGTGGATTTACTGAAAAGCTACTAAGATCACAAGTGAACAAGATATGTTCACCAAAGCTGATATCGGAGATAGATGCCTGGATAAGGTATTAATCCCAATTTAATGTAGCATATACGAAACAACAATTCTAGTTACGTTATCTCCTCTGTAACACTGCAGCTGGATGGTAGAAAATATTAAGCAGCACGGCAGGAAGGCAGATAAACTGTTAAATAAATACTGTGCAACTATTTAATTAACCAGTGCTTTACGGCTTTACCTTTTAATTTATCCACAGTTCCGTGAGAATGGATCAGTAGTGACATATTGTCTTATAGGAACTGCCAGATATCATATAGAAACACCACAACAGAAATATAGCAATATAGCAACCATAATTTCACACTCTTTCTTTAACAAAACCTGTGTTTCAAACAGCTTTTCCATTTTGTTCCTATTTCTTTATTTGACATTATTTCCTTACGATTTTTGTTTTCACTTCCTTCGATCGGTGTGGTTTTTTTCACTCTTGCATGCACGAGGGGGTTGACAACCTTCCCTGTTGGGACTGTAACGCTTTGTGAGAGACCTAGAGGGAGGCCGGTCAAAAACGCGCTAGCCGATAGAGCACGCAAACAAACCCGGTCTCTCACATCGTGCCCCGTTATAGGCACTGACTCAGCACTAGTCAAACTGCTTTCATGTATTATGGGAAAGAGAGAAGGAATAGGAATACACCCTCTGTGATTAAATAAACGAAGACCTAAGGACACTCGCTGCAGCTACCGAGTTGTGCTTGGAACAATAAAGTCTACTACGCGGGCAGTTCAGTACACAACTTACTGTTCTGAGCAGGGTCTTTGGGGAAAAACACCCTGCGCATCGTGTAATTAAAAAGCTATTTAACAAGGTAAAAATAAGAATATTCCCAAATCAAGTTGCAGCCAAATATCCTGTGCATTTCCTCTCCCACCAGCCTAATTCAAAACAGAGATATCAGAGAAAGCAATGGTCTTGTGTTTACACCACGCGGCACTACAGAGAGATGATCACTTAGCTTTTGTTTTGGTTCCAATTCATTTTTTCAAGAAGCATAATTAAAAACTGCATTAATGCCACCAATTATGGCCTCCAAGGGACCAAAACCCCCATGTTACTATGTGATGGAACACAACTGAGCTGCAAACATCCATTTGCCATTATAATACTCATTAATCCTGCCAAATACAACTCATTATGAGACTTCAAGAAAATCATCTCATAGGCAAACACAGCACAGAATCTATCTGTCACTGCATTCCTCACAGCACAAGTTGCAGGGGTGGAAATTGTTCAGTGTGACTAATTTATGAAGCTGCAAACTAACCATTCATTTCTGACATGAACCAGGAGGTGTCTGAAAATGTATAGGACTACTGCTGGAATATCCCTTTAACTGTAACTCCTGCAAAAGTGGACGTATTCCACAGAAGGTGAGGAAAAAATGCCTTGAATGTTTGCTCAAATCAGTGCTTTTTGTAAAGCCAATGTGAATTAGTCTTGCCTCCACTATTTGCAGGTTTTGCTTCTGATTTTGGCCCAGTCTTGGAGAAATAAAAGCAGTATGGGAAGAAGCAAGCATAACAGGACACTGAATTACTGCGAAGTGCTGGAGAATAATTTTTTTGGTACCAATATATAGTTATTATTACTTAGTATCATTAATTAATAATATTATTTAGTATTATTTAGTAGGGTCTTTTTAGGGACTTGAATTCAGGAAAGCTAAAAAAAACAAGTAGCAGGAGAAGAAAAAGAAAAATCAGAAAAGAGGAATCACCTAAAAGAGTTCCACTAGCTTTTTTAGATTTGGACAGTTACTCTAAATGGAGCCATTTTAAGATGAACAGCGTAGCTTTGCTGCAGGATCCTAGGATGGCGACATCTTGAAACAGGCACTGAAACCCCTGTGATTTTCCACAATTTTCAGTGCGTATACCTGAAGCACTGCTAGAGGGCTCGGTAATTTCAATAAGTTGGTAAGTAAGGCCAGGAGCTATTATAATTTAAGCGCCCTTCTCTGAAAGTGAACTCTAAAAATACTTACTCCATCTTAAAGCCATAGATCTGTAATTTAGGCCATTGCCAAACAGCTGTCACAGGCGTTGCCAGTTCTCTTTGCCCCCAGTGTCCACTGCCTCAAAGGAGTATTTTTATGAAGTGGCTTTGGTATGCGACAAACCTGAGCTCTCCTCCTTTCTGAGAGCCGTGAAGTACTAACTAAATAGGCTGCTTTGAGCATAAGAAAGCTATACTAGCCAAGAGGGAAAGGCCCAGAGCACTTGCAAATTCTTGCAGACTAGTTGAATTTTCCTGACTATGTTAGTGAAGGAAGAAGACAGAAGTCTATAGTCAGAAGAATAAAAGCAAAGAAAAACAATGGGGAAAAAGAAAGAAAATAGATCCAAATAAACACAAATTCTCTTATGACTTCAAGTCCCCTGATGATTCTTCAGAAAGATATTTCCTAATGTAAATTGTAAAATACTCTGAAAACTGCAAGATATTTCATTCATTAAACAAAATGTTTGCCATTTAACAGTGGCGCATACAGTTATTTTTCTCCTGTGAGTCTTCTATTCTGTAAAACTTACAAAACTAAAATGAATACATGGCCCCTGAAAAATATTTATTCTTCACTTGATGCTTTGATGACATCAGATGACATCAGCTGGAGCGCACGCTCTAATTTTTCTAGTGGGATATGTATCAGGGCAATGTCCCTCCTCTCTTTCTTTATTCCCATGTTCCTGTTGACTTTTGCCATTCTCTTGAAACTAAGTGCCAAAAAGAGCTTATAGGGATGCATGGGATTCACATACAGGGGGAAAAAGCTGATGTACTCAAGCAGAGAAATTGGAGGTACTCAAAAGAAGAGCTTGCTTGGGGAAGGCAGGTGGTTACTAAAAGGAGTGTGGATGGATGGAAAGTCCCCTGTAGTACACTAGGTGCCTGCAGCTGTATTGTAGAAACCTACATCCCATTTCAAAAACATTTTTTCCTTATGCAATGTGAAGAGATTCTTTTAACAGTGTGTTTTTCTTTGTGTGCATATATAAAACACTTTTAAAATGCATTTTCAAAATTTCGAAACTGGAAAATTCTAAGATGAAGAGAAAAAAATAACAAAAAGAAAAGCTATACCTTGAAGATACTTACACAATTAAATGAGTTCCTGGGGGAGTCTAAACTATCCATGTTCTTTGATGTCTGAAGTCAGGATTAGTGAAATCCAGGCTCTAGAAAATTTAAAGATAATATAGCCCTTCTCTCTTTAAAACAGCTCTTTGAGGTCAAGTTTAAAACTCGTGCAGAAAGAAGAGAGTCTTAAATGAAGACTCACGAAGTTCAGAGTATTTGGCATCACTGAGGTTAACAACAACGTCAAACGATACCTAATTCTATTTAAAAGTGAGAAATTGTTGCAACAGTGTGTCTTCATTTCTAACCAAAGTTATGATAATAAGAAAAGTAATTCTGCAGAGTACATCTGGTGACGCAGCCACCTGTGTTATAATAAAAAGCCATAAACCTCTCTAGGTGCTTGTTGTGCATCAGATTCTTTGACTGTTACAGATGTAATCTCTCTGGGGCAGGGACTCCGTCTTGCTCAACAAATGCACCCGTTGTTCAATGCTACCTAGATATACACGATGCTATGTAAATAATAAAAGTAACTGGCAGAGGTATGTTTTTCAATATTTTATATTTCTTTACTTATTCAGATTTCCTTGTTACTGTTTTTTTCATTCTGAGCATCCAAAGCCTTCCAGTCTATCACACAGGGGCTGGATCTGAGCAACTATCTTTTACACAGATACATAGGTGCAGATATACAGCTAAACGCACATGCTCACATGTGCATATTAATTATTCAAAGTCCTGGTTAATCATGAAAAGAAACAAATGCACACATTCCCAAATGAGGTTAAACATTTTTGGTAGGCAAGGCCAACCACGTATTTTTCAGCCAACCATGTTTTCATGGATCATCACTTTCCACCTCATTTCCCAGCTGTATTCCAGCGTCGTGACTTTGCTTACCAGCCCAGACAGTTAACGATTTCCTGTGTGTGCCCTTTTGATGCTCCATCTACATAAAACAAAGTCTTTGACACAGCAAGATCCTCACTTTCAACTGGTTTGGATCCTCTCTGTTCAGACTGCTACCTGAAAATAAACATTTGCACAGTAATCACTTCATATATAATGGGAGAAGAAGAATTTGGTCACAATAGTCAACAGCAGTTTGAAAAACTTTTAGCAAATAATGCTGCCTTCTGAGGCTCTGAATATAGTCTTTATGACTAAAGCTTACAAATGCCTGATTTCAGAAACACTGAATCCTCTTACAAGAGTGAAATGGAGAGAGATGTAGTTTAGAGATCCTAAAAGGCCCTTTGCTCATGAGCTACGCTGAGAAGCAAAGTAACAAAAATATAGATCTGCCCATCTGAATGAATGAAACATATATACTGGCGTTGTAGTAACGGGTGCCAGATATTGATCAGTGTGAATATAATGAATTGTATGATCTATAAGACCATAATCCTGCTATTAATCTGCCTTTCAGGTCATAATCACATACACTTCTAAAAGCTAAACTAATCAAACAGTAAGAGTCATCCAATTCAAGTTAAATTATTGAAATTACATACACATTAATGCCCTGCAATTACCAAATGAAGAATAACACTCAGTGTTTTAAATATGCTGCGCTAAGTTGAAAGTACAGCGGGGAGAACATCACTTTGCTGCACAGATCAGAGCGGAGCAGATGCGAAAGCATTAGGTTGGCTTGAAGAAGACTCATTCATATCTGTTATACTCACCACCAGCACAGACATTACAATAAGTATCAGCACCATGCCACGGCATGTGCATTATGCTGCTCTATCCAAATTACACTTATTGTATATCCTGGAAGCTGCCCAACACAGCAGAGTTAGTTTTTTATGGCAATATCCAGTACTGGGAAGGCACAAATGTACTTGTGTTGTATCCGTCTGTAGTAATTGCCAGCAATATACAGATAAAAGAATGCATTTGTTAGCAACTACATACTGCAAAGAACAACTGTGAAATACAATCCTTAGGAATTAATCAAATAAACAACAAAACCCCAAACCCTTTCTGTCTTTTGGTGGTATCCAAAATACATTTGATAATATAAAAGGTTTTGATTTTCAATCAATCTTTGGCCTGCTGTGAAGTATTTATATCAAACTTGCACAAGCATTTTGGACCCATTCTCCCAGCAGCATGTTCATGTTCACATACCAGTGGTCAGGCACACATGAAAATCTCCTATTGCAAAAGCTGTTCACTCATATTTTCTTTACTGGAGTATATTAGTTTTATAAAATTATAGACTATCAAAGTATGCAGGCACAAAGAAGAGCTGAAATACTGACACTTCGACTCATTCAAATAGGCTCCTTAGGGACAAAAAAACACCTTATATTAAAAATGAACCTCTGTGCATGTTACAACTTAAAAGATTAAAATGGAGATAACTTGTAATGAAAATTTTCTATCAGTGCATTCTTCCTTT